>JALMQS010000131.1:683066-927652 GCA_024734495.1 Forficula auricularia | reverse complement strand
TCAAAAAGACTAAATTCTTTTTGATTTTAAGTCGATTCTTCTACATTTTCAGTAGAGGTTTCCATTAATAGTCAAAACATCAAAAATGGAATGCAATAAGGTTATTCCTCTAGTATTAGATAAGAATCGATCGTTATTTTTGATTTTAAGTCGATTCCTCCATGTCTTCAGCAATGGTTACCAATAATAATCGAAACGTCAAATACCTAATGTAGAATTGTTATTCCTCAAGTATTAGATGAGAATCAATCGCTATTTTTTATTTTAAGTCGATTCCTCCATGTCTTCAGCAATGGTTACTAATAAAAACCGAAACGTCAAAAATCCAATATAGAATGATTATTCCTCAAGTACTAGATGAGAATCAATCGCTATTTTTGGTTTAAAATCGATTTCTCTGTCTTCAGCAAAGGTAACGGATAAGAAAACAACGCAGTTGCTATGGTTACTCATAAAAATTCCTCCCAAATTTTTAGCATTTCACAGAGAGAAGCCTATCCATTCTTACTTAAGCAAGGCTAAATGAGCTATATTAAAACTTTCAAATGAATAAATTTTAAAGAATTTAAAAAATTAAAAAAGTACCATCTTACTCTAGAGTAAAGTACTTTAAAATATAATTTTACTAAAAACTTTATTTAACCTTTTTTGTGGTCCCCAAGGTACTTAATTAGGATATTAAATTTCATCAAAATTGGTTAAGTCATTTTCAAGATATTTAGAAAAAACTAAAAAAGTACTGAAATAAAGTACTAATGTTTGTGGGCCGATATGTACCAAAAACTAATCAGCGCTTCATTTTGTTAAACTAATGGTAGGTTTTCAATTTCATTTCAATCGGTGCAACGGTGTGGAAAAAATCGTGGGCCAAAAAAGCGATAACATACATCCATCCATACATACATACATCCGCACGCACTAAATGAAAAAATCGCACTTTTTGGCCTCTCGACGAGACCCCATGTAATTTTTGGCAAAACCGTCACGTGCTAATATTCAACCTAATTGAATACTACAATTTGTGACTTTAATTGAGTCCATGGGTTCCGTAGTCTTTACCTGAGGACCCTTTGAAGCCACGCTTGCCCCGAGAGCGATTACAATACTTTACCCATGCTTTGCATTGGATAAAGTAAAAAAAAAAACTGTTATTTCATAGTTTTAGGTTTTCCTCTCTTTCTGCAGTCCCCATGATTGCAATTTTAATTTTTGATTGAAACTATTTCTTTTTCTCACTCCGGATTTTGATTTTGAAAGGGTTTTATCATGCTGAGAGTAGCAGAGTTGGTGATTCTTAAGAAGAAATCAATGAGGCTGTCTTACCGCCTAATTATTTAAATTTAAAAACAAAAAGAAAGAAGTCCATTTTAAATTTTAGATCTTGGTAGATTTCTAGCTTTGCATTATATGAATGCTTCACTTGCCAAATCGATTAACTCCACTTTCTGAATTTTATTAAATTTTAATGTCAAAGCACTTAAGTGAATCCTAACTGTATATTTTCAAAACAAATTTCTCTAATAATAAGTATTAACAAAACTAAATAAAAAAAAAAATTTCGGCAGGTGAGTTGTTACACACTCCTTAGCGGATTCCGACTTCCATGGCCACCGTCCTGCTGTTTTAAGCAAGCGAGACGGTCACGCGAGTTCAGTGCTTTTTCCCCAACCCAAAAGTGCCCAACGTGCCTAAAGAAGTTTTCACTTATAAAATTGAATCCTTTTAAATAAAATCTCGGAAATAGTTATAGCTAATGAACGTAAACGTGGAACAAGAATTTGTATATAAAAGCTTCACCTTTATGACAGTTTTGACTTTTCTAAATTATTACAGAAAAAAAATTGTCAAATCACCTAATTTTAAAGGGACCGAAAAAAGTTATTTCCTTCCTTTATGTTGGATTCCCTTTTACCTTTAAATGTTTTAATTATTGTGATTTAAGATATTTTGGACTTAGTGAAAATTTATCATGTTTGATATGAGGCGCTTAACAACAAAACCCGTTCGATCCATCATACGAAATTTTACAGGAAAGTCAGTCCGGAAAACTTGGATCCAGTGGGTTTTGGTGTGCAGGTGGACTTTTATCATCAAATTTAAAAGAGATTTAGAAGGTTATGTTAGCAACTGCACGGCACACTTATAAAATTCACTAAATACTAGCGAAAAATGCAATAAGCATATTTCTGAAGAAATTAGATCGAACGTGTTTTGATATTAAGCGTCTTATATATGGAGTCTACCTAGTCATTTAAATACTTACTACTAAAATTCTTAATCTATTGTGGACTAGTCTATATGATATGAAATTATTTTACGATAAAATCCTGGTTTAAAAGTAAACACGGAGTATTTATCATTTCACAAGAAAATTAGAGACAAATCGAACTAAAGAACTTGCCAATTCGCATCAGCAAAAGTTTAGTAGAGGGGTGAAATTCCCTTGTTGATTTTATCTTTACCGAATCCTGTAACCCTCAAGACCATGTGACTGACTCGTAAGCAATCTTTGGAAATTCGACAAAAAACAAAACAAATAACTAAATGCACTTGTCAATTCTCACTCTTAGATATACTATGATTATTCTAACATAAGAAATAAAAAATAGTGATAAATAAAAATAAATTATTAATTCAAAAAACAATATTTTTAAATTTCTTATCACAATGACTGAGTTCATTATAATAAATAAAGAGATCCATTAGAAAGAGGATCTAAAAAAAGGTCTAGACTGTTGGTGCGTCCCAAAAATGAAATGAAATATTCGCACCCAGTCTAATCGTGAGAAGGAGAAAGAACAAGCACAAGAATTCGCTTCAAAATAGGGTTGGAATCTTAATGTAGAAGAATTTAGAATTGGGAAAAAGTTGTTCACTTTCTGAGAATGTTACAAAATTGTAGGGTATTGAAAAATAGATAAATTGATGAAAAAACATTTTTTTTAATATCAATTCATTTTTTAATAATATAATAATGTAGGTAATCAAATTTTTAACAAATAAATTTATTTTTTAAGGAAAAAAATATAAGATATGTCTTATAGTGCACTATACGCGTGTTTTTCGCATGGAAATAAATATAATCCAGGTAATTAAATATACACATATTCAAACAAATATTATTATTACTAATATAATGATGCTAGACCGGTTTTATTATATTTTAAACAATTTTCTTTCTCTTTTAAATTCTCTGGATTGATTTTGGTAAATATTTAAATACCTATGTTTTTTTTTTTTTTGGTTAAAAAGTTTTGACCCCCCAGAAGTCAAAGATGCGTGGTTTCTGTCAGTTTGGCTTGACCCTCTGTGTCGATTGATACGCATGAGTTTGCTTAAAATTTAGAATAGGTAATTCAACCGAAATCATAAAAAATAAAATTGGAAAGACTCAAAAGGTTAAATCATTATTAGGTAGGTAGGTACTATTTGAACGTTCCTAAGCCTTATCTCCAAACTCTTTCGTATAATAATGTCATTTTATTAAATATTTATACTTATTTACTACCGATATACGGAAAATTTTCCCCAAAACGTTTGATACTTGATCACACAAATTTTTTTATTGTTTTTACAAAAAATAAATTATTTTTTAAATAAAATCAAGAACATTATATTATATAGGTATATATGGTAGGTATTATTAATTTAAGACCTACAAATACCTATATATCGTACGAATATTTGAATAGTTAATTCAATTATACAATTAATACTAAAATATCATTTGACTTTTACTCCTTAAAAATTAAACCTCTTTGTAACTCAGGTAAAAAAATAAAAAAAAGTAATAACTAATTTATTTTATAGGTATAATATCGGAGGATAATAAACAAATTGTTTAGTATAGATATCCAACAAATTTTAAAACTGAAGCTAGAAATAGAAAGTTGTCAAAAATAAACGCGAAAAGTTGAACAAGATATAATAATGTATAATATGTACCTATATTTATATATTTGTAATTTATATTAAGAACATCGAAAGGGTTGTGACCCAAGCTTCACACGAAATTATAAAAAAGATGGAGAAAACAATTATATAAAAGTCACAATATAGATAATAATAAAAATGCAATTTTTTAAAGGGTATATTCCCAAGATTAAATGTGGGCTTAATTGATGGCCTATTAGGGGATTCATTCTGGCGGGTCCGAGCGCCATGGTCACGGCTGCTCAAAGGAACATTTCTGGGCCCAGAAGACCGTCGCTTCGGACATGGGCTCTTCTCCCCTGAACCTGAAACTCTTTTTGCAACATGCCACTTGATCCACTGTAAAGAGTTATCCCTTCACGCTTCCCGGGGGTTCCCCTAACAGAAAAATTGAATCTCTCAAAAATCTGACATACCTAAATTCAGAAAAAAACAAAGATCAGATTCATATTCACGCTTGTTTTTATATAGTAATAATAATCTTTAGAAAAGTTTCAATGAAAGGCCTCTAGATAAAACATTTTTATGGATATATTCTTATCAAAATGCACAACGTTCCGTTACTAAATTCTGGTGTTATATTTAAGTTTTTGCAAAATCATTTCATAAGAATGACAGAGTATTTGGCTTCATGTATAAGCGTTTATCTGGATTCTTCCACATCCGGATCACACTACTAAACATACCACATTCGCGTTATTTGAAATCAAATTAATAATAGATATCATAATATACACTGGGTATGGACATCCATAAAGATGGTGATGAAATAGTTTTTCCTAAACCTTTTCACAGATAAAACCAACCATTGAAGCATCAATAATAAAAATCATAAATAACAATAATTAAATGAAGTTAATAGGAAATAGAAAAAAAAATCCTGAAGAAGATCTCAGGTCCAAATTAATTTCTTTTTTAAAAAATAAATAAAATCCAAAAGAGGATCTATGATGTTCTGGAAGGATTCAGAATTATCCGATGTTGTAGGTACCTGGGACGTGTAGCTTCGGAGGGTACTCGTTGACGTTTGGTCACTCCCGAGGACGCGCGTTCAACCAACAAGAAGAGAACGAATCCGAGGATTGTTCAAAGCGAACTACTCGTGTCAACGCTGAGGGCAGACCAGGGTCTTTCTTTTTGGGACAGGGTACGCATGCTCAAGACTCCGCCCCTGAGGCCACGCCTGCTGATTGGCAACGAGGGTCCTGGTAGGTGTGGCTTGAGAACCAATGAGCTCGAGGGCACACGCCCTCCCTATGGCCAAACGGGCCAAACACACAAAAAACTGATCCTTAGCACAATTGGGTCACATAGCTTTATCAAATCAGAATCGCCAGGCCCATGCTGAAGTTTACCTCTTGCAAAAAATTTCCGAAAAAAATATTCAATATTATGGAATAAAAAAAAAATAATATCTAATTTCTAATAATAATATTTAATTAATTATCAAGAGAAATAGATATCGAAATGTGGAGAAGCGAATCGACTCTAAATACATGTATAATTTATTTGTTAATGACTATAATTTCGAAACGCCAATAGAGCAGTGGCTAAGGTGTTTGACTTCGGGCCGAGTTTACTCGGATTTTAAATTTGTCAAAAATGCAATGCGTCTTAGTAAATTCAGGGTAAGGTAATGAAGAAACCACTCCAGAGAAAAATCTCCCCCAGTAAAATTACAATGGAGAGAATACTCAACCCCAACATTCCAGTCCAGTATTTGTCACTTGACGAAGAACCTTCAAGATGAAACTTTTCATTAGAGATATTCTACCTATCTGTTATTTCTCATGGGTTGAAATACCCGATTGGATGAAACAAGGGTGGATAGCGAGACTTCCAAATCGCCGGTCATATTCAAATTTCGTAGAGACCAAATTTGCCACCAGTAGTTCGATTTTTTATGGGAATCTCCGGAAAATGCAGAGGTATCTATAAAAAGAGTTATATCAAAAAAGTAGTCCTAGTAAATGTACAAGTCAACAAAATTTGCTAAGGAATGGGATAGAAATCAAGTTTCTAGGATGAGTGGTTTTCATTTTATGAAGGAAAAACTGCGATATTTTGCAAAAAATTGCATTTTTTTCAAAACATCAACCTCATTGCGGCACGGGTAACCATTATCCAATTAAAATGTATATGTTTAAATTATAGTAAATTTAATCTAATTTAAAAAACTAGAGTCGTAGATATTTGTCAAAAACATACTCCTTCATGGTGAAAATAGGAAAAAATCGAAAAAAATGCGAGTTTTAGGGATATTCAAAAGTGATCCCGGGGGCTGTTTTTTGAATCCCCATAAAAAATCGATCTACTGGTTCAATTTTCTATTTCTTTTAATCGACGTGAAATTTTGTCCTCTTTAATTTACTATAGAACGGTTATTTACAAAATATGAACTCTTTTCGAGTTATAGGTAAGCGAAAAACTGGAAAAAGTACGAAAATTTCGATGTTTTTCGGCCACCAAAAGTTGTCCCCCACACTTTCGAGGTCACAAACTTAGATTTGGCATACCCACACTATACCAAGCGATCCTAGAAAATAAATTTTCCGCAATTAATGTAAGCTGAAACCCTCCTATATACTGGGCTACTGGGCTAGTAGTATTTGTTTTGTTCAAAATATGTATTTACTGTTACCTGCGATGGCTGCTGGGCTATCATGATTTTTTTTCAATTCAAAAGTTTTTATTTACAATATATTATACAATTTTCATAACCACATCCATTATAGAATAAAATAGTTGCATTCATTTTAGAAGAAACTGTAACTAAGATTTTTTTAATTTTAAAAAATATCTATTTTACATTAGTAGTCTCAACCAATTTATTAACCACCATCCAAGCAATCATTTTATTCGAATATATAGGTACATGAGTAATTTCATTATAAACTTAGTATATAAATATGAAGAACTCATTTAGCGAACTATAGTCCAAGTATATTATAATATACATTTAATAGGTAACCCTGTATATTTTCCCCTTCTTCATGCGCTCTTTTCAAACTACTTTTGAGGTCCAAAATTTCAAAATTTTCCCGGGGGGTGGGGGGGGGTGCCGGCACACGACCCCCCAAAATGAAAGTCTGGTATCGGCCCTGGTATTAGAGTAATATTTCTTTAGAATGTAAGCGTATTTCTTGTAAATAAACATTAATTAATTGAATTTCTATATTCTTGTATTTTTTTAATATCCCCCCCCCCCCCATAAAAAAAATTCCTGGATCCGCCCTTGGGATAAAAGTAAATTCGTTTTGTTGTACTAATAACCTGGTCACTTAACAAACGAATGCCAATTGAGAGCACATTGACCTTCTATATAGGTAATGTACCTGGCCTGGAGTATAAGCAAACAATGGGGAAAAGGGGAAGTTGGTCTTACTAAATTTTTCTTTCATTATTTAAAATTTTTAAAAAAATTTAAAACAAAGGACTAGTTAATAGGTAGGAATAATGCTTATTATTTTAAAAAAATGTTTCACCAAGTACCAACACCAAATTCCTTAAAAACTAAGGAATAATGCTATTTAGGCAATGATGTGAATTTTATTATACGATTTTTAAATGTTTAAATATTCAATTACATTTATAATTTTAGTTTTGATTAATTTGATATCTCAGTCATATGGAAACGAGATATTATTTATTTTCAGATTGAGTTTTAAGTAATCTTTGGGAGGGAGATGGAAAAGCGGAAACCACTCCGACGACAGCAGCATTGAATTCATCTCAAGTGAACAATAAAAGCTAACCTCAAAGAATTAAATAAATTATTTTCCTAATTAGATCACAATTATTTTTCTTCAATCTACTTATTCTAGATGTGAATGGGAAAAAACTACACCATCTGAGATTTGTCTGTCGACCTAATACTAATATCAAGTACACCAAGGGAGGCCTCGCTGATGATCGATTCTCTTAATAGAGAAGGAACGAGGAGGGCAAAACTCGCCATTAACACGAGCAAGACGAAATCCATGAGGAACATCTTTGCCCACATCTACTCGGTCATCTTGGGCGGCCACCCTCTAGAAGATGTCAGCGAATACATATATCTGGGAAGGCTCTTGTCAATGTCCGGCTATTTGATGCCGGAACCTCTGAGGAGAAGACGGGCTGGCTGGGCTGCTTATGGAACTATTAAAACGGTCATCGAGGCAGCACACGATCAGAAGCTTAAGGTCATATTGTTCGACTCAACAGTGATACCTGTTCTCACATATGCTAGTGAAACATGGGCCTTAACAAAGGTCCATGAAAACAAGATTAACACCATTCAGGCAGCACTGGGGAGGAGACTCTTCGGCATAACGCTTCGGGACCAACGTCAGTGCGGTCTCCACAACTCCGACATTCGAAAGAGGCCTAGAGTTAAAGACATACTGGTGCACATAAATAGAGCTAAACATGATTGGGCAGGTCATCTCATGAGAAGGAGTGACTCAAGATGGAGTACGGCTCTGCAACTGTGGATACCAAGAGATATTACAAGACCAGTAGGAAGACCGCCCATCCGTTGGGCAGATTCACTTTCAATCAAGAACTCCACAAGGGCAGATCAAAGAGGAGTAAGACTTCACTGTGCGTGATAGATAACGATGGCGTGAGAGTTGGAACCTGCGGGCACCGAACTGAGGAACGGGTCGCCTATTAAGAAACCTACTTATTCTAAAGCTAATAGTATTTATTGATAGTAATAATAAATAATCATACATTATTTTAAAGCTATACATAAGCCGGCCAAGTGAGAGAGGGAGCGCATAGCAAGGGTTCGATATACCTTATAACTTATTCCAAAATAAATTAAAGGAGACAATAAAAGAGTGTGTCTGAAGGAAAAATAAATTTTTAATTTATTTATAAATAGACTATATTTTCGTACCTACATCAATTGTAATAAAGTGACAAAGAAGGCAAAGCCCTCGAAACAATAGTCTCTTTAATTTATAAAAATTCGACTATAATAAATATAATTTTACCTTCTTGAAGGGTTAGAAAACTGAATACAAAAATATAAAATGGTTTAGAAGTAAAAATTTTTAACTTTACAATAAGAGGAGGGGGAAAGGTAGTGGGGGAAGGAAGGATTAAAAAATAATAATACAAATAATTATCGAAAATTAAGATTAAGAAAGGATTTTGGGGGCTTTTACTTCTAAATCATTTTATATTTTTGTACTCAGTTTTCTCTTTGAACTCCTGAAGATGGGCTCATACCCCGAAATATATATATAGTAGAGTCATGCTAACAAACATCTTGTCTTTTATTTTTGTGAAACCTTACCTAGAATTATTATACCTAATTTTAAAAATTGTTCAAATTTTTTTAATTTTCATTTTTTTATTAAAATATGTTTCATACCAAGAACCTACACCATTCTCCCTTAACAGATAATTTTAAGCTAAATTTTATTTAAAAGCTATTTTTTACTTTACCATACAGGGTATGGTCAAGTATTGTAATCGTGTATGAAAAATGTGTTTTTTTTCCTTCTTTTTTTCGAAATATCTCAAAAACGGCCGAAACTATTTTGATTAAAAAAATTGAGCGAAACCATGGCATTTTGCTCTACAAAAAAGCTCTAATAAGTGAACATCGAAAAAATTATATTTTTCGAGATAATAATTGTTTTGTCAAAATGTCTGTTAGTCTGTCTGGTTGTCTGGTTGTCTGTTAGTTAGTCTGTGCGTTAGCAAATTTTTGTGGACGAGCTAGCTCAAAAACTAGGTTTGAATATCGAAACTGAATTTCACACGTGGTCTTGGTCCATTGAGATTAAGAGCTGATTAGATTTTGGTGCATATCGACCCAAAATTAAGAGGGGAGGGGGGGGGGGGTTAAAAATTAAAAAACTATGCCATTTGAGCAAACTCAACCAAATTTTGTATACATAATCAGTGGACCCCCAGGAGTCTAAAAATGCAAAAATTAACCCCCCTCCCCTAAAAGATTATAAATAATTTTATTAAATATTAAATATAAGTGAGGGGCCAGGTTGTATGGTAAAGTCAAGTGGATGGCCACATCAGAACATGTCAGCTTATAATTACATAAATATGCATTTTTTAGTCTATGTTTACTCCACTTCATCTTAAATTAATTATAACACATGCATTATTTTTGGTTAGGAATTTTCGTTGTTTAATTTTAGCACTTTTACTTTAAAATTAAAAATTAGTAAATTATCTTAGGATTCACAAAAAAAAAAAAAAATAAATAAAATAACGCGCGTAAGAAAGAAAGAAAGCAAAACAGAAAGCTCAAAGTAACTAATTAAATTTACCTTTAGTTTAAATATAAAAATCTACAAAATAGTTTATTTGAAAAAATAAAAATTAACAAAATTTGATAGTACCTAATTTGCTACATCAAGATATAAAATACACTTAAATGAATGTAGAACTATAAAAAAACTAATGAACAAATTTTGTAGGTTCTAGTATTCAAATTTTAACGCTGACTTTGCTTGTTTTGAGAACATATAATATAAATGATAAATAAACGTATTAGAAAGAAGGCTCATCTGATCATTCCCAGTGCTAGCGTCTGTTCCGGTTGTCTAAATACAGGCGTTGCCATCAAGTGCTGCCATCTGTTAAACTCAAAGTACTAGTCAAATTTATAGTTATACGTCGTTACCTATAGAGAATTCTTTTACTTTAGAAGAGTCATATCAAACGTACCTAAAGATTGCTTTCCATGAAAAACTCAATGTGGAAATATTCATTTTTAATATAATTTTTTTTTTTTTAACAAAATGTTTTTATTGAAATTAAATGAGAATTTAAATAATGAAAATTTTATCAAAGATCTTAGTAGATTATTATGTATATATTATTTATATGTCAGAAGGATTCACCCTCTCAGGAGTGTATTTTACTTCAAATTTAAATTTACATAATTATTTTTACAATAATTTGGGCATAGATCCTTCCCATGTCCATATTTACACCAATATCTGATATTATCTTAATCTCTTTTAGTTTTCATTGTGGGAAAAAATTTTCAAAAGCCCGGGACTTGCTTATTTTGTAAATCTAGATAAGTATATATATTTAAATAAATAACAAAAAAAAATTGTCTTTTATAAAAAACTTTATTTAGGGGCCATAAGAATTTTAGAAAGGCTTAAGTGGAGCATGGCACATAAAAGGTTAGGTAACACAGCTCTAGAGTGTCCTTCATTTCTCATTTGTACGTCATATCTTTGCATGAGTTGGTCTAATTCGATTTAGGCAACACCATGTTTTCCTGGGGGTTCGGAAAATTCCCCCCCACTTAGGTGCGTAGTAGATATTCCTCTAAGTCTCTCAATTACTAAAAGTAGGGTTCAAATAAAGGGATTGATATGGATTTTAGGAAAAATTGCATTTTTTTTCGTGGACATACATTTATACAATGTCTAAGCTGGATGATTTCCGAAAGGGGAGAGGTTCAAAAATTCCCCCCACTTACTTCCGTGGCAGGTATTCCCTCTAAGTCCCTCAATTAATCAAAGTAGGATTAAATTAAAGAGATTGATATTGGTACGGCTGTAAATAGGCCACTAGTACACAGAATCATAAGTACATTAAATTATCTAAGAGCTTACCGCAGCACATGTTGCTTTACATCCTTTGAATATGCCAATGCCGTTGGTTAAAAAGAGGGCTAAATAGGGCTAATAAGCTCCAGCCCGCGAATAAGACAATTCACCCACAAAAATAAGCCCCTTGATGTTAGGATCAGATTAAAATCAATCGAACTTTTTTGTTTTTTTGTAATTTGAATAAAGACTCATTAGTATTTTTTAAAAGATATTTTATCACCAATACTTTAGTTTGTTAATTGGGTTTTAAAAGTAATCAGCACTTAATTGATCTCATCTTCTGATGACTTTTTCAAAAAATAATTAAAATATCTAAATAAGTTTTATTTTTTATAAAACCAGATTTTGTCACACTCGAGCGCTAGGGCTTCGCACGAGACGAGACGATATATCCTTAATAATACCGAGACCGAGACCGAGACCGAGACGATACCACGAGAGTCTCCTGTCTAGTCTCGTCATTTCGTGGACTCGTAGCCAATTTTTGTGTGGCAAAATGTGACAAACATCCATGTAAAATCAAATTCCATAATATTGAAATCTTCCTACTTTTATTATTGTAATAAATTAAAAAAAATTCAACTTTTTTCAAGAAATTTTTTATATTTGTATCATTATATTAGTCATCAAAATCATTGTTCTTATAATCAGGCTGAGATTGGGGCGTACAACCTGCCCTAAAGAACTTTGAAAAAATGCGACCGTAAGTTAATAATCTTTGTGTATTGAAGGAGACAATAAAAGAGTGTGTCTTGTGCTATAGTTATATAATTCTGCTACTCTCAGCAAAAAAACTTTCAATTTAATTGGATGTTGATGAAAGCAGTCCACGGTGGTTGTAAAAAATAATAAGACTATAGAGGTTTTATTATTTTACATTTATTTGTTAAACCGACGTTTCGGAGATTTATTCTCTCCTTCTTCAGGGTAACAAAAAGTCAATGAAAGTAGTTCAAAACATAGTTACTTTCTGTCTCCTTTGACAATGCCAAAAAAACATTATAAAATTTTTTTTTCATCTCGAATAGAAAACAAAGTAAAAAGCAATTCAACATCCAATTGCATATTTATACCAGTCCGTCTCCTAAAGAAAATCTCTATCAATTTCAATTTAATCTTTGTGTATATGGCCAATTGGGTGATATTTTAACCATCTGTTTTTGGCGTGATCTCAAAACAAGAACATTGAACAAAATTTAAAATTTGAACCGCGAAAGTTAAATATTATGATCAATAATTTCTTATGTTAATTCTACATTAAGAAAATGATTTTTTTATTTTTAGATTTTATTTGAAAAGGAAAAATAAATAGAACATCCGACGGGTTTCGAACCCGGTCTCTCTCCTTTGCGCGAAGACCCTCCCGCAGAATAAGCTCTTAAGATGGAATGTCATTTTTCCTTTTCGCGGTTTTTTCTATTTATAGTATAGTTACTTAATTTTTAGACAAATTGATTTTTAAACGGAAAGTTTTAATTATTTTGTTTTAAGCAATTTGAACCGCGAAAGTTAAATAATATGATCAATAATTTCTTGTGTTAATTCTACATTAAGAAAATTATTTTATTATTTTTAGATTTTTAGCTAGTTGGATAAGCCGCTCTTCGCGCAAAGGAGAGAGACACGGGTTCGAAACCCGTCGGATGCTCTATTTATTTTTCCTTTTCAAATAAAATCTAAAAATAATTTTCTTAATGTAGAATTAACATAAAAGACTAAATTCATTTTTGGTAAACAACTCAAGTTTGAGTTGTTTGCCATAAAATAATTTAGTCTTTTTGATTTTAAGTCGATTCTTCCACGTTTTCAGTAGAGGTTGCCATTAATAGTCAAAACATCAAAAATGGAATGCAATAAGGTTATTCCTCTAGTATTAGACAAGAATCGATCGTTATTTTTGATTTTAAGCCGTTTCCTCCATGTCTTCAGCAATGGTTACCAATAATAATCGAAGCGTCAAAAATCTAATGTAAAACTGTTATTCCTCGAGTATTATATGAGAATCGATGGCTATTTTTGATTTTAAGTCGATTCCTCCATGTCTTCAGCAATGGTTACTAATAATAACCGAAACGTCAAAAATCCAATGTAGAATGGCTATTCCTCGACTATTAAATGAGAATCGATCATTATTTTTGAATTAAAGTCAACATGAACTGCAAATTGCAAGTGATATCTGATTAATAAAAAAGGAATAAACATATTATTTTTTTATTGTTAAAGGATAAATAATTAATATATCCAGTACACACCAAGCCAGCAAAACATATTAATATTTCAAATGAATTTGGATAAAGTTTAGCAACGATCCGTTGCAGTTTATTTTGGAAGTGCGTGCGGATGGATGGATGGATGTTATCGTTTTTTTCGTCCACGATTTTGTCCACACCGTTGTACTGATTGAATTGAAATTGAAAACCTACTATTAGTTTAACAAAATGAAGCGCTGATTAGTTTTTGGTACATATCGGTCAACAAACATTAGTACTTTATTTCAGTACTTTTTTAGTTTTTTCTAAATATCTTGAAAATGAATTAACCAATTTTGATGAAATTTAATATCCTAATTAAGTACCTTGGGGACCACAAAAAAGGTTAAATAAAGTTTTTAGTAAAATTATATTTTAAAGTAATTTACTCTAAAGTAAAATAGTACTTTTTTAATTTTTTATTTTAAATTCTTTAAAATTTATTCATTTGATCGTTTTAAGGTAGATCATTTAACCTAACTTAAGTAATAATGGTTAGGCTTCTCGCTGTGAAATGGTAAAAATTTGGGAGGAAATTTTATAAGTAACCATAGCAACTGCGATATTTTCTTATCCGTTACCTTTGCTTAAGACATAGAGAAATCGACTTTAAACCAAAAATAGCGATTGATTCTCATCTAATACTTGAGGAATAACCATTCTATATTGGATTTTTGACGTTTCGGTTTTTAGTGGTAACCATTGCTGAAGACATAGAGAAATCGACTTTAAACCAAAAATAGAGATTGATTCTCATCTAAATCTTGAGGAATAACCATTCTATATTGGATTTTTGACGTTTCGGTTTTTATTGGTAACCATTGCTGAAGAGACAGAGAAATCGACTTTAAACCAAAAATAGCGATTGATTCTCATCTAATACTTGAGGAAAAACCATTCTATATTGGATTTTTGACATTTCGGTATTTATTGGTAACCATTGCTGAAGACATGGAGGAATCCACTTAAAATCAAAAATAGCCATCGATTCTCATCTAATACTTGAGGAATAACAATTCTACATTAGGTTTGTGACGTTTCGATTATTATTGGTAACCATTGCTGAAGACATGGAGGAATCGACATAAAATCAAAAATAACGATCGATTCTCATCTAATACTAGAAGAATAACCTTATTGCATTCCATTTTTGATGTTTTGACTATTAATGGCAACCTCTACTGAAAACGTGGAAGAATCGACTTAAAATCAAAAAGAATAAATTCTTTTTTGGTAAACAACTCAAGCTTGAGTTATTTCAAGTATAACCAAAATTAAAAAAAAAAAAAATTTTAAATTTAAAAAGTCATAGGAAACTAAACATTGACTTGTGACACGGGGACAAATTTTAAAATGTTAGAATTCAATCACTCAAACCGTGAACAATCAATTTTGAAACTGCACTAAAAGCTGTATTAATTGAGTTAGAGCGGTGGGACAGGTGACATTTTGCAGCTTTTTTAATGCTTTTTTCAGAGACATACAACATGATATAGTTTGTAATACTTTTTTTTTCAAAATGTAAATCAAATTTTTATTTTTATTTTTTCTAAAAAGTACCACTTTTAAAATTTTAAAAAAATTCTCTAAAGAGATAGTACTTTCATAAACTACTATGCAAAGTATATTGATGGGATGGTAATTGGGTCTATGTTTAAAAAATTTATACATTTTTAAAAAACATTTGAGAAAAAATAACTAAATATTATTTATTAAATAACACTTTATTGAACAAAAATCCAATTAATAAGTAAGTAAGTAGGTAATTATTGAAAAGAAGAAATTGAAAAATAAATGTAATTATAGATATCTATATCGATTCTTATTTTTATATATTAAACGGGGTGGAGGGGTATGGGAGGCATATATATTAAATAATTTATTTTCTTTCAAGTATATCCACAAGTAAATTTTTTTTTTTTTTTTAAGTTTAAAAAGTCATATGAAACGAAACATTGACTTGTGACACGGAGGCGAAATTTAAAATGTTAGAATTCAATCACTCAAACCGTGAACAAACAATTTTGAAACCGCACTAAAAGCTGTCTTAATTGAGTTAGAGAGGTGGGACAGGTGACATTTTGCAGCTTTTTTAATGCTCTTTTCAGAGACATACAACATGATATAGTTTGTAATAATTTTTTTTTTTCAAAATGTAAATCAAATTTTTGATTTTGATTTTTTCTAAAAAGTACCACTTTTAAAATTTTCAAAAACCTTCTGCAAATAGATAGTACTTTCATAAACTACTATGCAAAGTATAATGATGGGATGATAATGGGGTCTATGTTTAAAAAATTATACATTTTGAAAAAACATTTGAGATAAAATAACTAAATATCATATCATTCCAACATAAATAGATATTGATATAAAATTTTTCATAAATTTATTATATCAACTTAATTGTACATTTAAATTCAGTTTTTTTTTTTTGTTTTTTTTTTAATACAATCGAATGCAAGAAGGGGTGCGCCAGTAAAGATGCAGCTCCTATGGATCTCGAAAGACCCTTGCATTACCGAAGAGAAGGGAAAGTTGATTAAGTGAGAGGGTGTAGACGTAGGTGTCTATGCACCCCGGTTTTGAAGGTTTAAAGATTATAGGTGCTGGGAAAGAGTTCCAGTTCCTTGAAGTCATGGGGATATATGTATTGGCGAATGAAGTGGTCCGGCACTTTTCCAGTTTAAATTCAGTGAAGTGTTGTGAAAATATCTCAAGTTCTACCGACAAATCAAAATTACTGGAATCGAAGAAAATCACAACATGAAAATCTCCTGGCAGAGACCAAAACGCAAAAGAACTAGCTCCATGAACAATATACAGCCAGCCAATGAAGTTGAATTTACACATTCGAATAAATTTGCTCCACTGTCAAATGATGATTTAGAAGTAAATAACACCTCAAATAAGGGAAACACTTCTCAAAATCAGGTACAAAGAATTCCCAAACCTCCACCTATTTTTATCTACGATGTTTCAAACTTCTCTGAAATGGCAAATATCATTTCGAAGGTTATAAATAAAAATGAATACATATGTAAAGGATTAATAAATTCGACAGTAAAAATAAATATAACTACCATCGACTCATTCAGAAAATTATCTAAATATCTGAAAGAAAACAACATCGTTCACCATACCTACCAATTCAAAGAAGATCGGTCATTTCGAGTAGTTCTCAGAAATCCCCATCACTCTGCGGATATCAATGAGATAAAATTCGAACTTTCAGAAAAAGGGTTCGACGTCAGAAATATAATAAATATTAGACATAAAAGCTCCAAAGAACCTTTTCCATTATTTTTCTTAGATCTCGAACCAAGTGAAAATAATAAAGATATATATAATATAAGATATCTTCTAAATACTAAAATAGTAGTTGAACCACCCAGGAAAAATAAAGATATTCCACAATGTACTCGGTGTCAGTCCTTTATGCACACAAAAAGCTACTGTTTTAAACCTTATAGGTGCGTAAAATGCGCTGGTCCGCACCTTTCTCAAAGCTGCTCTAAATCCATTGAAACCCCACCGACTTGTTCAAATTGCTCTGGAAATCACCCGGCAAATTATAAGGGTTGTTCTACCTATAAAGATTTACAAAAGAAAAGAGGCTTACCATTTCAAAACAAAATAAGAACCTATAATGATAACAAAAAATATCAATCACAAATTCAAGCAACAAATCTCCAACCTCCACAGCAAACTCACTTTTCTAATCCTTTAAATCAAAACTCTCAACAAAACACACAAAGATCATTTTCTAGCGTTGTTCAAAATGGAAATCATGAAAATCACAGTAGTCAGATGAATGATCTAAATACTATGCTAACATCATTTATGAACGAATTTAAATCTTTGTTTAGTCAATTGTTAAACCAAAATAGCATGATTTTGAACTTGCTAACTAAAGTTATATCAAAAAATGTCTGATAATTATAAAATAGTTCTCTGGAATGCAAACGGTCTAGCACAACGTAGACATGAAATACAAATATTTTTATTTACTGAAAAAAATGATATATTATTAATATCGGAAACTAATTTTACAAGTAAGAGTTATTTTTCAATCCCGGGATATAATTGCTACCACTCCGTACACCCAGACGATAGGGCACATGCAGGTACTTCAATAATTTTTAAAAAATCAATATATCATCACGAATTGGAAAAATGGGAAAAAGACTATATACAAGCAACATCAATATCAATTACAGACTTAAATGGATCACACATTGTAGTTAGCGCTATCTACTGTCCTCCCAGACACACTACTATATCAATAGAACAGTTTACAAATTTTTTTAGTTCTCTTGGCCCAAAATTCATTGCTGGCGGAGACTTCAACTCAAAACATATATCTTTTGGGTCTAGAGTAATAAACCCTAAAGGCAGAAACCTATTCAAAACAAAATCAAATAAAGGATACAATGTTATATCTACCGGTAAACCGACTTATTGGCCTACATCCAAATAGATTACCTGATCTCCTAGACTTCTTTGTCACCAAGGGATTCAAACTCATATATATTTGTGGAAGAATGTCTGGATCTTAGCTCCGATCATACGCCTGTATTGGCTACAATAAGTACACTACTTATAATAAAAAAAGAAAAAGAAAAAAGCCCCTCCCTTTATAATAAAAAAACAAATTGGGATTTATTCAAAATAAAAGTTGAAGAAAAATTAAACACCAAAGTTCCTCTTAAAACCGAAGAGGATATAGAATTAGCAATTGAACACTTCAACAAAAATATTCAAGACGCTGCTTGGATATCAACACCCGAGTTGGATAATCAGGATACTCAAATAAATTACCCTTTTGAAATAAAAGAGAAATTAAAAGAAAAAAGAAGACTGAGGAAAATCTGGCAAAGAAGTCAATATATAACCGGTAAATTAGAATATAACAGAACCGCTAAAATGTTAAAAAATTTAATTCGTAAAAATAAAAACGACACATTAGAAGATTACCTCTCGAAACTTTCCCCGCAAGGTGCCAATGAATTTTCTCTATGGAAGGCAACTAAATATCTAAAAAGACCGAAGCAATTCTCACCCCCTATAAAAACAGATACAAACACTTGGGCAAGAACAAATCTTGAAAAAGCCGAAATATTCTCAAACCATCTGAAACAAACATTTAATCCTTTCCCCCAAACATGCTCAAATTCGGAAAACTTCGAAATAGAAAGCTTCCTAGATTCCCCATTACAATTATCCACACCACTACCTTTTTTCTCCTCAAGGGATATAGAAATACAACTAAAAAATCAATCTAACAAAAGAAAATCTCCCGGTTATGACTTAATCACGGTTGAATTATTAAAAAAAACTTCCTAAAAAAAGAATAATACTACTCACTGAAATATTTAATGCAATTCTAAGAGTTAGATATTTTCCAATACAATGGAAACATGCAATCATAATAATGATTAACTTTTAAGGAGTTCGGTGTTGGTTCTAGGTGAAACATTTTAATATAATAATAAATGATATAATGATATAATAAATTATATAATAATGATTGATTAAACCTGGAAAAAATATATCACAAGTCTCTTCCTACAGACCTATTAGCCTCCTTCCTCATGCGACGAAAATCTTTGAAAAACTTTTATTAAAAAGAATTAAATCATGCATTGAAACTGATGAAATAATACCTTACCATCAATATGGATTTCGTGCTCAACATTCCACCTCCGAGCAAAATACATAGAATAACAAATAACATTGAAAAGGCCCTAGAGGAAAAATATGTATGTATGGGTGTATTTCTGGACGTCAAACAGGCGTTTGATAAAGTTTGGCATGAGGGACTCCTCTATAAAATAAAAAAACTATTTCCTGACCAACTCTATTGGATACTAAAATCTTACCTGGAAAATAGATGGTTTCAAGTAAGAACTGGAAACGAATTCTCACAATAACATCCAATCAAATCTGGGGTACCTCAAGGGAGTATTCTTGGACCGTTTCTTTATTCTATATTTACTGCAGATATACCTAATCATGATGATCTGTTTATTGCAACTTACGCAGACGATACTGCTTTAATGGTCTCAAATTCTGATCCTGGAACAGCATCAAATAAACTTCAAGAATATCTCGACAACACCCAAAATTGGTTTCATAAATGGAGAATACAAGTTAATGAAGCAAAATCGACTCATATTTCGTTCAGAAATAGAAAAATCATAAGCCCTCCAGTGTACATAAATTCTAAACAAATTCCATACAGTAATTCAGTAAAATATCTTGGAATGCATCTGGATCAAAGACTACCACTTAGAAAAAAAAAGAAACGAAATAAATATTAAATACAAAAGGATGTACTGGTTACTAGGCAAAAACTCACAGCTTGCCTTAAAAACTAAAGTAAAGTTTTTTCATATCATTATATGCACTGTTTTTGAGTTATAAGACTGTCTCAAGATAAAAGAACTCACCCGCTATATATATATATATATATTATTTACCTCTTTTATTTTAAATAATTAATTTAAAATAAAAAAATGTTTATGAAGTTACAGCTAAGCTACAAGGTGCCATAAACAAAATCAACGAATGGACCAAACGATGGCGAATAAAGCTCAATGAAACAAAGTCAACCCATATCAATTTTACCTATAAGAAAATAGTTACTATTCCTATCCAAATTAATCACCAAAGAATACCTTATGCCAATACAGCTAAGTATCTAGGCATGACTCTAGATGCAAAACTAAAGTGAAGATTAAAAAAACAAGAACTTAACATCAAATTTCGAAAACTTTACTGGCTACTTGGACGCAATTCAGAGCTGTCTGTGAGAAATAAAATCTTAATTTATAGACAAATTTTGAAACCCGTATGGACTTACGGTATTCAATTGTGGGGCTGTACAAAAAAGTCCAATATAGAAATTATACAAAAATTTCAAAATAAAGTCCTAAGAAGTATTGTAAATGCCCCTTGGTACATCAGAAATAGTGACCTGCACCGAGATCTACACCTCGATGCAGTCACAGAAGAAATCCACAAATATGCCGTTAGACACCACCAACGTCTACACAAACATGAAAATCAAGAAATGAAACAAATGTTCAACGTTGATGATAATGTTCGTCGACTAAAAAGAAGAAAAACATTTGAACTATTTAGTTAACAAATTATATTAATTATTCCATTTGGATAATATTGATCTTATTATTGTATATATATTGTTAAGTGAGGAATTATATTTGTTAAATATTTTCCTAAAGTGTGCTTTAAGTATGTGAATAACAAATCTTTTGTCAATTATGAAATAATTGGTTAAGATAAATAAATAAATAATAAAAAAATTTATATTTATAAAAATATAAATATAAATAATTCGAAATAACAAAAAAAATTATTTTTTTATTATATTTTAAAGTAAATTAATCATCTCAATTAAGACTGAGCTGTTTTAGTTTAGAAAGGTGAAACATTAAAATACAAAAAACATATTTGGGTATTTTATTCTTTTTGTCCCTAAAAGGGAGATATAGTCATTTTGGAGTAAATTTTTGAAATTTTTAAAGTTTTCTTTCTCTTCGGGTTTCTAAGTAGCATTCAATTTTGGTACATAAGTCTATTTTTGAAATATGTCGAGAATGTTTTTTTCATTTTTTCAAAATTTCACCCCTGAATTGAAAATGGTTTTTTATTTTGGGGTCTTAAACACAAATGGGTTGGTATCTTCTGTTTTTCAAGTTATGAGCTCATATTTGGGATTTAGGTGTCTTTTTCAAATAACTAAAAGACACTGTAGAACCGTTTTTTGAATTTCACTTCAGCGAGGGAGGGGGAGGGGCGTTTTTTGGAATATCAAGTTTTTACAAAATTTCGTTTCAAATAAATTTTTTAAAAGTAGGGTTTTAGTTTTTGCTTATAAACGTTAAGTATAAAAATTTGCATTTTGCCTTAACCCCTCTCCCGAATATCCATTTTGGTTAAATTTTTTAATTATTTAAACTTATGGTATTTTTGAGTTTCAGAATTTATTTTTAAAACAGTTATTTTCTTTGGTAATTTTTTCTAAATATCTTGAAAATGACAACCAATTTTTATCAAATTTAATATTTTATTTAAGTATCTTGAGAGCCTCAAAAAATGTTATGTAACGTTTTTAGTAAAATTATATTTTAAAGCACTTTACCCTAGAGCTGTGGTTCCCAAACTTTTTCTAGGATGCGGAACACTCTTGTGAGCAATTTTCTTTAGCGGAACACTTATTTAAGTTAAAATGAAATACATAACCTTGTCATCAGTTATTTTATAATTCAAGATCAGTGCTTATAGTTATATTATTAAGCCCATTATTGAGAAAAAATTACCTAAATAACTTAAATGGGAAACGTGTGCCTGATGTTTTTTACATGTCTTTTATGTTTGAACGTAACATAATACGTATATAAGACAATACCACCCATGCGAAGCATGGTTAAAGTATTGGAATCGATCTCGCGTCAAAGGGTCCTCAGGTAAAGACTACAGAACCCATAGTTTCAAACTACAAATTGTAGTATTCAATCAGATTGAATTTTAACACGTGACGGTTTTGCCAAAAATTACATGGGGTTTTCTCCAGAGGGCAAAAAGTGTGATTTTTTCATTTAGTCCTTACGGTCCTTGGTCCATTGCCCCATAGTAAACAATAGCTGGCAGTGATCAAGTGATTGGTGCAATCAAATCTAGGTTCAAGATATAAAAGTTTACAAAGTATGTTGAACAGCTCGGGTCGAAACACTTACATCTTACCTGAGTTTATTAGAGTAGCATAACCATTCATTTTATATAAAATCCCGAAATATGTAATCGTGGACTCTTTGGCGACTGGCTGGTCGCTTCCGGTTCCTGGTTTCAATAAAAGAGGTGTACATTCATAATGATCATAATCATTTAGTATTTTTCAGTGAATTTTTGAGTAAATATTCCCCCATTGGTCAGCGTAAAGCGTAATAATTTTTCATTTCATTTTATCAGCCAATTGTCAATTCTTTTATCTTTTAGAAATACGAGCGAAAAAATAATTGAATATTGTAGCTCTTGTCCGAAATCGAATTTGAATTATTTTTTTAACTAATTCAATTTTTCTTTGCAAGTATAAGAAAAATATTGAATTATATAATATAAATAATTAACTATACTAATTAAAATCGTCAAAATGTAGTCTGAAATTGAACTTTATTTTTGAAGTTGGTGCGCCTGTATTTAGGCAAGCAATTGAGCGCAGAAGAATGAAACCTGCGTAAGAGCTAGGAGAGTCCAGTCGTTGATGCAATGGCATGTAAGTCATTCAAACTATTTGCAGTACATTCAATTTGAAAGGCAAAGCGAACGAAATCCTCTGACATGCAATATATACATATTTATCTATTAAAATCTTAGATATGACCTTAAATTGTTATTTTATATATATATATATTTGGTTATATGCCAGTGAGTTGAATTTTGAAAAAAAAATCCATCTATTTTTCTAAAATAAGACACTCAAATGTTTTTACTAATTGTATAATACAGGGTGGGGTATAAAGATCTACCGCATTTTAACTAGATAAAACTGAATATAATTTTGAAAAGAACATAAAATAATTTTTTTTAATGTGTTTTAAACATTATCAGACAAAAAAAGGGGAGGGGGATCAAAAATGAAAATTCTAACCCTTTCGACCAAACTTTGTATACATATTCTGTGGACCTTCAGAATGCTTGAAATGCAAAAACTAACCACCCGAAATGGGGGGAGGATCAAAAATGAAAATTCTAGCCTTTTCGACCAAACTATGTATATAAAATTTGGTCGAGTTTGGTCAAAAGGGCTAGAATTTTCATTTTTAACCCTCCACCAATTTTGGGAGGTTAGTTTTTGCGTTTTTATCTTTTTTGGAGCCCACAGAATATGTATAAAATGTGTTGGTTGAGTTTGGTCGAAAGGAATAGAATTTTCATTTTTGGGGGGGGGGGGGGGGGGGGGGGGAGAATTTTCGTATTTTTGACCCCCCCCTCCCCCTTTTTTTTTGTCTGATAATGTTTTAAACACATTTAAAAATATATTTTATGTTCTTTTCAAAAATATATTCAATTTTTTTCTAGTAAAAATTTTTCATTTTTTTTTATACCTTTTCAAAATGTGGTAGATCATTATGCCCCACCCTGTATATATTATATAAATGCATTTTTATGCAAATTTTATGATTTTAATTTTTTGATATTCGGCCGTTCTAATACGGCCGTACACTTCCGATTTGCGACTAAATCCTCGGAACACTTGTGGAATGCTTACGGAACACAACAGTGGCCCCGGAATACCGGTTGGGAACCACTGCTCTACAGTAAGGGTCTAAGAAATAACATTACAAATTGAGATGAAACTGCCAATGTGAATTGATTTGTATATGGTGGGATATTGTAAATGTGAAGACCCCTCTGAAGGGCCAGAGATTAAGAAACAGATACCAAGAACCCATCACAAAAAATTCTCTCCACATATAAGAATTTTTCACCCAATTTTTTGTTTGGCTAAAAGATGAGGATTTAGCAAAGAGAGAAAATTGGCATTAGGTAACATTACAAGAGTTTTAATGGATCTAGCGATCTTTTGGATGAATATTAACACGTACTCCTTTTAAATCTATATATAAGCAAGCTCTTCAAATGAGAGGTGAGCATTTCCTAGTAGCACAATGTTTCAAACTATATAGTAACTATATATGCCTATATAGGTTTCGAGAATCTATATAGTTACTATATAGTTTGAAACATTGTGCTACTATATGACGATAGTTACTATATAGGTAGTTTGAAACATTGTGCTACTAGGGTTGTTTATTAGTCTTTGCCGTATTTTTTTCAATTTCAATTTGTATAAATATTTAGAAATGGAATATTCTATATATTTTAAATGACCACGGGCCGCAAGTAACTCCGCCGAAGGCCGCGGGTTGGCCTAGCCTGGTCTAGAAGTTATATTGATAGTTCCATTATTTTGAACCCTTCCCCCACCATAATTTTGGCCTCCGAAAGAAATAATGGCTCTCTTTTTTTTATTTTACAACAACTCTATTTTATAGTAAATTGCATTTTTCTTGTTTTGTTTTTTTAGTTTGAAAATTTTATTATTATAAATCTTTGAGACCCCGCTCCCCCCCCCTCTTAATTTTTCATTCAATTTCAACCAAAATTTAATCAGCTTTTAATCTCGATATAAAGAATCGAGATGTGAAATTGATATTCAGACTAATTTTTGAGCTAGAGCTTTCAGGATCAGGTGGTTAATATCGCAATTTGGCACAGTTACATAGAGGTTTGTCCCATATTTTCATTTGTAATAGGTGTTGTGGGCTTGTTGTTTGTTCTAATCTTAATCGAATTAGGAGAGATATGATTTTTCTATCGAGTGTTGTTATCTCACTATACCATGGCTTTCTGGGTGTTGTTGCCAAAATCTTGTTGAGATGAGAGCCTTTGATTTGGTTCCATTCTTGTTGGAATGATGTCAATATTTTTCCTTTCATTACAGAAACAACATTTGGTTTGGGGATTTCTTTTTCGAAATCATTTCCTAAATGAATCGTATATTTTCCTAGTTGATCAGCTTTTTATATTTCTCTTGATTCCCACATGACTGGGAATCAATAAAAGACTTATATTATCCTTTTTACTATCTATTAGTTTGTGAATTAATTGATATATTAGATAATTCTCTGATTTCTTTTTTCCAAAATTTTCGATATCCAAAAGCACATTTTTAGAATTGGAAATTTATTTTTGTTATTACATGAATTGATATAATCTAAAGCAGTGGTTCCCAACCTGGGGGCGATTTGGGTTATCAGGAGGGCAATAAATAAGTGGGGGGCGATGAGTATTTTTGAATACTCATCGCCCCCCAAGAGGGAAAAATTAAAATAGTACTGTACAGTAGAAGTTGCCGGGTAAAATAAAACAATAACAAAGTTTTCAAACTTTCAAATTCATTTTTTTAAATTTTAACTGTCAAATTTCTTAATTTTCCCAGATTCCAATTTAAAAATGGAAACATGTACTCCTGTTTTTTTAAATGTAAGTCAATGATCTTAGTTAATTATTTCACTTCTTTGTTCTTAAAAAAATCTGTAAAAAATGTACATTTTAATTTTTTTTCTATTTTATTTAAGGTAGTTCTTTTCCAAATGCAAAAATTCAAGAAGTCTTCAAAACTTGGAATATTAATCAATAAAAGCATAATACACATACTGTTAAAATTTGAAGACGATTTACCACACCAAATATGAAATAATTGCAATTAAAAATGACATTTTTTACATAGGGTAGATAGGGAAAGGGTGGGGATATTTATTTTTTTTTTTTATTAATGATGTTATGTACATAGGTCAGAGTAGACCCTTATAGTGTACAATCAAAAAAAGAAAAAAAGAAACTGACAAATATAGAGATTAACAATATAAAGAAAAATGAAATATAAATTAGATACAAAAATACAAGAAACAGAACAAAACGTAAAAAAAAAATACAAAATATAAAATACAAAATAGAAATACAAAGTATAAGTATATTACAAAATATAAAATATAAGTTAGAGGCTATAGCATTAGCATGATAGGGCTTCAGTGAGTCCACGCAGAAAGCGGGCAGCAGAGGATGGTTGTCTTAGGGCAGAGGGCATTGAGTTCCACAGTCGTGGGGCTGTGATCTCAAATGACCTCGATCTGAGGGCAGTCTGGTGTCGCGGGCATACCAGGGCTCTTGATCTTATTGAAGGACCAGGGGTAAGTAGTTCCGCCAGGTAGGAGGGAGACCCTGATATAAGGACCCTATGGACAAACCTCAGGTACCTAAACTTTAGATAGTTAGGAAGGCTGAAGCCTAATACCTCTACTGCTTTCTCAGAAACATGATCCATATGGCCTAGGTCGTAGATGTATCTTATGCACGAATTAAGTGCCACCGATAACCTGTGGAGAGAAACGCTGTCGAGGCCGTAGTAGACGACCTCTCCATTCAAGAAGTGGGGTAATAATAATACGAGAACAAGTCTACGGCGCAGCCAGACAGGTGTTGCGTGGGCCATTTTTCGGAGAGGATACAACGAACCGTATACTCTTTTACAGATCAGACTAACATGGTCACTCCATGTCAATCTAGAGTTAATGACTATGCCAAGATCTCTGACATGTTCGGAGTAGGGGATGTCTGTGCCACAGACATTCACCGCAGGAATCACTCCCTGATCACGGGAGGATAATACAATCGCCTGTGTCTTCGCGGGGTTGAGCATCAATCCGTTCGCGGTAGACCACATGGAGATCGATTCGATGTCGGTATTAATTTTTTCAACAGAAAGCCTACTGTCGACGTGTCCTAGGTGGGAATAGATCTGAAGATCATCGGCGAAGAGATGGTATCTACAGTGGCGGAGAACTTCAGGAAGATCATTGATAAATAGGGAGAAAAGCAAGGGAGATAAAACCCCGCCCTGGGGGACACCGCGTGTAAGAGCTCTAGAGGAGGAGGCCTCACCACCCGTCTCGACCCACTGGCTTCGCCCTGATAGATAGGAGAAGATCAGTCTACAGGAAGCACCAGAGAACCCCGCTAGGTCATGCAGTTTACGAACTAGGATGCTATGATCGACAGAGCCAAAAGCATTTTTAAAATCAAGGAGCACCAAGATAGCGGATCCAGATTCTTCTATAATTGCCCTACAGTCGTTGGTGACCTTCAGAAGCGCAGTTGCACAACTGTGCCCGGGGCGGAAACCTGACTGGAATGGGATAAGAAAATGAGTTCGGTCAATGTGTCCCATTATCTGGGAGTATAATATTTTTTCAAAGACTTTAGAGATAACAGGGAGAACACTAATAGGCCTGTAATCGGAGCAAGAGCCGGGTTTATTGATTTTAGGTATAGGGGTAACCTTGGCAGATTTCCAGCAGGAGGGAAAGAAGGAAGAGGTAATTAGTACGTTGAAGATTTTAGTTATAATTGGCAGGATGACAGGAAGAATAAGACGGACGAAAGCAAGGGGAATACCGTCAGATCCGGGGGCCCCAGACTTCATCCCCGAGAAGGCACGGAGGACATCGTCTACAGATACGCAAGAAAAGTAGAAGCCGTTTGAGAGGGTCTCATTGAGGCAATCAGGAGGGGAAGAATTACCACTGTCTGGAGAAGTAAAGTGACGATTAAGGTCATCAAGATCAAAGGGGCAAGATTGAGTGGAGCTCTGGACGAAACCATGCCTCCTCAAGTTGCTCCAGAGCTGGCGAGGAGAAAGTTCTGGATTCAGGTCAGCCATTATTATTCGTCTCTTAGCAGATCTAATCATGGCCTTTGTTTTGTTTCTGAGGGACCGAAAGATTTCATAGTGTTCATGGGCTCCAGATCTTCTCCACCTTGCATAGGCCTTGTCTCTGGTCCTAATTGAGTCAGCAATGTTTCTATTAAACCAGCGGGTGCCGCCATCTCTAATCTTGATATGTTTTTTTGGAGCAAACGGATATGATTATTATTTTATTTTTTTTCATTGAAGAACTTTCACCATCTTGATGAAAAACTAATATTTGTTAGAATAATATATTCGGAGTAACTTAAAAAAAATGAAATTATTTACCATGTGGTTTTGATAAAAAATAAAAAAAAATATTTGGGCTATTATTTTTAGTGGAGAGGATAAAATATCAATGGCTTGGAAAAGATCCATTCATAAATAGAATATAGTAGCGTAAAATGTACAGTCACGTTAAAAAACATAACCTAAAATTTTAACACCGTTCATATTTTATAGACTGGTTACGAGGCTAAAACTTTTTGTGTGGATTGACGCGAAAGAACCTCCTTAAGAGTGACCGGATAAAACTGCTTTGGTTGTTTTTATATACGGTAATAAAATTGTTTCAAATAATAAAACTGATTTATTATTTACACTTTACTTCAAATTAAAATTAGGCATAGACTGAAAATGAAAAGGGGGCTATAGGTGTTAGTGAATCTCCAGAAAGGGGAGATGGGCCACAAAAGGTTGGCAACCACTGATCTAGAGTCTTTAGAATGGCCACCGCTTCGATTGTAAATCCTCCTTCCAGATTTTGAACTGTACAAATCTGAATTTCGTGATAAAATGCACATCCTTTGAGGGCTTCCAGTTTCTTCTTTGGTCCATCGGTATAAATATATTCAAAGACCTGGTAGTTCTCTCTTAGTAGATTCCAAAGTTCCATTCTCATAAAATGGTTATTCTTATTTAAGTTATTGATATTAATATTAGATTCATTTAAAATTAATTTATATGGAAAGTTATATACGTTAGAAGTTTTTATTTGGAGACGGATTGGATGTTGGAAGGGAGACCAGAAATAAATAAGAGACTATTTCCAATAAAAAATAATTTTTAGAAAAAAAAACTGACTTCAAAAAAATAAAATGCAACATATAAAAAAATAAGAACTCAAAAATAAAATAAAATACACTAAAAGGTATAAAATAATTATATATTTTTTTACAACTAAACGATGAAATTGTTACAAGAAATCACTTTTTGAAGTCGGTGCCAAGCAAACTATATAAGCGAGCTTACGCGATGTTGTCTTCATTACCCGACAAAAGTACTAAGTAAGATCCATCGAGTGCGATTCATATAATGTATATGTTTAGCACCGACTTCAAAAAGTGATTTCATGTAACAATTTCATCGTTTAGTTGTAAATAAATTAGATAATTATTTTATACCTTTTAGTGTATTTTATTTTATTTTTGAGTTCTTATTATTTTATTTATTGAATTTAATTTTTTTGAAGTAGAGTTTTTTTTCTAAAAATTATTTTTATTTTTCTCTTTTTAGTGATGTTATTTAATATAATAGTGACTTAATATAATACCTTGCATGCATATAGTAAGAGAAAGATTCGGGCGAAGGAATCAGAAATTGATAATAAAATTCAATTCATATCTAGGGTGGCATTGGTCGCGAAGAATGAAGCGAATGCTTCAGCTTTAGCGAGGGCGTCAGTGGCTATTGAGCCGCTGGCAAGATTAAGGGGGGGGAACGCAGATTTGGAGAAGTTGGTAGTTAATTTTCTCGTGAGATGCCAGAATAGATTTTTATTTGCAGGACATGCTGATAATCGGTCAGCCCATTTTTCGTCTAAAGACTTCTTGGTTTCATTAATAATTTTGTTACTGATTACGAGATTTTGAAAAAGCGATTTGTTTCATGTCCGTTTGGCAGGAAAGTCATTCATTGAATGCTTTATTTTTTTCACGAACAGCTTCGGCGCATCGCTTGTTAAACCAGGAGTTTTTGAATAGTTTTCCCATTTACATAGGGAACATACTGTTCAATGCCCATCTGAATTACTTCTTCAAATACAGAAGCACATTCAGAAGCGTTTTTTTATTTTTTAATGCGTCATTCCACGGGGAATTGTCAAAGAAGCTACGCATCTCATCGAAGTTGGCTCTATCAAATAGCAATATTTTTTATTTGTTGGCTCTTAGGCTTAGACAAGTTGAAAGGAAGATTAATTTTTATCAGGGAGTGGTCGGATTTATTCAAGGGGCGGATATAGAGAATGTGATTGTCGATTAGTCAGTTGTCAGGAATAGATCAAGAAGATACGCTGTGTGGGTGGGATTGTCAGGTATTCTAGTAGGACAGTTGATGATTTGAGTGAGATTGCAGGTTATAGAAAATTTGTAGGCTTCGCGACCAGCAGGCGTGTTGGAGCTGGAATATGACCTATTCCAGCTCCAACAACCAATCTTTATTATGGATATTGAAATCTCCAAGAAAAGAAATTTCTGAATTGGGAAATTGTAATTGAATTTGGTCGCAACATTTACCGAGATAGTTGAAAAATTCTGTAAATTTCGGATCATTAGTGAACCTATATATTACACAGAGGAATCTGCAAGATGAATTTGAGGAAATTTTAAGCCATAACATATCAAATTTATCTGATTCCAATGAGGAAAAACGTTGGCAAGGGACATCGTCACGAACGTAGCAGCAGACACCATTATAGCGACGAAACATGGTGTTGAGAATATATTTGCGAAATTGAAGATCAGGGGCGTTAGATTTATTTTGATTAATTTGAGTCTTGCTAAGGGCTAGAATAGAGGGTTTGTTGTTTTCAAGATGTTGGAATACAGAGGCTTTATTACTAAAGAGACCGCGGATGTTTGTATAATGGAGGGTTAGCTTGGACATGATAGGGGGGTGGGTGTGGATTATTTGAGGTGATAGTCAGAAATAATAGAATAGAAATCGGAATCACAAGTTAGACAAAGAAAGTTAGATAACATCCAATAGATAAATAGATGAAATCCAGTTAACTCAGACTGTAGGACTTGAGCAGTGGTGAATTCTTCGTTCGATAATTAATTAATTAATTATCTCCCACTTAATTATTTATGTTGAATCTGTGGAGAAAGAAATTGTATATTATTTGCTTAATAACTACTTCTAGAATGATAATATTAAATTAATAAAGTAAGATGTTAATTCAGATAATTATAAAACAATCAAAAATTTAGAAGCCAAAATTATTAAGGGGTAATAGTATTATATAAATAGCTTTATTATATATGTTACGGTAGTAAATTAGACTATGAAGTTAGAGATTGAGTCTTAGCTTAATTAAAATTAAAAAGAATTAAAATTAACTTAGAGTTTCTTTTTTTATTTGAAAGTCTATCCAGCCCTCATTCGAAATCCTACAATTCATAGAGTATTAATAATATGAAATAGTGACTTTTATATTAATAATTTCTATAATATACTTATGTGTAGAATACACAACCAAATTCAAATTTATCTAATATATCTACAATACTGGTTCATGTTGAACTAACGTAAGCAACTTTGTCTCGCTATCAACTTTACATTTCTCATTTATTTAATAGCTTGATGTGTTTTATCTACAATTAAAACTAATATTAAATAGCTATATTAATATAGCTACTAAATAAAAAATAAAAATAAAGTGGAAACGGAAGCTAGCTATTAGTACTAGGCTATACCTTTCACTAAACTTGGAAGGAGTCATACCACAAACAAGAGACTATTTTTAGTGAAGTTAATTTTCTCATTAATATATCAAAGAATAATTAATACAGTAACGAGAATTGTTTTTGATCGCGCTTTTTAAACAAGATATATATCGCGAGACTACTGCGGTTGAAGCTATTGGAGTCTGGACCAAGAGAGAATGAAAAAGATGTGATCCATTTGGTTATAGTCCAGCATCATTATCAAACATTAATATGGATCACCAAATGAATTTGAAATCTGAGATGTTATATATTCAATCTCCCAGTCCAGAGCGCCCCCATCTGTTAACACGTGTGTTAGGTGTTTGACATTAATTAATCAATTTTTCAAGTTAGAAATATATAAATTCGGATATTATTTTCACTTAATAATTGACAAAAATCATCTGCATTCGATTCGCGATCGAATCAAATACAGAAAACTTATGACTATTTTTAGATTCATCTAAGAATAGTTTAAAAGTAGTATTGTTGCATAATGGGAATATATATCCATCAGTACCCCTTGCCTAAAAACTTAATTCCTGGAAAAAAGAGTGTTAGGAATCACCCTCTACTTGAGAAAGACAGGATTTTGTTACTATCGTTGCATAGAAAGTTAGAGCTGATAAAAAATTTGATTGATAAACACAGAGAGGGTTTTGGGTACTTGAGAAAAACATTTCCTAAACTCAGTGATAGTAAGTTAAAAGAAGGGATATTTATTGGGTTGCAATTCCGTGAGAGAGAAATGCCCATGGTTAGCTTTCAGACAAGTATTCTGTAATTTTTTTGGAAATTTGATAGCTGACAGCTACAAGGAACTTGTTAAGAATTTGTTAAAGTGTTATTAGTGCATGGGGTGCAATATGACCTTGAAAATTCACTTTTTAAATTTGGATTTGGACTTTTTTCCCTCCTCACTTGGGCGGGGTTAGTGAAGAATGGGGCGAGAGATTTCTCCAGGATATTTCTGTCATGGAGAAACGATATGCTGGAAAATCGGCACGGAACATGTTAGCAGAGTAATGTTGGAACCTCAAAGCAGAGGTTTCTCCTGGCATTTACAAACCGCAGAGTTCAAGAGAAATTTTTTGAAAATGCTAGTAAAAATGTGGTTTTTTTTTCATTTTTTTTACATGAAATTTCTTCATTAAACAGTCAAAATCGGTCCTATACATATTTTTTAATTCTTTTATATTTCCTAGTTATTCACTTAAATATTTAAATCCTATTTCATGAGCAAACAAACAAAAATAATTTAAAATTTCGAAGTATTATTACAAAGGGAATTAAATTTTTATTAAAAACTAAAAATTAAAATCAGGGAAAACGATAGGTGATTACTTTCAGATTTGGATTCAGCGGGTCGAATTATAAATAATAACCTATATACGTTGAAAGGGGCAAAAAAAATAATTATTTGTTCATCAGTGTTATTATTCAATATATTTTGGTTGGGTTATTTTATTAGAAAATTTATTTTAATTCATTAATCGAAAAATTATTTATTAAGTGTCCGGTTTCTTTTTGCTTTTGAGTGTATATATTTATAATTGAAAAATAATGGAAGGGAGCCCAAGGAGTCAGTGAAGAAAAAATTATTACATTTCCAAATCATCATCACCATCCTAAGACTGGTTTGACACAACCAGCCGTCTCCACATGGCTCTGTCCCATGCCAGCTCTTTGACCTCTCTAAATGTCTTGCATCCCATATCCCAATTATTTGGTTGAAATATTCTAATCTAGGCTCTTCTCCTTCCCCTTTTCTTCCCCCCCCCCCCCCCTCCAAGATATAATAATATGTATTTATTGGACGGTCATTCTTTTTTCCCTTTTCTTTTAAAAAGGAATGACAGTCCAATAAATACATATTATTTGGAAATGTAATAATTTTTTCTTCACTATCTCCTTGGGCTGCCTTCCATACTTTTCAATTAAAAATTCTACCAGTCCGTCCCTCTCCAAAGAGAAAATTTCTTCAAATGTATATATTTATATTTGGTATATATAAATATATATATACCGGGTGAGTTTTTTTATCTTGAGACAGTCTTATAACTCAAAAACAGTGCATTATATGAAAAAAAGTTTCTAATAAAAGTTTATTTATATCAGGGGGAAACTAAACTACGCTATTGTTTGTCGACCTAGAACAAGCTTTCAAGGGTATTTCGAGGTCAACTTCTGTTTTTTAAATGGAAACCTATATTTTTCTATACGTCTACTTAATCTACAAAAAAACTGAACAACTTTTATTAGAACTATTTTTTTGTACGACATCAAATAATAAAAAATATTAAATCAATTAGATCTCAAAAAAAATCTTAATAATTATTTTTAACAATTATTTAACTTAATTATCAAATAATGATGATTAAATAATTAATTATTAAATAAATATTTATTAAATTGAAAAGTCACAACAATGAAAATAAGAGTTTATAATGATATTAAAAACTTCGTTATACTCATATTCAAGAGATTATTTTCTACGTAACAGATGTATTTAAAAAGTCTTGAATTTAAAAAAGTTTATTTCTCGTGTCAATCCAGTAGATAGTTATATTGTATTACTATAATAAAAATGGAGGATTTTTTTGAAGACAGAATTGAAATGGTCTTAATTTATTCGGTGAATGTGGAAGAAGTGTTATGGGGCTGCCATTGAAATGGATGTCGAGCGTTTTCCTGATAGGAATACACCCTCAAAAGCTTCATTTCATCGTGATGTAAATCTGTTTAAAAAAACAAGAAATGTAAAGGCTATGAAGAAACTGAAACAGGCCGAAATAACGAAATTGGAACTGGAATTCATCCAGAAGACTTGCGATACACTCTGCAATGTCTCAGAACATAGTATGAAAATTATTAATTGTTATTAAATTATTTATTTAATAATTAAATATTTGATCATTATTATTTGATAATTAAGTTGAATGATTGTTATAAATAATTATAATTTTTTTTTGAGATCTAATCGATTTAATATTTTTTATTATTTGATGTCGTATAAAAAAATAGTTGTAATAAAAGTTGTTTATATTTTTTTGTAGATTCAGAATATGTACAGAAACATATAAGTTTCTTTAATTGAATGTAATGGAAGGCAGCCCAGAGGTAGTGAAGAAAGAAAAAATTAACACATATAAAATAAGGTGTAATTTATTGGAATCCTTCCTCCTTTCCTTTCAAACCGACGTTTCGGAGGATTTTTCCCTCCTTCTTCAGGGAAAAATCCTCCGAAACGTCGGTTTGAAAGGAAAGGATTCCAATAAATTACACCTTATTTGATATGTGTTAATTTTTCTTCCTCACTAACTCTGGGCTGCCTTCCATTACATTCAACTAAAGTTTCTACCAGTCCGTCTCTCTCCAGAGAAAATTTCGTTGCAAAAAAAATATAAGTTTCTATTTAAAAAACAGAAGTTGACCTCAAAATACCCTTGAAAGCTTGTTCTAGGTCGACAAACAATAGCGTAGTTTAGTTTCCCCCCTTGATATAAACAAACTTTTATTTGAATCTTTTTTTTCATATCATTATATGCACTGTTTACGAGTTATAAGACTGTCTCAAGATAAAAAACTCACCCGGTATATGTACATGTTTATTTGCTTCAAGCAGAGGACAATCTCACTGATTTCTCTTTATGAATCAAAAACTCTGTGTCTTTTGGTAAAACAAGATCTTTTCACTTAAAATTTTCTTGTGTTTTTCGTTACTTAGGGTTATTCTCAATTGATTAAAGATAAGAGTACTATACTCTTTAAATACCAGTATAATATATATATATATATGGTAAAGGAAAGATGAAAAGCCTCTTAAAGGATTTTAAATAAAATAAATTTATTTTATTTTATTTTGTACATATTTTTGTTACAATTTACATTTAAAAATATATATGAGAAATTATTGATTTAATTAAAGCTTTAGTATTTGAATAATTTATTAATCTTTTTGATAAAACACACATTATGCACTATTAAATATATTTATAAACAAACTAACAAACATATATAACAATCAACTGGTGTGTGCACCACAAGACTTTGACTTAGTACAACTTTCTCGAGATAGAAAAATACAAATCATACAACTTTTGATAGTTATTAAGCACAGGGTAAAAAAAATCGTAGAAATCGTTTTTGAGAAGAAAACAAATATTGAAAACTACCCTAAGCTTCAAATAAAGGGGTAGAAGGAGTATGTCGATTTGGAACAAAAGCTTACATACCATCAGTTCATTATTCCTAGCTTAAGTATCAAATTTCCTTGGTCTTACCTATTGATACTGGGACATAGATAGCAGTACATAACACACACCGAACATTTATTTTTTGGTGAGTTTTGGCTCTAACGCTCACAAAACCCGTTTTATTTTTCTAAACTCAGTTTCTATATTTTAAGGTAGTTGTTTCGCGACAATACTAGAAAAATGTTAATGCTAGAGTATATAGAACAGACAATAAGGATTCATAATTCATAAGCCCAAAACTTTTTGCTGTTTATGTACCGATTCTAGCTAATTCCGTGCTCGTTTGACAAATCTGGCACCATTGTAAGAGATTGAATATTTTTATATTAAAATGACAGATGAAACACATTTTAAAGGTCGATTTATTTCTATATAAATCGTTTTGTTATTTTTTAACAAATGTAATCAACGCCTACGTTACACCTTATGAAAATTATAATTTTGAAAAAATATAGCGCATGCGCGCTTTATACATCTTTCGCTGGTTAAATAAATGCACTGTTGCCAAATTGTTTTTAGTGTAAATTTTTTTTTATACATTTTTCATTTTTTATTCATTATTATCTCAGAAACTGTGTTGTAACTATGAATCAAAATTGTCTTAAAATATGAATTGGTTATTGTTTAATGTTGGTTTAGTTTTTTATAAAAATGGTAAGAAGGGTTTCTTAATTATAATTAAATATGTATGTAAATTTTCCGATATCCCGTATAGTGCAATGTATAAAAGTCTGAAAAACTCTATTTTTGAAATTTAATTTCTCCAGAACTGTATTGTTCATAAATTTCGTTTTGCCACCAATCGATGCAGAAGTATTTAAATAATAATCTCTCTAAATTTCAAAAAAATCCTAAGAAAACCCATTTGGCCGAACAACTACCTTAAGGGTTCGAACACTATCAGTTGAAGGTGACTGAGTGAAATTAACTTTTATAGTTTTGGTGATATATGATTTCAAAATTTGAACCTGTGAAAGTAAATGCAATACTTTACCTTTCATGGTTCGCTATGCAAAGTAAAGTAAAAAAAAAACACGATATTTCTATGACAGCTATTTCTGTTATATTTATATGTTTATTAGTTTGTTAATAAATGTATTCAATATTGCATAAGGTACTTTTTATCAAAAAATTATGATACTTAAATGAAATTAATAAGTTAGATAATCTTCATTATCAATTCATTGATTTATTCTTAACAGTCGCCGAAATTTCCTCCGTCTTTAAAATGGGCAGGTATATTGAGGTAGCCTACTGTCAAAATATTTTTTTTAGCTAGACATTTTATTATCATGAATAAATATTTATTTATAATATTTCAATATATAAATACCTTGAATATATCCAAAAAGCGGATTACTTTGCAAAAATATGTAATTTCTTTAATTATATCTTATATAGATATGAATTCCCAATCTAAAAAATATAGAAAAAGTTTCTCTTAGATATATTATTTTCGTAATAAAACTATACTATTATTTTTAAGACTATTTTTAAAAAATCTATATATTTTTACAAATAACCCCTTGTCATAATAAAGTTAAAAAATATAATCTACTATTTATTATCTTTATTCTCTTCTTATACTATATTTTTTGGTTTTACTAGAATTTTATTTGAATTTTGGTGTATTATTTTATTTGTAAGACTGATAGGTAGTCATTTTCGATCAGCATGTTTTTCAATTCCTTTACACTTTTCTCGAGAAATTTAATACCCATTAATGTATGAATTCTAAACAGGATTCCCTCAATCAAGTTATATTTATAGCCTAATGGGATATTCGAATTATAGTTAATAGAGTAAAGGGTGTGTAGTTTCACAGTGAATGAAATAAAACTCAAAGAGGTTTATACAAACTCAATATATTTCGGATTATTAGTCCATCATCAGGAGTTTACAAGCTAATACTGTATTAACTTATAAACTCCTGATGATGGACTAATAATCCGAAATATATTGAGTTTGTATAAACCTCTTTGAGTTTTATTTCATTCACTGTGAAACTACACACCCTTTACTCTATTAACTAACATCATGTTTCACCTAAAACCTACACCACTTTCCATAAGTAAAAATTCGAATTATAATTGTATGTAATAATTCATAACAGGCTATCTCATATCATTACAGTATTTTAAATAGGTATGTTCTAAAATATAAGGCCTTAAGGTCGGAGTTAAAAATTCATTGCACATATCTACATTAGTTCATAATACAGTTAATACCCAGCCAAAATAAATTTTCCATTCTGCTTCTAATCTCGATACATGTTTCAATTCCCCTTTTTAGAAGCATTATATCTAATGGGTCACTAGAGAGAGAAATAAAATAGATCGTAGAATGCAGCTCGCTTCTATGGCTATATATTCAAATTGTGTCACCAAGTTTTCAAAAAAAAAACTTTAAGAAAATAGATTAAACTCACACTATTGGGCAAAGTCTTATATACAATACGAGAAACTAGTCCTTAGTTATGAAGACACCACTCGGAGTACATTGAGCTCGTTACGATCAAAAACAGAACGGAACTTCAGTAACCCGCTAATTTACGAGTAAGACTCGCATACCTAGGGTTCTGTACTTAATATTAATATATATATATATATATAGGAAATGATTAAGATGATGGATGATTTTTATTATGTTTGGCTCGAAGGGTTAGTTGGAAGGAGATTCGCCGGGCTTGGATGGAAGATAATCTTCAGAGATTAGAATCTCTATTGGCGGCGTTAAAGTCAGAAAAATGCTATTTTAAATAAGAATTTGCACTAGGCAGTTGAAACATGCTTTTCATAAAATAATGGGACAAGGCCCGCATTTATTGCTTCTTCGTTACAGAACGTGTATACAAATTACTTCTTAGACACAAGCCAATTCCAGTTGAATCAGGTATCGTTTTTTCATTACTACATCGCGTCACTTAATTTACAAAACTTTGAAGTGGTACAGTAGTTTTGAAATTTTTAATTTATGTTTTACTTCTTTAGCATGACTTTTGATAGCTGCTTTACCAATATTACTTAAAGAAAATATCACATTGCACAGCTTAGATTTTGCACTTTTAGAATCATTGTTAACTTCTTCTAACCAAAAGTTTAAATCTGGATCAGTCAACCAATCACAGTGGAAGTGCATAGTCATGCTGAATAGCTAGCCCTTACTCAACAGATATCTGGTGAAGTGGTGATTATATTATCTGCGGGGATTTTAACGCCCACTCACCAGGCTGGGGCTGTTCATTTGAAGATCCTGCAAGGAAAAACATTCTTGAAAACATTGACTTAAATTGTCTAGGAATTCTCAATGATAGAAAGAATACAATGGTTGGCCATCCTTTCAGAAATACATCTCCTGTTGATCTGACTATAGCCTCAGCTAGCTTAATTCCCCAGTTAACATGGTCGCTTGTAGATGAGCCTCTTGGAAGTGACCACTTTGGAATCCTTATCGAACTTACATACTCGTCTACAAAAAATAATAGTTATTTAAATAAAAGGGTTTATACTCGAAACATAGATTGGGCTTCTTTTAATGAATCACCGAGGGATGAACCGTGATTGGAATTAGGTGTACACCGTCTTTGGAATTATTTTGAAATTCATTAGATAATCCCCCTTCATCTATCGTCTTCTACTTGGAAATGAAAGTGGAAGTAGGTGTACACGATAATAGGTCGCGGTTCACCCCTCGTGAATCACTAAATAATTTAAAATTCAACTCGGATATTATAGAATCAAGTGATTACGATATTTTAATTAAATCTATTGGGAATGCTGCATCCCTCTCTAGCCCCAACGCCAACCTTAACAACAGGTGCCCTCCAATCCGGTACATTGTTACGCAGATGACAGCACCCTACATAACGCCCCAGCATCGCATAAAAACCGTGCAGACATTGCCTCTTCAATTAATTTAGACTTATGCAAACTTAAAAACTGGGGATCCCAAAACTTAGTTAACTTCAATGCAGGGAAAACTCAGTGTTGCCTTATTTCTAGGCGCGTCGACAGAAACCTCCCAAACATATCATTCGACTCAAACTCACTAGAATTCAGGGATAAAATTTCAATGCTAGGCGTAACTCTAGGGTCTGACCTTTCATGGAATGACCATATCTCAACCACTGCTAAAGCTGCAGCGCGCAAGCTTGGTCTCCTATTTAGGTCTAGACGCTGTTATACTCCCACTCAAAGGCTCAAATTCGTCCCTGTCTCGAATATGGCTCTCATCTGTGGAGGGGTGCATCCAAGCATTCTCTTGCTACACTGGATGCAATTCAGAAGCGAGGAATTAAACTAATAGGAGACCCGGCTCTAACCAACTCACTCGACTCCCTGGCTCACCGAAGAACCGTTTCTGCCCTTTCCCTGTACTACAAATACTATCACGGTGTCTGTTCAGTCGAGCTGAAATCACTTATCCCCCTAATGCCCTCTTTACGAGAAACACGCGGTTTTCTAACGCTCAGCACCACTTCGCTGTCAAATTGGATAAAAGTCGAACAAGCGCTTTCGCCAACTCTTTTATCCCTATGACCTCCAGAGACTGGAACTCGCTCCCTGCCACCATCTTTCCCGCGACTTATAACCTTCAGCTATTTAAGACCCGTATCCACAGATACCTTCGACCTCCGCCCAACCCATAAAATTCTTTCTTCTTCTTTTCACGATGGAGGGGCCAACCCAGGCGTTTAGGGGTTGCACCTTTTTGGTGTAACCCCTTCTCTCATCATTATCATAAAAAAAAAAAGATATTCTAGACCCTCATCCGTTTGGTGGGATCCTGAGTGCACAAGAGTGGTAAAAGAGAGGAAAAATATATATAAAATTTTTTCAAAAAATATAAATTTTCAAAATTATATTGAATACAAAAAGGCCGACAGCCTGAGCAAAAGACCTTTGAAGTATAAAAAGAGAACAAAGTGGAAAGAGTTTTGTTCTAAAATTGACAAAAATACTCCCGATGGTGATATTTGGAAACAAATAAAAATATTTATTCTCCATTGTCAGGTCCAAATACAGACCATATTATGGAAGAATTTTTCGATTTTATTGCTCCTTCCATTGTGGCAACAAAAATAAATTTCCTATCTGACCAAATACTCTGCTCAAAATTCACTGCTTGACGGTTAATTTACTTATGAGGAATTTTTAATAACAGTCAATTCCAAAAGGGACTCTGCTTCTGGCCTGGATGTACGAGTAATATCTCTCCATGATAAAAAATTTCGCCAATATTTTAAAATGGAAATTACTTGATTTTTTTAATTATTTCTTTGAAAATAATACCTATCCTGCGTCTTGGTCAACACACAGAGTTGTCATGATCCCGAAGCCTAACAAGGACCAGAGTCTTGCTTCTTCTTATAGACCCATTACTCTTTCCTCATGTGTAGGAAAAGTATTCGAGTTATTACCTCTTCTTCTGTTTAGCCACCCCTGGTCTAGACGCTGTTATACTCCACTCAAAGAGAAATAAATTCGTCCTGTCTCGAATATGGCTCTCATCTGTGGAGGAGTGCATCCAAGCATTCTCTTGCTACACTGGATGCAATTCAAGGCAAGGGAATTAAACTAATAGGAGACCCGGCTCCTAACCAACTCACTCGACTCCCTGGCTCTGAAAAACCGTTTCTGCCCTTTCCTGTACTACAAATACTATCACGGTGTCTGTTCAGTCGGCTGAAATCATATCCCCCTAATGCCCTCTTTACGAGAAACACGCGCGGTTTTCTAACGCTCAGCACCACTTCGCTGTCAAAGTGGATAAAAGTCGAACAAGCGCTTTCGCCAACTCTTTTATCCCTATGACCTCGGGAACTGGAACTCGCTCCCTCTTCATCTTTCCGACCCCCTTAACCTTCAGCTATTTAAGACCCGTATCCACAGATACCTTCGACCTCCGCCCAGCCCATAAAATTCTTTCTTCTTCTTTTCACGATGGAGGGCCAACCCAGGCGTTTAGGGGTTGCACCTTTTTAGTTAACCCCTTCTCTCATCATTATCATAAAAAAAAAGATATTCTAGACCTCATCCGTTTGGTGGGATCCTGAGTGCACAAAGGTGGTAAAAGAGAGGAAAAATATATATAAATTTTTCAAAAAATATAAATTTTCAAAATTATATTGAATACAAAAAAAGGCCGACAGCCTGAGCAAAAGACGCTGAAGTATAAAAGAGAGCAAGTGGAAAAAGGTTTTGTTCTAAAATTGACAAAAGCTCCCGATGGTGATATTTGGAAACAAATAAAAAATATTTATTCTCCATTGTCAGGTCAAAATACAGACCATATTATGGAAGAATTTTCGATTTTATTGCTCCTTCCATTGTGGCAACAAAAATAATTTCTCTGACCAAATACTCTGCTCAAAATTCACTGCTTGACGGTTAATTTACTTATGAGAAATTTTTTAATAACAGTCAATTCCAAAAGGGACTCTGCTTCTGGCCTGGATGTACGAGTAATATCTCTCCATGATAAAAAATTTCGCCAATATTTTAAAATGGAAATTACTTGATTTTTTTAATTATTTCTTTAGAAAATAATACCTATCCTGCGTCTTGGTCAACACACAGAGTTGTCATGATCCCGAAGCCTAACAAGGACCAGAGCCTTGCTTCTTCTTATAGACCCATTACTCTTTCCTCATGTGTAGGAAAAGTATTCGAGTTATTACCTCTTCTTCTTCTAAGTCGTATGCCTCATAAATGAGGCGTCGTGATCGGCGTGTAGTAATATGGCCCTGTTCATAGTAAGGCGCTACTTATTTCTGTCACGCGCCCCCGAGACGACGTTGCGCAGAAGACTGCCAGTTAGTTTGGTCACCTGGTCGATCCATCTTGATGGAAACCTCCCTTGAGGTCTTTTATCCCAGACTTTTCCTTCTATAATGGTCTTCTCTAGGGTATTCTCTAGACGCATTATATGCCCGAAGCATCGGAGGATTCGGTGAGATACAATACCTCTAGTTGGTGCTAAAAATAAAAATAAAATTACTTATTAAAAGAAAAGCATTAATACTAGTAATTCATCTCATAACATATTATATATACACAAAGGAAAAATACACGTAGGAGATACACATTGAAATAAAGTAATATTGTATGTGAAATCGAAATGGACTCTCGTTCCCAAAAAATAAGCTTGAAACAAATTGGAATTGAGGTAATAATGTAATAAATAATTAACCTTGTATATAAAAATAAAATCAATGTAATTTTAAAATATCTGACTCTGTTTTTTTGCAACGAAATTTTCTCTGGAGAGAGACGGACTGGTAAGAAATTTTAATTGAAAGTAATGGAAGGCAGCAGAGGTAGTGAGGAAAGAAAAAATTAACACATATAAAATAAGGTGTAATTTATTGGAATCCTTCCTCCTTTCCTTTCAAACCGACGTTTCGGAGGATTTTTTCCCTCCTTCTTCAGGTGTACTGTATTGCTATTGTTTTTCAGGCCTTGACAATGGTGTCCTGGCAGAGAGAAACCAAACAGCCATGGTGGTCGGCAAATAAAAAAATATTTCTGCATAAAGATAGAATTGAATCTTCTTTATTATAAAAGCCTAATATCCGCTTACTTTGGCAAGTAAACTCTCATAAATCCCTGTATATGTTCTTGACTAGTTTCCTTTAAAACTATGAAAAAATAGGTTAGAATGGTGGGTCGAATCGTCCAACCAATTGTGAAGGTGACAATTTGGTTTTAGACGTGGCAAAAGCACGTGTGACAATTTAACAATATTATACAATGACATACTGTTGTCATCATTTGAATATCGAGGATTTACCACCGGTATATTTCTCGATATTAAAGGTGCATATGATAATGTCAACCTAGACATTTTAGTAAAAAAATTAATAAAAATGCTGATTCCTTATAAAATAATTAATTATTTATTGAGTACTGTACAATGTAGGTAGACAGGTGATCGGTCGATAGTTGCTCGGGTCGTCTTCAGCACCCTTCTTATGAATAAGATGGTCAAACCCAGTGGTGAGGAACTCCGGATAATCGTGTGGGTCTCTCAACAGCGTAGAGAATGCTTCCGCTAAAGGCTGATGAACTGCCGTTAATTTTTTCATCAAGAAATATTGGATACCATCCGGTCAACTGCTTGATTGCTGCATTATTATTATTATTAGTATTATTATTTGGGGTGAGCAACCTTTTTAACCCACGGGCCAATTTAAATTTTAAAATTTTGTGGCGGGCCGCACTTACTAATAATTTACAAAGCTTTATATATATACTAATAAACATTATAATATAAAAATACAAAATTAAAAAAAGTAAATATTTCATATATAAATTTTAATGCGACAAGAAAAGAACAAAAATGCAAAATTTAAAAAGTAAATATTTTATATAATTATAAGTGTATATTATAAGTGTATATAAATGTTAATGCAAAATAAAAACAAATAAAAGAAGAACAGAAAAACTAATTTACTTGAAAACTTTAATGAGAAATTTGGCACTGCTTTTTCGATATAAGCTGATCAATATCAGCCGGTATTGATGAAGTAGCTACACGTATGCAGCTTTCTAATCGAGCATCACTCAGTCTTGATCGGTGGTCATTTTTGATTAATTTCATGGTTGAAAATAATTGTTCGCATACATACGTACTTCCGAAAAGAGACATCATTTGCTTTGCATTTTTCGTCAAAAGCGGAAATTTCTCAGGGCTCACATAAGATTTATAAAAATTATCGATGTTTACTGAGAAAAATACATTTTTTAAATCGGTATTATTCTGTATGTTAATCACTTCCATTTGAAAGTTTTCAGGAACTGTATCCACATCGATATTAAATGGCGAAGAAAACATTTTCATGGAAACCGCTATCTTCTCAGCTTTGAACATTTGGAATCGTAATTGAAATTCGTTGATTAAAATGTCTATATATTGTACGTATTTTTGAGAAGTAGTAACGTTTTCTTTTTCTAAATATGGAAAGTGAGACACATTATTCTGCAAAAGATGCTGTTTCCACAATTTTAATTTGCGCTCAAAGCCTTGAATTTTATCATACAAATTGTGAATAAACTGTCCTTTGCCTTGAAGTTCCACATTAAGATCACCGAGATGCTGAGTTATGTCGATAAGAAACGCAAAATCGCACATCCATTCTTTATCACCAAAATGAGGAAAGGCATATTCCTTCATATCCAAGAACAATTGTATTTCACTTTTTAAGGCGTATACTCTTTTTAGCATTGCACCTCTACTAAGCCAACGTACTTCGGTATTGAAAACCACGTCGCCATATTCAGTTTCTAAATTGTTCAGGAATACTTTAAATTCACGGTGATTTAACCCGCGCGACTTTATAAAATTGATTAATTTAATTATTGGTACTGTGACATTTGGAAAATTCAATCTTTTCGCACACAAACTTTCCTGGTGAATTATGCAGTGGTTAACGAATATTTCTCTTCCTGTGGCCTTCTTAATGTCTTGAAATAGCCTTCCCGATACTCCTACATTCATGCTTGACATTGCTGGTGCTCCATCTGTTGATATACCAATAATCTTCTCTAATAAAATAGAAAAATTTTTCCAACACCGACTTTAGTTCATCATACAGGTCTTTGCCGGTTGTAGTCCCTTGCATTGGAACCAGTGAACACAATTCTTCAGTAATATTAAATTTAGTGTCAATACCACGTAAAAATATAGCAAGTTGTGCTGTATCGCTAATGTCGCAGCTCTCATCAAGTGCCAAAGAACAGTATTCGAATTTTGCAATGCGTTCACGAAGCGTTGTTGCTATGTTCTCGGACAAGTCGTCGATTCTCCTTGCAATGGTGAATCTTGATAAACTAATGTTTGAAATAATATTTATTTTATCAGGAAATGCTATTTCTGCAACAGCAGTCAGACATTCTTTTATCATCTCTCCATCCGCAAAGGGTTTCATTTTTTTTGCCAGTATTTGACTGACAACAAAACTAGCCTTTACTACCGTATTTGATAAAATATCTTGATTTTTAAAAATAGCCTGTTGGTTTCTCAAGTTTTTTTCCTCTTGATTAACCTTATCTATCCGGAGTTGTCCGGTTAAGTTTTTATATTTATCTTCATGTTTTGTATCGTAATGCCTTTTTATGTTATATTCTTTTAATGAAGACACAGTCTCTGAGCATAATAAGCATACAGCTTTATCTTTAACGACAGTAAAAAAATAATCAAATTTCCACTTTTCTTGGAAAATCCTGTGTTCATCCGCAATTTTCCGTATTTTTGTTTGCTTTTTCGACATGCTATTAGGGATTAAAAATTAATTTAATTAATTTAATAAAAAAATCTAATATGATATTACCTTTTTGATAATAATATTGCACTCACGTCTTTCAAGAAACCCAAAAATTAGTCAGTTAACAGCTCACAAGTCTGATACTGACTGTATCTATGAACTATGACAGAAGCAAACACAAGAAAGTGCTGACGCGACGCGTTCGTATTGCATGTTTGAACAAGTCGCCGATAAATGAGTAACTCGTCTATGTATTCGCGATTCAAACTAACTCGAAAGAAGTATACTTTGACATAAATCATATGTTTTAATCTTTCAAATTACATTCGATGGTGGCGCTAGTGTCAGATTGAATCCCGAATTGTATAGTATCCGATTTATAAATTGGCGACTACTACTAACATAACATTATAATTAATTTATTGATGGGAGAAAAATTAATAAATAACAAATTATTATTATTAATAAAAAATATATTAAAAATATTTATTAACAATATAATAAATAACAAATTATTATTGTTTATAAATAATCGAGACGAATAATAAAATTCTATTTTAGAAATGCTCGGCGGGCCGCAGAAAAATATTTAAAGGGCCGCATGCGGCCCGCGGGCCGCGGGTTGCTCATATCCCTGCCATACAGGGTATGGTCAAGTATTGTAATCGAGCATGAAAAAAGTGGTTTTTTCCTTCTTTTTTTCGAAATATCTAAAAAACGGCTGAAATTATTTTGATTGAAAAAATTGTGCGAAACCATAGCATTTCGGTCTACAAAAAGCCTCTAATAGTAAACATCGAAAAAATTATATTTTTCGAGATAATAATTGTTTTGTCAAAATGTCTGTCATTATATCAATTTCACATAGTGAGTCATTTTCATAGGTCTTATAAGGTTCCAATGTGAAATTTCGTACAAATCAATCAAATGGTCTAGGACTTATATTGATAATTCCATTTTTAGGGCCTCCTCACCAAATTTCGATCCCCGAAAAAGCTAATGACTCTTTTTTATTATACGAGCATTTTATAGTAAATTCCATTTTTCTTGCTATTTTTAGTGAAAAATTTATCATTTTAATTTTACAAGAGCCCTTTATTTTTGGTTCGATTTCAACCAAAATCTATATCAACTCTTAATATCTATCTATATAAAGAATCTACGTATGAAATTTCGTTTTGATATTCACATTAGTTTTTGAGCTAAAGTGTACCACCAAATTTGGTAACGTACTAACAAACATTTTGGAAAATAATTAATATCTCGTAAAATTTAATTATTTTAATGTTTGATCATTGAAGCCTTTTTGTAGATCAAAACGCCATAAGTTTGCACATTTTTTTTATCAAAATAGTTCTAGTCGTTTTTGAGATTTTCAAAAAAAAGAGCCAAAAAACAACACATTTTTCATGTATGTTTACAATATTTGACCATACTCTGTATTTTAAAGTAAATTTTATACGTAAAAAGTACGAATATATTGAATGGGTATTTTACCGAGTGTATCACTTGAATGAACTTAATTATCAACTTTTAAATTAGCTTTAAAAAATAAACTCTTAATTATCATCAATAAATATAATAGTTGTATAAATTAGATACAGAACTCTCAGTAAACAAGCCTGACTTGAACTTGCCCAGCTTATTTTTTTTGCACCCATTTTTGGTACAAATATTTTTCCATCAATATCTGTAAAAAAATTAAATTAACACGGCCTTTGGAATCGTGTGTGTGTGTGTGTGTGTGTGTGTGTGTGTGTGTGTGTGTGTGTGTTTATTTATTTATTTGTATCTATCTCTGTATATTTATTTTTATCAAACAGAGGATACACGCTTTGATTTGGTTTTCTATTTGTTTTTCCTTTAATCTTTGAGATCGTCGTTTCTGGTTGCCTACCCCAAGAGACGCAGGCGTTCCCATGAAATGATCCTAGCGCTCGCCCTATTGTTCCTGAAATTGAACATTAATTCGATTTTTCTAGTCATATTTTTCATTGGATAGTGTCATCTTCACAAAAAATGATATTTACTTTATAATTCCTTCTTAAAGCAACTATTTATCTAAATTTCCATTTATATAGGGAGAATTTCCTCCGACATGTTTGGATATTTAAAAAATGTTTTGAGATTGTTTTCATATACTAGGTGTGCCTGTTAATAATGCCCTTTTTTTCTAACAGATGGCATTTCGGTATTTTTCCACCAAACTCATCCAAATATTTTTTTGGTTTTATAGTGTTGGTAATCACCTTTCAAACGGAATATAACATGTCAACATTCGGTTCATTTGTGTATGAGATATTGGCTTGTAAACATGGCAGATTTTGTGCCGAAAAAGAGCATTTGCGGGAGGTGATATTGCACTATTTTTTAATGAAGAAATCGGCTGAGGAAACGGCTCGTATTCTCGGGGGAGTTTATAGGGACCATGCTTCATCTGAAAAAATCTGCCAACGTTGGTTTGGACGGTTTCGAAGTGGTGATTTTGATGTGAACGACAAGGAGCGGCCTGGACACACGAAAAAGTTTGAGGATGCTGACCTGGAGGACTTTCTGGCAGAAGATCCGCGCCAATCGCAAGGAATGCGCTACAGACAATTTGAATCATACATTGATCGAAAAACGACCGCAATGGGCTCGAAGACATGGACGTGTCATTTTGCTCCACGACAACGCTTCGTCGAACACCGCCAAATCGACGAAAGAAACCATCAAAGCGCTCGAATGGGAGGCCCTACCCCACCCGCCCTACTCTCCAGACCTCGCTCCATCGGATTACCACCTCTTTAGGTCAATGGCACACGGATTGGCTGACCAGCACTTCGCTAATTACGAAGAAGTGGCAAAATGGCTCGAATCTTGGCTCGCCTCGAAAGGGGAGAAATTCTACTGGGAGGGATACACAATTTGTCGGATCGTTGGTCAAAATGTGTAGAATCCGATGGTGCATACTTTGAATAAACCAATTTTGCCAGTTCTAAAAAAATTTGTGTTTTCCTCATGCCGAAAAAAGGACATTATTAACCGGCACACCTAGTAAGACCTGTATTTATTTAATAAAAAAACAATAAATATATTATTTAAACAGAAAATAATCATAAAGTGAAATTTTTTCAAAACTCGGTACGTGTATTTTAGTGATTTGGCAATTTTGGACACCAAAAACTTAGAGCTAGGATGTTTGAACGTAGTATATAGATGCAGTTTACTAATAAAAATTTGTGTCTGCCAAATTCCAGCTCATTGGTTTCTCATATGATAATTAGATTCACTTATAATTATCGGCATTTTTCAAAAATTAGATATACTAAAATTTCATCAATTTGTTTTTGAATCATTTTGGCTTTAGGAACTTCTTCATACAAGTTGCTATACTTAGTGGTTCTCAAATAAAATTTTTCAGGATTAATTCAATATACTTTGGCCGTCCGTGAAAGTTTCTTATAATATAAAATTAGTACCTTGCGAAACGAGCTTTGCTCACCAATTTTTTTACTTTGGTTAACAGCGATATATTAATATTACTATTAATTTTAAATTCAAGTAAAAATGTCGATTTTTATTTGCCAAGAGAATTAAAAAAAATTGAGTTTATTTTTTGTCAACGTTTTGACCCACTCCAGTCATTATTGAGGCATCGCTAAAGTTTTGAACTTTATATTGCTATTAAAACTAATATAAATCAGGATAAAGAATTATTCCTTCGCCGAGCACTTTAAATCTTGAAGAAGGAGGAACAATTCTTCGAAACTTCGTATTTTTTTAATTGGATAAAAATCAGGTTCTAATAAATTCTTTTATTTGGAATTTGTAGTTAATATTTTTCTTAAGTATTAACTCAGTATCAACCACTCCGTCTTCAATGGAAAATTTATTTAATTAAATTTCCTAAATATTTTTTCATTCCAATCAATTAAATTTTATTATTAAACCATTTTTTTTTTTTTTTTTTTATAATGATACTGATACAAGAAGTTGCACCAAGAAGGTACAACCTCTGTAGTCCGTGGTGGACCCTTGTAACGTGAAGATAAGGGGAGATTTAGTGATTGGGTAGCAGTATCTGTGGATGCTGGTCTTGAAAGATTGAAGGCTATAAGTTGCTGGAAAGACGGTCGGGGGAAGAGAGTTCCAGTCTCTAGATGTCATAGGGATAAATGAATTGGCGAATGCGTTTGTTCGATTAGTATCCAGTTTAAGCGCGTAGGGGTGTTGAATTTTAGAAAATCGTGTATTTCGCGCAAATGAAGCCCTTGGTGGGATTATCGATTTAATTTCGTCAGAACAAAAGCCATGGTAATATCTATAAAAAAGGGAAAGGGCGGAGACAGATCTACGATGGGCTAGGGAGTCGAGAGTGTCTGTTAATGTAGGATCGCCTATCAGTCTGATATCATCAATATCAATTATTTTACATGAATTAATGTATACATTGTATTTGAGTTTCGACTTCGGAGATTACTTCTCCACCATCGACTGTCCTTGATCATCTTTTTAACCGACTTAAAAAAAGGAGGAGGTTCTCTATTCGACTGAATTTTTTTTTTTTTTTTTTTTGTGCCTATGTTACCTCATATCTCCGCCAATTGTCAACCGATTTTGAAATGTTTTTTTGCATTGGGTCCAGTCTAGCTTCCGATTGGTCCCATTTTTTTTTCGTTTTTTTTTTCATAGGTATTAGACCATTTTTATTAGGGTTTTTTATGAACCGATTTAATCAAGATTTCAAAATGGTATAAAACATTCCACTTTTTTAAAAAACAAAAAATAATATTTGCATTTTTATGCTAAAGAAACTAATTTCAAAAACACAATTCGTAATTGGCTAAAGGTAGAAGAATTTAACATGAAAACTAATTTAATTTATTAAAATATTTTTATTCAATTAAAGTAAATGTTAAAAACAATAATTGTTTTTATATTTAATATCTAATAATATTTAAAAATTACAAATTAAAATTAAAATTATTTGATGTCTGTTTTCATGTTAAATTCTACTCCTTTAGACTTAGACAATTACAAATTGTGTTTTGAAATTAGTTTCTTTCGCATAAAAATGCAAATATTATTTTTTGTTTTTTTAAAAAGTGGAATGTTTTATACCATTTTGAAATCTTGATTAAATGCGTCAATTTTTTAGATAATTTGCTATTATTGTTTGACACAGTTTTTTTTAAGATATCAAGAGTTAAAGTTAGCTGATTAACAATTTTTTGACACATGAATCTGACGAAAATATTTTTTTTCTCAAAAAGTATAATACTCTTAGTTATTTTCTGTTTTGTGATCGATAGCAGTATTATTCAGGATTCCGTAACAAAAATTAGAATTATAAAATATGAAAATTCGTAGCCACAGCATTCAAATATTTAGATCAGGGTAGCGATTTTCAAGGTTTTCAAAAAAATGTCCATAACTCGAAAACTAAGAGAGTTTTATTTAAATTGATAGAGTTTTTCTTTAGGAGACGGACTGGTACAAATATGCAATTGGATGTTGATGAAAGCAGTCCACGGTGGTTGTAAAAAAATAAGACTATAGAGGTTTTATTATTTTACATTTATTTGTTAAACCGACGTTTCGGAGATTTATTCTCTCCTTCTTCAGGGTAACAAAAAGTCAATGAAAGTAGTTCAAAACATAATTACTTTCTGTCTCCTTTGACAATGCCAAAAAAAACATTATAAAAATTTTTCATCTCGAATAGAAATAAAGTAAAAAGCAATTGATAATCAATATGTTGATATATAATAAAACCTCTATAGTCTTATTTTTTTACAACCACCGTGGACATCCAATTGCATGTTTTATTTAAATTTTATTTTTTATTTTGGACAATCCTGAATTCACCTTTCTCGTGTTCACGTTTGATCCTTGACTTTTGGGACACCCTGTATATCGAAGAATTACTCATTTAATAGTAGATTTTTTTTATTTCGAAATTTCACTTCCACTTCCACTCCCACTTAATCTCTTGCAATAGTAGATATTTGTTGTTTGCTTGTTGCATATAATATCTATGTTATCAGTTATCAGTCAGTTGTCCTGCGCGAACCTCTTCCTCTTCCTCTTCCCCTTGTTTTTTCCTATGTCCGCCGTGAGAGTGCGCTGGAGGGCAACACGCGGCCGCAAGCCAGTCTGCGTCCGCCCGACGCGCCGTGCACCACGTCTCTTTAATTAATCTATTCGAGAATTATTTTATCGCGAGTGAAGTGTAGTGGCAGGTGTCAGGGGGGCCACGTGAGCCCCACATACAAATACACCCACACACACTTGATGATCCCAAAAACCTACCACCTGCACGGACAGGTCAGTTATCTCCCTTTTCATATTACAACCCTAAATGTGAGTGGAAAAAATTAACTATCTGTCTAGATAATATATATATATATATTTATTTATTATAAGTTTTATATTTCTTTATTTTAAATATTTATTTATTTATATCATCCGCCACCTTTTTTTTCTAACTACCTCTCTTTATATATTAGTTTGACAATTTTAAAAAATTAATTTTTTAAGAGCCCCCCACTCTTTAATTTTAGATTCGATTTCAACCAAAAATCTAATCAGCTTTTAATTTCAATATAAAGAATCTATATGTAAAATTTTGTTTTGAAATTCACACCAGTTTTTGAGCTAGAGTGCAAGCAAAAAAAAAAAAACACTTTTTTCATTCACGATTATAATACTTGACCATACCTTGTATTGTAAAGTAAAAATTCATTTAAAGTTGTTACTTGCTTAGGTTTTTTATTTTTGAAAATTCAAATTTGATTTTTTAATCAAAATTACCGACAAATGAGAACTCAGTTCGAATATTTTCCTAAATACCTACTATACACTTTCTTAATTAGTTGAAGGAGACAATAAAAGAGTGTGTCTTCAACTGGAATTAAAAATTTTATTTATAACAAGACTATAGTTTCGAGGGCTTTGCCTCTTCTTCAGTATATTACAATTTATTCATATATACATTACATATAGTTACATACATTACTATAGTCGCGTTATAAATAAAATTTATAATTCCAGTTGAAAGCACTCTTTTATTGTCCTTCAATTTATAAAAATTCTGTTACCCTCGGCAAAAAACTTTCAATTTAATCTTAATTAGTTGTTAATTGTTTTATTGTAGATTTGTTTGTTTGCTTTTTCAAAATAATTCCCAAGTTCTTTTAATAAAATTTAGATAAAATCTGATGTGCTTTAATCCTCTATAGATTTCAATTCTGTTTAATTTTTGTCTCTAAAATAGCCGGGATTTGCATAAATCTTGTTTAACATGTTAATTTCCTATATGCGCCGGTCAGTCAGTCGCTCAACACCCGGAATATAATACCCAGCTATGAAGCTCTTTAAGTCCTAGCAAAATCTAATTAGCTTATATTTCATATGTACACATAATCAAATCCATTACTTTACAATAAAATACAAATGTTATTAGAAATATTTAATAGTTTTCTTAACAAAAATTACAGTTCATATTTGAAAAAATAAAATATATAGTTCGTTGAGTTTTTTTTAGAAATTCTAAAATTTATTAAAATTTCGTTGTAGTTTGGAAAATTTACGTAAACGATTACACATCTTGTCAAAAAAGTAAACAAAAATTTCTCCCCGTAAACCTAACAATGAATTCCAGTAAAGTATTATACGCTGATTCTGCTCCAATTTCCTGATTTTTTACAACAGGTTAGAGTTTTGAGATATTATCGGTCAAAATGACGAAAAAGGCCATTTTGACTTTATTTTCGAGTCCCATTAAATATTAAACATCAATATTTGAAATCAAAATATTTTGTTGACGTAATAGAAAACAGCTTTCTCTTTGATTTTCAAATTACCACTTGTTTTTAGCTCAATTAGAACTCGAGTTCTAGCTAAAAAACTAAGACCTTATGTTTTTATCTATGTTTATTATCCTTTATAATCACGAAGTTTTAGTTTTTTAGTTATAATTCAAGTTCTAATTGAGCTAAAAACAAGTGGTAATTTGAAAATCAAAGAGGAAGTTGTTTTCTATTACATCAACAAAATATTTTGATTTCAAATATTGCTGTTTAATATTTAATGGAACTCGAATGTAGGTCAAAATGGCCTTTTTCATTATTTTGACGGATAATATCTCAAAACTCTGACTTGTTGTAAAAAATCGGAAAATTGCATGATAATCAGCATAGAAAACTCTACTCATTCCTATAAGACAATAAATTATTTTAATATGTTTAATGGCCATTATTATTAAAGAAAATCTGTGGTTTTGGTTTGTTTGCAGAAATCTTTTAATGATTTTTTAATATCCGTTTGAATTCGGATTGCACGGATAATCGGGAGTTTACTGTATGTACTTTTACTTAGGATAGGGCGCCATGGAAAAATTTTAATTGAAAAAAGGCATCGCGATTCAGAAAAGTTTGGGAACCCCTGTTATAGGGTATAAAAGTGTTAATGTGACGTCACAATATAGGGGGAGCTCAATGAAAATGTGACAGAATGTGACCCAGAGGGAGAAGGGGGTCTAAAAATCTTGAAATTGTGACGTAATTTACGGACGACCCTTAATGGGGTTTAAAATTAAAAAAAATACGTCAGCATCGCCGCCCAAGCTGAATATAACAAGTATACTAGATAAATAAAAAATTTATCGAGTTGAATTTCTTATTCTTATTTTGTTCATTTTCTATCTGGAGTGATACTTATACTTGTAAATTGACAGATGCTAAAATGATTTTTCTCTATCAAACTAAACGAGAGAGAGAGGGAATTGAATTGTCTGTCGATTGCATTTCTTTTTCTTTTTTTTTCTTTCTCTCTTTCTTTTTCTCATATATGAATCATTTTCTTCCCAGAGATTTCGAACTATCTCGACAATTCAATCGACATCAAAATATACAGGGTGTAACAAAAATCTAGGCCACTACTTATTCAGCAGCAAATTCAAGTTATCGAAATAAGCCTTAAAGTTTAAATGAACAAATCTTCTACCTCGCATCATTGTCCGTGTGTCTGTCAGTTTGTGTGTGTTTTAATACAATTTATTTCTTGAGAACGGATTACAATATTTTAATGAAATTTTGTATACCTGTAGATATCAATATTCTCTATAAAAAAATAACTGTGGAAATTTAACGTTATCAAATTTCAAAATGGCTGCTATTTTAATTTTTTAATCATTAGTAAAGTAGAGGCAACTGTGGGTAAGTGGTCAGAGTGTCGGACCGCTGTCCTGAAGTATGCTGGCTCGAGAATGAGTATCGGCAGATATTTACAGGAGAAGCTCCTCTTAGAAAGCAATGGCAAACTACCAAGAGTATAATAGCCTAGCCAACCTCTCCAAACTAGCCGTTCGGAACCGGGGTTAAAAAGTAGGTCCCGTCTGGTCCGTGTAAAACCGGTCTGTATAAACCAACTAAACACAAAAAAAAATTTGTCATTGAAAAAGAGAGAAATTCTCCCGAAACGCTTGGCTTTTGAATAAACGTGTTTTGGATTGTTTTTTATAAAAGATTTGTATTTTTTCATTTATATAAATATATATAACTCCAGAAAATAGTTTCAAACCATTCAATCAATTTTTTACAAAGGATGAATTTATTAATTCAAAAAAAGAACATCTTTGTCTGTCTGGGAATTTTTTCCCTTTAACAAAAAAAAGAACGTTTTTCAAGTGGCGGAATTTATTTTTTTTGTTCTTTTATTTTTGATGAAGGGAAAAAATTATCCCAAAACGTCAAGTGCTCTTCTTTTTTAACCTTTAATAAATTTAATTTTTTTTATAAAAATGACTGATTGGCTTAAAATTATTTTCTTAAGTTTAAGAGAAATGAGAAATGAATTTGGTTCAATATCTACTTTTCTCTACCTTACTTTTTTGATTGCAAAACACAATTAGCAACTTTTCAAGGTTTTCTGTTGTTAAGTTTTGTCTGTTATCTACAAACGAGGGGTGAACCGCGACCTAATACCGTGTACACCTACTTCCACTTCCACTTTCATTTCCAAGTAGAAGACAATAGATGAAGGGGCAAATTCCCAAATAATTCCACATAATTCCAAAGACATGTACACCTAATTCCAATCGCGGTTCACCCCTCGTCTATAAATACATATATATTTTTTTGTGGCTCAAAATATTGTATTGACAGCTAAAAAAAAACAGAATCTTAATTTTTTTTGTAAAATATGCAAATTTGGTCGTTTATGCAATTTAATTCTCTAAATATACCACATAATATGCACAATAACGTATTATAATCAGAAAAACTTCGAAACACCCGAAATATGCAAAAATATGCACTATTAACTTTTGATATTGTCATCTTAGACGCTCAAAATATGTATAAAAATGTTTTTGCATGACTTTAAAATAGTCAAAAAATATGCATTTGCATACGAATCTTGGCCCTAGTCATGAATAATAATTAAAATTTCCTAATTTTAATAAATTTTATTTGTCATGAACTATTAGTATGTTTTAAATTAAATAATCACGTCGGCGTTGTCGCGCAAGCTGATTATAATAAGTATAGATAGATTGTAGATAGATATCAAATCCAATAGTCTGATAACGGAAATGTATTTTATTGTGATTCTCACTCAATTCTATTGTATTTGAAGTTTTTTTCGTTGCCTAGCGTTTCTTAATAATGTAAAAAGAACGTACGAAAGTGAAATGAGTCCAAGAAGAATGAATCTACAGAGTGTGGGAACGTTTTTTTTATATATAAATTAATCACTTATTAGAATGGAATAAATTATTGGAATTCTTTTAACCCTAAAAGGGACTCGTCCTTGTAAATAAATACGTAATAATTACTCTGGTATAAAGTATTCAATTCAAATCAATTTTTTTTTCAATATTTTTTCCATATTTATATTATCTGAAAACCCTAGCTTCACTTGGGAATTCGTTTTTAATTTTATTATTTATTTAAAGAATCACTTGTTTTGTTTTGATTCAACCACCTGGTAAAAATTACACTAAAGTACAAAAAAATCGAGCCACCAATAAAAACTAACTAAACTTAAATAGTAAATCATTTTTAATTTTTTTACAAGTAACCATACATTATTGAAATTATTGCTTATTGCAAGTGTACTTACCACTTGTTGTTGACTTATCCCTTGATTAATTAGGCACACAATTTGAACTGCTTGAACTTGAGAAATATCCATTTTGTATATTTTATCTTTCTATCAATGATGCTTAATTCAAAATGATTCATCTATTGATATATCAAATTGAATTTGATCTTTTATTAAAACTTTATTTAAATTTAAAGTGATATTGAAAAAGTAGGATAATTTGTAATTGTATCTTTTAATTTAATTTTACTTATTTTTTTTATAAAATTCAAAAATTATCAACAATATTTATTGAATATGTTAGTTTAAGAGTTAATGGACAAAATTATATGAATATTTGCAAAAAATTTTAAAAATAATTTACTATTTAATAAAGTTCTTATTGGTGGCTCGATTTTTTTGCACCGTAGTGAAGTTTAATTAAAAAACTTATCAAAATATTTTTTTTTCCGAAAGTGAATTCTGGTTATATAACAAAATACATAGGTTATATTTTAAAATAAATTCTTGTGATTATTTTTCTATTCTATTATAAATAGAATCATAAAAACTTTTAATAATAATAATTAATAAGTTTCGGGTGAAAACTATATATTTAGAGTATTTGTCGAAATAATAAGTTCGTTAAAAAATTACCCGACCCAGCCCATTTTCTGTGTGCAGGATAAATGAAAAAGCTAACATTTTTACACCCCCTAATGTGTGACGTAATTTATGGACGGCCCCTAATTTGAAAACATTATGATTTATCCAACCCTCTCATTTTGATCTCTTAATGAAATAATGTCCCTCGTTTTTTTATTTTAGGACCCTTTTATATTAAATTAAATTTTTCTTGACTTTTTTTTTAGTCTGAAAATTTTATAATTTTAATCAACCAAAACCTAATCAGCTCTTAATCTTAATACAACAAAACTACAACGAAATTCCGTTTCGTTTAGAGAGCGTACACAAAATTTGAACATTTTGACAAAATAATTAATATCTCGTAAAATATAATTTTTTCATTGTACACTTTTTAAGGCTTTCTTGTAGACCAAAACGCCATAGTTTCGTTCAATTTTTTTTTTTTTTTAATTTAAGCATCTAAGGATAGATTTTACTTAATGTTTAACCATTAAAATTAGTAATGATAGTAATATTATCTAATATTTAAAACCTATTTTCATTGAATCACGGATAAAAAATAAAATAAAAAAACAAATCGAAAAAAATTGTGATTTCATGCGTGAAAATTGAAAACGTGCAATTTCATGCCAAATAAAAGGTAGGGACAAAAGAATGTCTTTTTTCATGATTCGAATTTCTCTCTAGGTTGTCTAGGGTCGTTGAATTTAAAGTTAACAAAATAATCAACTCTCTTAATTTCAATTAAAAAAAAAATACACCTGAAATTTCGTTTTGATATTTATTCTAGTTTTTGAGCTAGAGAATATACATATATGCTAACGTACTAACAAACATTTTGATAAAATAATAATTATAGTTATCTCGTAAAATATAATTTTTTTCAAGGGTGTCCCCAAAAATCAATCTTTATATTTAAGGGAGTTCGGGACAGCATATTTATCTGGTTGATGTTCGAAAAAATCTTTTGTATTTCTGCAGAGTGACAACTTTTGCTAACTAAATTTTTTAATAAAAAAATTGTTAATAATAACGTTAATTTCGAATAAAAATCTTTGTTTTGATAATATTAATAAAAAGAATATTGAGATAAATTTTTTTATCATTATAAAAACATTTATTTAACACAAAAATGATTTCAACAAATAATTAATATTAGTGCTTTTGTCAAATTCTGTAAATTTTTATTTTTACATTTATGAATAACTAATTAACTAGATTGTCAAATCTATTGAAAAATATATCATTCGATTAATAAAAGTTGATTTATTGATCTGTATAAATTTGTTGAAAATGATTTAATTTGTATAGAAGTTGTTTAAAAGCTCGGTCCATTTACTTCTATGTTAAAAGGACCGTTTTCAATAATTTATTTCTCGGTAATGAGACAGATGATCAACTTCAAATTTCGGTAATAAATATTTAATCCATCAATGTTACGATGGTATTAATTTGAGAGTTTTCTTATTAAAATGATAAACAATCCCGAACCTCCTTAAGGCAGGTTCTCTTCATTTTTCTGTTTGATGTCAAAACAATGGTAAATGAAATTTCGTGCACTTCTGACTACGGGTTGCCCTAGCGAAACTTGCAGACTAAGGGCCAGTTTATGTCGCAAAGTAAATGCTTTTACCACTAACCAGGGTAGATGGTAATGGAGGGACTGGGATGGCCAATTAGATGACAGGAACTTTCAGTGGCCATCCCAGCCCCTCCATTTACCATCTAGCCTTGGTTAGTGGTAAAAGCATTTACTTTGCGACATACAATCGGCCCTAAGACGAACGCGAACTGACGAATCGATGTGCTTGAATCGCTTTCTATTTTCTTAGGGGGTGTAAATTAGGAGTGTCTCAAAATAAATATTTTCATCGTTCATATTTCGTCTTCGGTAAGTCGCAGAGCCTTGAAATTTAAAACTTAATCTATCTAGAGAATACATGAAGTATAACCAGATTTTGACTAAAATAGAAGTACCGGAAGTTGATGTTTACGTAGGTAAGAATGTACCCCCTTGCATATCGCAACTATAAATCTCAGAGCTACGAAATTCGAAACTTAACCTCGATATAGGCTAGAAGGAGTACAGGAAACTTTTGCTTGAAATCGGAACATCGGAAGTGGACATTTACACGAAAGATTTTTCGTTTTTTTTTCTCAAAAACGTCACAAAAGATTTCTTTTTAATTGTTTCAATCCGATTGAAATAAAGGAAGGGGGTGTAAATTAGTCATGTCCCAAAATAAATATTTTAATCGTTCATATCTCGTCTTCGGTAAGTCGCAGAGCCTTGAAATTTGAAACAAGCTATTTAGAGGCAAAAAATTACCGAGAATCGCTCGGTGCTCCAGACACTATGATTATAAATTGCACAAATCCCAAACTTTCACACTCTCTACTTGTCTTGCTAAAGTTTTTTCTTCTATTCTCAATTCCATTGGTCAATTCGGTCCAATCCATAGTTTTGATTCTACCTACTATTTCATTAACCAACCTATGAATAAAACAAATGGCATTCCAATCGAATCAATACTTTTTAATAACTCCTATGCAAAATATAGTAGTTATTTATTTATTTATTTTTTTGATTGCACCTATATACATATATGTTTTTGAATCTATGAGCATTCACAATAGATGAAAAATTCCAATTTTAACTTTCAATAGATACCAAATAATTAAAAAAACTTCAATTTTTAATTCCAGCAGCCTCTCTGGATAATATAACAACCATAGATAGATCCATGGATATGGATATGGATAACTTGGTGCATGGAATAAAGATTTTCTCATCTCATATTCCATGAATGGCAATGTATGTCTGTCTGTCTGTCTGTTTGTCTGTTTGCATTCGGATTGTTCTCTTTTTAATTTCCTGACATTGAACGGATTCCATTTCTAATCAAGATGCGTTTTAATCATATAAATGAATGTGCGTTACACACGACTTTCATTTACATATCTTTTCATAAATTACACTTGATATTATTATTTTGTTTTAAAGATTTAAAAGAGTTCTAATAGCTTAGGAAAATTAGACTTCTGCTGGCCAATAAATATGCACAAGTTGGAAATAATTATTTTAATCGATGTTAGGTATCCCAAATAAGAGTTATTGTATGAGTTTTTGACGGTTTTTGGCCCCTATTTTGCCCTCACAATGAAAATTAATACAAATTAGATTTTTCTCTTCCAATTTTTGTGCCAGTGAATGTGTGTGCTGAATTTTAGCCTTCTATTAGTACACAAAAAACTCTTTTTTTGTCAGACACAGAAGGATTATATATATATATAGTATATATATGGTAGAGTGGTTTTAGCGTATATAGGGAATTTCAAATTATGCGGAAATCAACGGGACAACCCAGAAACTTGTTCGTATAGATAAAAAAAACTAATAATTGTAACCGAATGTTTTCCCCATTTGATTCAATCACGAATCAACTGTAGGAATTTTTGTCAAATATTGAGTGAAAATAATATTTGAACTTATATATTTCTAACTTGAAATAATGATCTTAAATAAATTTTTAACAGACTTCAATAGCATAATCCGCAGTAGTCTCGTGATAAAATATCTTTTTCAAATAAAGCGCGGTCAAAACACTTCTCATTGATAGGTGAATTATTCTTTATATCAGTTAGAAAAATTATAAAAATTTAGTAATTGTAAATTTTGAGCAATATCTAACATGTCGTAACCGAGCCCTAGCCTTCCAAAGTTTGAAAAAGTAGGTTTTTGCATTTTGGTCCACCTAATATTAAACGGTCAAATTCATAACTCTGTCAATTTTAGTCCGATTTCAATAAATAAATATGTTTTGGTTTATATTAACGTCCTCTATCGATATAATTATATAATAATAATTGGGACCATTTAATATTAGGGTGCACCAAAAATGAAAAATAGAGAATAAACCGATTTTTCCAAATTTTAGAGAACTAGGCTCGGTTACGCGATGTTCGATATTGCTCAAAATCTACAGTTATTAGTTTTTCATCTATATGAACAAGTCTCAGGGTTGTCCCGTTGATTTCTACATACTAAAATAAGAACCAATCTAATATATATATATTTAAATATTTCTTGGTAATTTTGATTTTCAAAACTTAAGTGACTTATTTTTTTAATTAATTTTAAATTGAAAGGTTTTGTTAGTCACAAACTAATAAATGTTTACAAATCCGATCTGGATAATCCGGAGGTCCCGATAAACAAGGTTTTACTGTATACCGCTTTAAACTAAAACAAAAAATTCTCCAGAAACTCTCGGTCCTTGAGAGGCAAAACAAGATTACCCCAGGTGGTAACCAATCCACCCACCCTCGAGTGGCAACCGGGCATTCAGATTCTGGGGGACCCGGACCATCACGAAATCAAAGGAAGAAACAATGGAAGAATAACGCCAAAAATCCATACATACCTGGACACCTTTAACATCAATACACTCATCCGGCCAGGAAAAATTACATAGACTGACCATGGAACTCGATAACACGTTCCGAAAAAAGATAGAGGCGTGTAAGGTCCAACCAGAAAGAGACATCAAGCTTTGCGTGATCCCAAGGGTCCAAACGCAACAAAAAAATAATAATTATTTAATCATTTAAATTAAATATTCCATAATACTATATATAAAGAGCCTAGATTAATTTGTAAACAACGCTAAGAAAATTTTCTTTAAAAAAAAATTACCTTCTTGCCTAGAATCGAACCGACGAACTCTTGAACTAAGGGCATCAGCTCTAGCTATTACACCAATGCAACATTAATATTTCGGTATCTTGATTTCTGTTACTAAAACTTATATATTTTTGATTTAGACTTTGTGTCGAAAATATACTATTGTATTCATTTGAACTCTCAGTTGAAAATGAAAAACACCAATAGATTTTAAATTAAGAAACATTAAATATATATTAATTAACGAGGCAAATTTGAAATATAATTGTCAGCTCGGATTTGTAAACTGATGGCTCCAATCGATTTTCATTAACCAGGCAAATTGGAAATATAATTGTAATTTGACTCGAATTTTGAAATGAAAGACTCCAATTCATTTTAAATCAAGAAACATTAAATATATTGATAATTATTCCCCCCCCCCTCGCCACTCAAAAATTAAAGAGGCGAAACTTTTAAGAGACGATGTATTTCTCGGTAGTTTACGGGTATACATTTGGAGTGTGGTTTTTTAAGAGGAATACAATTTTTGGACCGAGACGCTGCCCGCCAGGGCACCAGCCCAGAGGGCTTAGGCACGTCCTCGAAAGCTCGTTTAATAATAATTTTCAAATTTAAGAAAAGTGGTCAAAAAAAGAAGCATATATTTGTGTTCTATAAGAGAGAATATATTTTATTTTAATGTTAGAGAACGTACGTATATATAGTAAGTAAGTGAAAGTGTTGCATGCACATCACAGTTTATATTCTTAAATAGAGTAGCTGTAGCTTCTTTTCGTTTCCATTTCCTGTTTTTATTTTTTTCCCCAGCGGGCTAAAAGCCAACAAAGTTTTTTTAGCACCCACTGATATGCAGCAGCCCTTACCCCTTGACGACTTTCTCCCTCTTGGTATAAAATTAGGTCAAAGAGCAGAAGGGGCTAGGGGGAAAATGCTCTTGAATGTTTCCTCTTTTTCTTTAATATAAATAAAATCTCGGGTGAATAGCACAAAGGGCATCCATCCCACTTGTCATTCGATTTTGCAAATTATCTGCTGATTGAGTATTCCGCTCTCTCTGTATATAGCAATGCATATTAGATAGGATATAGGTCAGCTCTTAGTCAGTCAGATGTTACTGTTTGCCTGAGACCACCTGTGTGGATGACCTTGCCACTTGATCTATCTACACTTAGCCAATCAATTTCCTTGTCTAGTTATTTATTTACTGTAGCCAATCCTCCATCTATTTGTATATTTATTTACCCCCGGATTTGAAGCGTGTTACATTGAAATGGGTTGGAGAAGCCATAAAGCAGAGTTGTTTAACCCGTGGCTAGGCGCTTCAATAAATACGGCCTGACATAAAATCATAAACTTTCGTAAAACAGTGAGATTTGTATGTACTTAATAGAAAACGAATCTAATGAAATTTGCAATGATAAAAAATCAATTAAAAAAAAACTATTTTTACAAAATAAGTATTTCCTGTCTCATTTCATGCGCGGATCCAGGGGAGGGGGCGATAGGGGCGACCGCCCCCCCCCCCAAAGTATTGGAGATCAACATTTTTTATGTTTATTTAAATTTTTTTATATATAACATTAAATTTTAAAATTGAAAATAAAGTTTTATGTGGGGGTCAGAGAAGCCCCCCCCCCCCCGCTTGGACAATTCGATCGCGAAACATCGGCCACCCCTGAAAAGAACGATTTTTCCCATCTCTATTAAAAATGTTGACAAAGGAAATGAATTTAAAAATATAATGCTCTTTTTATTTAGTTTGAGATAGGATCCATTTTTCATTAAGGGGGGTAAACTCAATGGCTGCCGACCGCCCCCCCCCCAAATCAGAGGTCTGGATCCGCGCCTGTCTCATTTTAAGGAGGTTCGGGACTGTTTATCATTTTTATAAGAAAATTCTTAAATTTTTACCATCGAATCATCGATGTATTAAATATTTATTCCCGAAATTTGAATTTGATCGTCTGTCACATTTTCGAGAAATAAATTATTGAAAATTGTCCTTATAACATGGAATTAAATCGACTGAGCTTTTAAAAGTGCTATAACTTCTATACAAATTATACCATTTTCAACAGATTTATATAGATCAATAATTCAACTTTTATTAATCGAATGAAACTTGATCAATAGATTTGACAGTCTAGTTAATTAGTTATTCATAAATGTAAAAATAAAAAGTAGAACAGAATATGACAAAACCACTAGTAACCTATAAAGTAAAATTATAATAAATAAAATCTTTTATAAAAAAAATCTCAAAAACATTCATTTAAAACCCGCCAACGTTTCTATATTTATTAATTGAATTTTATTATCATTTTCTGATTCATTTGCCCGACGCTTTCTCTTACGAGATGCATGCAAGGTATTATATTAAGTCACTATTAATAACATCACTAAAAAGAGAAAAATAAAAATAATTTTTATTAAAAAAATAAAACCGACTTCAAAAAAATTAAATGTAACAAATAAAATAATAATAACTTAAAAAATAAAATAAAATGCACTAAAAGGTATAAAATAATTATCTAATTTAGTTACAACTAAACGACTAAATATTAACATGAAATTACTTTTTGAAGTCGGTGCCAAACATATACATTTTATGAATCGCACTCGACGGATCTTACTTAGTACGTTTGGCGGGTACGCTCGCTTATATAATTTATTTGGCACCGACTTCAAAAAGTAATTTCATGTTAATATTTCGTCGTTTAGTTGTAACTAAATTAGATAATTATTTTATACATTTTTTAGTGTATTTTATTTTATTTTTAAATTATTATTATTTTATTTGTTGCATTTAATTTTTTGAAATCGGTTTTATTTTTTTTATAAAAATTATTTCTTATCATCTATACTAGGGGTTCCCAAACTGTGCGCCGCGGCCTCTTCACAGGTGCGCCGCGATGTTACTAATTAATTGAAGCAAGACATTCAACTAAGTAGACAAAAAAGTGAGAAGCTTAATTATTATTCATTTTTATCTCTTACTTACGATTAGACATACATAAATTGAAAAATTCAACTTTGACACCCTCGTAAAAATCTGAAATATGTATATACAAAGGGTCCCCTCTGTGGTCTGAATTTTTGATTTTCATAGAAAAATAAACTATTCATTCCCAAGATATGTTTATCGATTCTAATACAAGAGTATTTAAAGAGATCAAATACGGTATTCGTTTTGATTTATATACTTTTAATTAGGGTAGGGCGCCATGGAAAAATTTTAATTGAAAAAAGCGCCTCGACTCGGAAAAGTTTGGGAACCCCTGATCTATACAATCAATACATTTTTTTCTTTTCAATAAAATTATAAAAAAATACTAATCTTTTATAAAAAACAATCCAAAACATGTTTATTCAAAGTCAAACGTTTCGGAAGAACTTCTCCCTTTTTCAATGGCAAATTTTTTTTTCAAAAAAGAAAAAGTCTGCGTGTTGAGTGTTGCTTTCTAAATTCTAGTTAAAGCAACTTTTTACTTTACCATACAGTGTATGGTCAAGTATTATAATCATGCATGAAAAAAAGTGGGTTTTTTTCCTTCTTTTTTCGAAATATCTAAAAAACGTCTGAAACTATTTTGACTAAAAAAAATTGAGCTAAAACATGGCATTTCGTTCTTTCAAAAAACCTCTAATAAGTCAAATTTTGTATACATAATCAGTGGACACCCAGAAGACTAAAAATGCAAAAACTAACAGATAAAATGGGCAGGAGGGGGGTGTATGGTCAAAAAATGAAAATCTAGGGTCTTGTACCAAACTCAACCAAATTTTGTATACATAATCAGTGGGCTCACAGTAATCTAAAAATGCAAAAACTAACCGCCCAAAATAGGTGTGGGGGGGGGGCTCAAATAATGAAAATATAGGCTCTTGTTCTAAACTCAACCAGCTATTCCAACTCTCTTACGAGTCGGGCATATTCCCCAAAAGCTGGAAAATAGCCAGAGTCACACCTATTCCTAAAAAAGGAGACTCTTCACAAATCTCTAATTACAGGCCTATCTCGATCACCTCTGTTCTTTCCAAAATAATGGAATTAGTCATAAACCAACACGTCCTTCATCACTTAGAAAACTATAAATTAATTCACGATAAGCAATATGGATTCAGACAAAATCGTTCCACAGGCGACATCTTAACCTATGTCACCCACACCTGGAACAATACTCTAGAGGCCGGAAAAGAAACCCTCGCTGTAGCCCTTGATATCTCCAAAGCTTTTGACCAGGTTTGGCACAAAATCTTCTTGCCAAACTGCCAGCCTTTGGATTCACACCAACACTTCGCAAATGGATAGAAAGCTTTCTGACAAACCGAAGTATAAAAGTTGTGGTGGATGGAACATCATCTGAATCGTTCTCCACAAACTCTGGTGTTCCCCAAGGCTCTGTAATCTCCTCCACACTCTTCCTTATTTATATAAACGACCTTATTGATCAAACGGCAAACCCCACTCATTGTTACGCCGACGATAGCACTCTACACGGCAAACCCTCTCTCCCGAATAATCGAATCAATATTGCCTCCTCAATTACTCTCGACCTAGACAAACTGAATAAATGGGGCTCTCAAAATTTAGTTAACTTTAATTCAAATAAGACTCAATGTTGTCTAATTTCTAGGCGCGAAAATAGAGATTTCCTGATATTCACTTCGATTCGAATACCCTGAAAATGTGTGACAGCCTATCCATGTTGGGCGTCTCTGTCGCATCTGACCTGTCTTGGAATGAACACATCTCCTCTGTGGCGAAATCTGCAGCAAGGAAGATTGGCTTCTTATTCAGGTCCAAGCGATTTTACAAACCCCACAACTTCTCACCATCTACAAGGCCCAAATCCGCCCCTGTCTCGAATACGGCTCTCATCTGTGGAGAGGAGCCTCAAAATATTCTCTTGCTACCCTTGATGCAATTCAGAAACGAGCCGTCAGGCTAATTGACGATTCTACCCTCACCGACTCCCTCGACTCGCTGGCTCATCGAAGAGATGTCTCTGCCCTTTCCCTTTTCTATAGATACTATCACGGCAGGTGCTCTGATGAGATAAAATCAATAATTCCCCCCAAAGCATGCTTTGCACGCAGCACACGTTTTGCCGACTCCCAACACTCTTTCGCGGTCAAATTGGAAAAGTGCCGGACCACTTCATTCGCAAATACATATATCCCCATGACTTCAAGGAACTGGAACTCTCTCCCAGCCTCTATCTTTCCCAGCACCTATGATCTTCAAACCTTCAAAACCAGGGTGCATAGACACCTACGTCTACACCCTCTCACTTAATCAACTTTCCCTTCTCTTCGGTAATGCAAGGGTCTTTTGAGATCCATAGGGGCTGCATCTTTACTGGTGCACCCCTTCTTGCATTCGATTGCTTTAAAAAAAAAAAAAAAAATTTATATACATAATCAGTGGCCACTTAGGAGTCTAAAGTAATAAAACTAACCCCCTCCCCTACATGATTATAAATAATTTTTTATTTAATATTAAATATAAGTGAGGGGCCAGGTTGTATGGTAAAGTCAAGTGGATGGCCACATCAGAACACATCAGCTTTTTTTTTCTTTTCAATAAAATTATAGTTACCCGAAGACCTTAACAGATGGATTTGTAAGCTTAGAGTATATCGAGTCTTGAAAACGTGTTCACCGTTTTATCCAATTTGAATTCGTCTTCTTTTTTTAATAATAATTAACACGTATATCTAGAGTTAAGCGACCTGGATAACAGGACAAATTATTTTAATTAATAGTATTTATTTGTTGAGTGAGTATATATCTATATGTGTATGTGTGTGTAGGGTGTAGGGTATATAAGGGCAGGCAGCCAGAGAGGCGATTGGTGAGCCGTTTTGTGTTTGTGTTTGTGTCACTGTGCGGCACACTGTTTGTTATTTGTACAGATGTTGCTGGAATTGTTCGCACTGCCTGCTTCTCTACTTAATTAATGAATAGACTAACCAACAAAATCAACTTCAACAACATATTCTCTCTCCCTCTATATATATATCTATATAATTAGAAAATTTACTAATTTAATTTTATATATTATACTAATAGTTAAAGTATTTTATTTGAAATCAGAAAATTTGTTCGGGTTGCTTAGGAGATAAATCTATACAAATGTGAAAATTACTTAGAATTAAATAATTTGAAATTAAAGTATAATAAAATATTCAAATTTGGTGGATTAGAGATGTAATTGAAAATATTTTCTTTAGCATAATTCATAAAGAGAAATCAATGAAGTTTCCCTCTAATTAAAAAGTTTTTGTTTTTCGAGAGTAGCAGAGTTGTTGATTCACAAAGGGAAACAAAGAGGTTGTCCTCTTAGCTTGATGCAAATAAATAGGAATAATAGGAACACCAAGTTTTCAATATCCATATGATATTGACTCCATGAAAAGCATTTATAATTGAAGAAAGACTGATGATGAAGACCAAGTCTTCGAAACTATAGTCTCAAACAAATAAATAGTATATATATGCAGATATATCATCTCGATATATTTGTGTGTATGTTTATTTGCATCAAGCAGAGGACAACCTCTTTGTTTCTCTTTGTGAAGTTTCCCTCTGATGAAAATAAACATATACTCATATACAAAACATAAATTTTATAGCGAATATGTATATATGACTTATTATCAAAAAAAAAAAATCGTAAAATGACTTTGATAATTTTTTTAATTATTATGGAATTTCTTTTGTTAATTTGACAGTGCAGCCAACTATTAAATTTAACTATTTCACTATTTTACTCAAATAACAATATATTTTTGGTGCTTGGTTCGAATAGCGGCATCTTAACTATTAATATATCTAGATTTTACTTAGAGAAAGTGGTGTAGGTTTTAGTTGAAACATGATATTAATTAATATAAAGTAAAGGGTGTGTAATTTCACAGTGAATGAAATAAAACTCAAAGAGGTTTATACAAGCTAAATATATTTCGGATTATTAGTCCATGATCAAGAGTTTACAGGTTAAAACGTTTTAACCTGTAAAATCTTGATGATGAACTAATAATCCGAAATATATTTAGTTTGTATAAACCTCTTTGAAGTTTTATTTCATTCACTGTGAAACTACACACCTTTATTTTATTAACTAATATATATATAATTATTGGATTGTAGGTTTTCAATTAGGTATAAAAAATAAAACGAATTTATTTTTGGAGAATCTTTAATCTCGATATATATATTTCAGGTGACTAACCATCTTCAGGAGAAACAAGAAAGTACAGACTGGATAAGTGAAATTGAATACAAGTCAATGGTAAAATTTATTTTTAAGATAACAAAAAGGTAAATATATTTAAATTATTGAAGGAAGTAGTGAAATTTTGAATGGCCTTCAGAAATGAGGATTTCAATTTGAATACAACTGTGTGCATTATTTTTAAGATAACAAAGGGTAAATATTACAAAATTAGTGGAGGAGAAGGGTAGGAAATCTATTTTGTTTAATTTTAACTAGATGTTAAGAAAAGTCAGTCATTGATTACATCCTTTAAATATTTGCAAATTTGTTTTTGTTGTAAATTCCATTTTCAGAAGACCATTCAAAATTAAACAAATTAGATTTCCTACCCTTCTCCTCAATAGTAATTCCAAATATTTACCCTTTGTTATTTTAAAAATAAATTTTATCATTGAATTGTATTCAAATTCGAAATCCATCATTTCTCAAAAGGCCATTCAAAATTTCCTACCTTTTCTCCCTCCAATAATTTTAAATATTTACCCCTTTGTTATCTTAAAAATAAATTTTACCATTGACTTGTATTCAATTTCGACTTATCCAGGTCAGTTTACTTTCTGTTTCTCCTGAAGATGGGTTAGTCACCGAAATATACTGATCGAGATTACAGATTTCCAAAAAGTAAATTCGTTTTATTTTTTATATCTTAATGTGAAACCTACCAAGTATTTTTATCCAATGATTTTAAAAAATGTTTCACCAAGTACCAACGCCAAATTCTTAAAAAAAAAAAAAAAAAAGCTAATATATATAGAGTTGCTCCCAAATATGAGAATACTTAAAATGCGTATATCATTTATTCATATTGAGCGGAGATCTATTCATACCAAAGATAATATCTTAACTATAAATATATGGTTTTTCAGGTGTAGTATTTGTCGTGAAATAACTATCTTAATTTGAAGAAACATAAATAAGAAAAATTTTCATGAAAATTGCTTAAAGTCGTTTTTATGTCAATTTCGATCAAAATTTGTCCGGACAGACAAATTTTAATAAAATTTCAACTGTTAGAAAGTAGAGATTTTTACGTTTCAAAGGAGGAAGAAAAGAGAGAGTCTTCTTTGCTGACCATCGCAACTTTTATTTGGTTTCATTTTTCATTCCGTGCATGGAAAGAAACCTTAGGACTTAGAGTTGAGGGTAGGTTGCAGGGTAAAGGGAAGCGGGGGTGTTAAACTGATAGGAAACGACCGAGAGGAAATCGAACCGCTAAAGGTTCAATTTTATTTAATTATATTGCCTGAGAAATGAAGAGTGAACGCTCTTCTCTTATTTCATCCCCCTTTACACCCCAAGTCAACCCCTTCACCCCCTGGCTACAATTCTTAACACACACCCCTTTCTTTTTTATTTCTTTCTCTATCAAATATCATCAACATAGCGAAAGACAGAACGAATTTTTCCTATCACGCTATAAATTATTATTATTATTATTTTTTATTAATAATAAAATTTCCGAAAAGGATTTTTATATAAATATGATGGTGATAAAATTAAAGTAAAAAAACAACAACAACAATGAATAGGGGATGTTTTTTTTTTCATTCTTTTTTAGTAGGTGTTGTTATTATTATTAGTATTATTAATTCTATAAAAAAAGAATGTAGGTATAAGGCGGATGTCGTAAACATCGAGTGATTCGCTGTGTTGTTGTTGCTCATGTTATCTGCAAATATTTAAATTATATATTAATATACTTTCATCCTTTATTACTCGTAAATATTAATTAATTCAAAAAACAAAAACAAAAAAAGCTGTCAAATTTATACACGTATCGTTTGAAGGTTAGTACAAAATAAAAATCATATGGAAAAAATTCTAGTAACGCCATCTATGTGTTATCCTACGGACTTATTGAATGACCTAATATAGTAAAAAATACTATATTATACTACATTGGTAAAATTAGATTAACTTTTTGCAAAAATACAAAAATAAATTGTAACTTTACTTTTTACTTGTATTTATTAGATACGAATTAATAAAAAATATGTTGTAAAGTATACAATACTGATATAGTAGTATTAATAAAAAGTTTTTATGCTGGACTTTTAATTTTTTATTATAGTAAAATTATATAAGAAATTTTTAACTGTGTATGAAAAAGAATTATGTTAAATGAGATTGTCTTTTGCTTGATGCATATAAACATATGCCTACATATATTTCTATATTTTAAAGGAGACAGTAAAAGAGTATGTCTTCTGCTGGAAATTTTTTTAAATTTATCTATAACGAGACTATGGTTTCGAGGGCTTTGCCCCCATCATCAAATTATTACAATTTATTAACAGGAATTGATGGACTTTTATTGTCTCCTTTTAATTTATAAAAAAATTCTCCCTGACCCAGTCTATTTATCGTTTGGATATAAAAGAGAAAGGAATACTTTTACATACCTGTGAATAATTAATTTAATTAAAAATAAATTAAATTAATTATTAAAGTTAGTTATAGGGAAATAAGGACTAATCTTTTATGCAGATAATTTATATTTCATTGCCAACGTTTCGTTAACTTTGCTGACATCTTCAGGACTCAAGTAGTTAACTTCCCTGCATATTTGTCATTTTTATAATTAATCTTTCTTAGTAAACATATCAAGACATGTCATCAACATGAATAAGATTAAAAAAATAAACGGTTGTCTGTAAAGTCGGTTTACTGACGATAGTTGAACGTGACAACGTCATAAGAAAATACTGATGGAATGGTATTTTCTTATGACGTTGTCACGTTCAACTATCGTCAGTAAACCGACTTTACAGACAACCGATTTTTTTCATAAAATTCTTCGTTCAGAAAATCATTTTAAATTTACAAAATACTTGAATAAAATTTATTGTTTAAATTTCTACTCGACTGTTAAAATTTAATTTTGATTTTATTATTTTATAATAATAAATTTTGTATTGACATTATTTCTTTCAGTAAGTAAACTGATTAAAAGTTGTTGTTCAATTAGTTACTTATTATTTTTGCAAATTTAATTTAGTAATTTGTTGTAAAAGTAATAATTTTGAATAATTTATTATAAGAATAAACTGTGATTAAATTATTGTTCATAAATCTTAAATTTAAAATTTAAAATTTGGAAACATCATTAAAATTTTTGTAACTGTAGCTTTTAAAAGACCGCCTCAATCTTTGTCGCTCGTTCCGCGCTCTCGCTTGCACTTCAAGCCTTAAATGGAACGCCTCAGAGCGAGGTAACGCCGCATGAGTCATGTTTTTTCGAATTATAAGACGTTGCCACGTCAAAAATTATTTTTTAAAAGAAAAAAATGTCAATCTTATTGATGTTGATGACATGCCTTGATATGTTTACTAAGAATGATTAATTATAAAACTGACAAATATGCAGGGAAGTTAACTATTTGAGTCCTGAAGAAGTCAACAAAGTTGAAGAAACGATGGCAATGAATTATAAGTTATCTGCATAAAAGATATAATCCTTATTTCCCTATAACAACTTTAACAATCTAATCGATGGACATAATTAATCAAAATAAAAATATAAAATTAATCCTCAAGATGAAACTCGGACAGAACATTTTCCAAACCCCATAACCCGTGTTTTTCGTCGAAATTGTTAGAGCCGTTTTCAAGAAAATGATTATATATCTATTTACCTATACTATACTTATTAAAATTGGCTTGCGCGATGACCGACGGCGACGTGATTTTTTTAAATTTAAAACTCACTAATAGTTCATGAAAAATAAAATTTATTAAAATTAAGAAATTTACATTATTATTTTTCAAACCCACTATGGAGTCCAGAGGGTGTAGCAAGATGCTGAAGGCAGGCTTCGCAGCTGGTATATATACCTATATTCAAGAATTGCTCATTTAATAGTGTAATATAAAAACTGGATGAGTTAGAAAATTCGAGCATATTTTCAACTTTGTTCTCGCAATTTCTTGAAAACTAAAAATGTTATTAGTCATATACAATAAAGAACAAAATTGTTGCCCTTTAAGATCTCCACAAGGATATTTTTTAATTTTGTTTGTTTCTCAGCAGTGTATAATTTCAAACATTTCCCTAACTTAATGTTGCTAAGTTCATTTTGATGTCTTTTATTTTGATAAGAAGAACCCGAGGGCGGCAGGGGTTGTAATAAAATTTAATAAACCTTCCATTTACGTCTTAGTTCGTATCCTTCCATAAATATTCCTCCCTCACGTCTTACCCCCCCCCAACCCTATCTTTCTTCCCTTTGACTCTTAACAGTTTGCCCTTAGCTTGTGTACCGTGTACCTTGTACCTATAATAATTTAACAGGTTCTCTCTCTTTGAAATGTCTTCTTTAATTATTTTACCCCTAAATATTTAAATATACAAATTAACTATAAACAATAATTAGTTACAATCTAATTAAAATTTAAAATTAATTATTATTACTCAACAATATACGCTTGAATTTTCTTATTTTGTGACGCAATAATAACAAAATGTCGTTTGATTATAGCGCCTCACGCGGGCAAATTTGGGAATCTTATTGGGAATTTTATTTTTACTTTTTTTGAATAAATAAAGTTTAAAAATAGGATTTGCTGAAATAGATGACTTTTGAAAGTCTTCTCTTTTCAATGGAGATAGATGATGCTTTGGTGGTTGAATTGTTTATCATGAAAGATGTTTCCAAAAGACTTAAATTATACATTTTAATGAGATATTTTCATCAGAATGTACGACGTTTCTACCCCTATTTCTGGAGTCGTTTTTAAGTGCAAATTGAAGACTTAAGATAGACTTAATGAGATAATTTTCGTTTTCATTTTTTTGAACGCTGATAAAACCAAACGTGTAAATTCGAAAAACTCAAAATATTCAAATATTTAGTTTTTTCCTTCAAATTCCAATTTTATTGACTCTCTAAAATACCTTCATTATATATCAGTCATTAACATAATATTTGATTAATCCTGAACTACAATGTCAATTCCTTTCAAATTTTTGAAAACTCGAAGATGCGATTATTTAATTTTTTACTTTATCCAATGCGAAGCATGGGAGAAAGTATTGGAATCGATCTCGCGGCAAGCGCGACTTCAAAGGGTCCTCAGGTAAAGACTACGGAACCCATAGACTCAATTAAGGTCACAAATTGAAGTATTCAATGAGATTGAATTTTAGCACTTGACGGTTTTGCCAAAAATTACCTGGAATCTCGTCGAGAGGCCAAAAAGTGCCATTTTTTTGGAAGTGCTTGCGGATGTATGTATGTATGTATGTGTGTGTGTGTGTGTGTGTATGTGTTATCGTTTTTTTCGTCCACGATTTTTTCCACACCTTTGTGCTGATTGAAATGAAATTGAAAACCTACCATTAGTTTAACAAAATGAAGCGCTGATTAGTTTTTGGTACATATCGGTCCACAAACATTAGTACTTTATTTAAGTACTTTTTTAGTTTTTTCTAAATATCTTGAAAATGACTTAACCAATTTTGATGAAATTTAATATCCTAATTAAGTACCTTGGGGGCCACAAAAAAGGTTAAATAAAGTTTTTAGTAAAATTATATTTTAAAGTACTTTACTCAAGAACATATTAATATTTCAAATGAATTTGGATAAAGTTTAGCAACGATCCGTTGCAGTTTATTTTGAATTTGGCGTTATTGCATATTTTTTACGAGGGGTACGCAGTGTTACGAAAATTATAGACGTGATACAAATTGTAAAATAAACAAAATCGGAAAAATATTAATAATTGCTGTCAGCTCCATCTATATATAGTCATTCTCTAATTGATTCTTTGCTCTGTGATTTTAATCCCGTATGGGAATCCCGCATAATTGCTACTAACTAGATCTGTTTAGTTTAATGTGTGGCCAGCACCACCCACTAGCCTCTGCACCCTGTGTCAGCCAGAACACCCCCCATTTGACCCGCCCCCCTGTCACTCACCCAACAACCCTCTATTTTCCTCTAAATGATAAATTATCTCCAGCACATGACAACATTTTCATATTCTCTTTCGATATTTTACAAATACATACATCCACAACACAAAAACACCTACGCTTGCTTTTTTCATCTATAGTATATATAATAAATAATAATAATAGACAGGGTGAAGGGGAGGGAGGGAGGGGGGTGGTACGATAATTGATATTTGTTATCAATTTTGTTATATGTTGATTTTTTTTTTGATTAGGGTAAAAACGGATGGTCTGTTGTTTTAATTTATTGGCTTGGGTATAATTTATAATAAACACGCATATATATCAGAAACAACAACTTCAATAGGGGTGAAACATGTACGTAAGTACTCACCCAAAAGTTTCATTTTTTTTTGTCAGAAATGTTTAAAAAAATGAAACAAATCATTTTAAAATATATTATTTTCTATGGAAAATGAGGACGCCCTCTGATTGAAACAAATTAACATAAAATTATTGGATAAAAACAGTTGGTAGGTTTCACATTAAGATATAAAAAAATAAAACGAATTTATTTTAGAGAATCTTTAATCTCGATATATATACCCTTTCTTTCTTGGACCTCCAGCACAACTATTTCGGAAAACAAACTTAATTACAAAATTTTTAGAAAAGATACTTTCACAGACACAGTGATTCCATTTTCGTCTAACCACCCTACTAACACTTGAATTGTAACATTTCATTCGATGGATCTACAGACTTATTTCAATACCAATGAACACTTCAGATTTTAACAATGAGACTAAATATAATTTATAATATAGCTGTGAATAATGGCTACAACAAACTGATAATTAATAAAATTTACAAAAAAATTAATCAAAAAATAAGTATCTCTCACACGCACCACTAAGATTCCGGAACTGTTAAAATATTTAAAAGACTCCCCTTCATTTCGAACCATGTTGCAGGCCCTGTAGCTTCAAGTCTTAGAACGTCTGGTATAACTCCTGCTTTATATAATAAAAACGCTTTAGGTTCACAGCTAATTAATAATAAATTAGACAAAATTGAAAATTAGATAAATCAGGGGTATATAAATTGACTTGTGATAATTGCGACGCAATCTACATAGGACAAACTGGACGCTATTTTGAGAACTCGCTACTCAGGAACATGAAAGAGCCTTTAGTGGTCTCAGCAGATCAGATGATATTAATATGGAATCAACTTCTACCTTCGCCAATCATCTACATTTGAATAAACACACCTCTTCTATTTAGCCACCTAGTTCCGTTACATTTCGAAAGAAAGGGCTTACGTTTAGATTTTTTAGAGTCAACCGAAATAAAATTAGCTCTCTCAAATAAAGCGAATATACTAAATAATCAATTAGAAGTTAAAAAAAGTACAATCATTGATTATATTCTTTTGAATCTTTGCAAATTTGTTTTGTGTGTAAATTCTCATTTCTCAGAGAGACCATTCAAAATTAAACAAAATAGACTTCTCCCTCCACTAATTTTAAATATTTACCCTTTTGTTATCTTAAAAATAAATTTTACCATTGAGTTGTATTCAAATTCTACAAATCCTCTTTTCTCAAAGAGGCCATTCAAAATTAATCCAAAGTAGACTTCCTACCTTTTCTCCCTCCACTAATTTTAAATATTTACCCTTTTGTTATCTTAAAAAATAAATTTTACCATTGACTTGTATTCAATTTCGACTTATTCAGGTCAGTTACTTTCTGTATCTCCTGAAGATGGGTTAGTCACCCGAAATATATATATCGAGATTAAAGATTCTCTAAAAATAAATTCGTTTTATTTTTTTATATCTTAATGTGAAACCTACCAAGTATTTTTATCCAATAATTTTTAAAAATGTTTCACCAAGTACCAACACCAAATTCCTTACAAATTAACATACATCAGGATTTCCCCGAGGGGTGAACCGCGACCTAATATCGTGTACACCTACTTCCACTTCCACTTTAATTTCCAAGTAGAATACAATAGATGAAGGGGTATTATCTAATGAATTCCAAAATAATTTCACATAATTTCAAAGACGTGTACACCTAATTCCAATCACGGTTCACCCCTTGGATTTCCCCAACTGTGTTCCGTAGAACATCAGTGATATGGATCACCAAATTGATTTGTAATCTGAGATGTTATATATTCAATCTACCAGTCCAGCGTTATGTATATTTTAATTTGCATCAAGCAGAGGACAACCTCATTGATTTCTCTTTATGAATCAACAACTCCGCTACTCTCTCTAAAACAAAATCTGTTAATTCAAAGAATTATTATGTCTAAACTGAATTATAAATTTGATTTTGTCAAATAAAGAGATCTCAGACCAAGTGTCCATGTGTACTGGAAACCTCAAAAATGCACTAATGGATTAATTAAAATGATAATTTGAGAAAAAGTTTAATCGTTTAGATCATAAATAAAATTGATAACTTTCCTTCAAATCACAAGAGAAAGATGATGAGAATTCATATTTAATTGCTAGGTATATAAAGGATCTGGGAATTGGATCTTGGCAGAGAATTCAAAGATGGATAAATAATAATTGGATGGGAAATCTCTTAAGGAGAAAAGAAATCACCGAAAATGTTGTTGTTCCATTAGACAGAAGGATAGGTATACAAGTTTATTGAGCTTCAAATAAGTTTCGATCTAATCTAAAAAACACTTTTATACCTATTCTGGGAAGAGAAATCTACGTAAAACAAATGGACAATCTTTGTAGAATAAATGGCCAGTCCAAATTTGATCATTTTTTAATTTACCATACAGGGTATGGTCAAGTATTGTAATCGTGCATGAAAAAAGTGGTTTTTTCCTTCTTTTTTTTCGAAATATCTAAAAAACGGCTGAAACTATTTTGATTAAAAAAATTGAGCAAAACCATGGCATTTCGCTCTACAAAAAAGCCCTAATAAATGAACATCGGAAAAATTATATTTTTTGAGATAATAATTGTTTTGTCAAAATGTCTGTTAGTTAGTCTGGTTGTTAGTCTGTGCGTTAACAAATTTTGTGGGCGAGCTAGCTCAAAAACTAGTAGGAATATCAAAACCAAATTTCACACTTAGTTTTGGTCCATTGAGATAAGAGCTGATTAGTTTTTGGTGCATATCGACCCAAAATTAAGTGGGGTGGAGGGGGAGGGGGGTTAAAAATTAAAAATCTAGGTCATTTGAGCAAACTCAGCCTAATTTTGTATACATAATCAGTGGGTCCCCAGAAGTCTAAAAATGCAAAAACTAACTGCCCAAAATGGGGGGGTGGGGTTAAAAATTAAAAATATAGGCCATTTGAGCAAACTCAACCTTATTTTGTATACATAATCAGTGGGTCCCCAGAAGTCTAAAAATGCAAAAACTAACTGCCCAAAATGCAGGGGGGGGGTCAAAAAATTAAAATCTTCGCCATTTGATCAAACTCAACCAAATTTTGTATACATAATCAGTGTACTCCCAGAAGTCTAAAAATGCAAAAACTAACCCCCCTCTCCTACATGATTATAAATAATTTTATTAAATATTAAATATAAGTGAGGGGCCAGGTTGTATGGTAAAGTCAAGTGGATGGCCACATCAGAACACGTCAGCTTATTTATTTTTTAATTCCATTCTTTGTATAAAATTTTAGAACTCGAAAAAATTAAAATTGTTTCTCAGGTTAGTTGAATGGGTTCTAACATACCTAGTAAATTCCGAATTGTCTGTTTTAATTAAATATTTATGTAAATAAATTCTAAATATTGTTTTCTCTGTTCTATACAGGGCTATAGTGGAGGGTATACGGCGGTATACGGCATATACCCTGGGGGTTGAACTGAGCAGATACCGTATTCCCTGTGCTAGTTAAAAATTTAAAAAATTTCACATTAACTTTTTGAATATTCACATAGGTATATATTTCAAATTGTTTCAATTTGCTTTTAAAATGATAATTTTTTAAAAACATCCGATTAAAACATTTTATTTTATTATTATATTAAAAATATACCTACTTATTATAATCGGCTTGCCCGACGACGATTTTAATTTTATTATTATTATATAATTGGGGGTTTAAAGCCGAATCTTTAATTTTAAAACCCACTAATAGTTTATGACAAAAAAATTTTAGTAGAGAGAAGTTATTTATTGACATTTTAAATTAATGGTATTCACCACCTTTAGGGGATGAAGGGTTGATCAGAAAAATTATTTCTGGTCACATTTACAGTTAGTGATTTGGAATTTCACTAGAATCTAGTAGAAATGATTTTTTTTAAATTAAAGTTAGTTTTCCCTGAGGGGTGAACCGCGATTGGAATTAGGTGCACACGTCTTTGAAATTATGTTTAATTATTTTGGAATTCATTAGATAATGCCCCTTCATCTATTGTCTTCTAATTGGAAATGAAAGTGGAAGTGGATGTAGGCGTACATGATATTAGGTCGCGGTTCACCCCTCGGTCACCACCATTAAAGGATAAAGTGGTTATCAAAAAAATTATTTCTGCTCATATTTACACTTAGTGATTTGGAATTTTACTAGAATCTAGTAGAAATGATTTTTTTAAAGAAATTTTAAATTAAGAGTAGTCACTCCCTTTAGAGGATGAAGGCTTGATAAGAAAACTTATTTGGGTCAAATTTACACTTAGTGATTTGGAATTTCTCTAGAATCTAGTAGAAATCATTTTTAGAGAACTTTTAAATTAGGGGATGAAGGGTTGATCATAAGAATTAATTCATGCCATATTTATAGTCGATGAATTAAAATTGTTAAAAAATCGTCCTGAAACCATTGATTTATGATAAATATTTTACTAAAGGTAGCTACCCTATTAGGTGTGGAAGGGGTGTTATCTATAATCGGCCAGATACTATTGTATATTAATTATTATAATTTTTTCCGTTCTGGGTTACCCATCCAAGAATTAGTCTTGAATCATGTCGCTTAACCTGTCTGATCATTTAATATTTGTAAATGCTTTCGCTTATTAGATGAATAAAGAAAAAAATGATTTTTTTTTTTTTTAATTCATTTTGCCTTGATTTCTATTGCGTTGTGATTCTCGGTTCGCTTCGGTTCGGTTCGGTTCAGGTTAAACTCTTAACCGAAGTGAACCGAGAAATGAAAAATCCACTTTGCCTATTCATTCAAGTAAGCAGTCTGGACTTGGAATTTTTTATGTTGAATATCTTTAAACTCCTCTATCTTGAAAACCATTAATCTGAGAGTTTTATAAAAAGAATCTTTTTTGTAGAAAAGTAAAATTTTCTACAAATTTTTTCTAGAGGTTTTTTCGATTAAGTTAATATTTTAGAAAATATGAAAAATTTTCATGTTGATATATCTTGAAACCCTCTATCTTGTAAACCGTTAATCGGACAGATTTTATTCAAAAATACCTTTGTTGTAGAAAATTATATTTTCTACAAATTTTTTCTTTAGGTTTTTTCGATTAAGTTAATATTTTAGAAAATAAGAGAGAATTTTTCATGTTGATAAATTTTTAAACCCCTCTATCTTCAAAACTATTAATCCGAATTATTTTATTAAAAGTACCATTTTTGTCGAAAATTAAATTTTCTACATATTTTTCCCTATAAGTTTTTTCTATTAACTCAATATTTTAGAAAATAAAAGAGGATTTTTTATGTTGATAATTTTTTAAACTCCTCTATCTTGAAAACTATTAATCTAAATTATTTTATTCAAAGGAACTTTTTTGTCTAGAATCAAATTTTCTACAAATTTTCTCTTTAGATTTTTTCTATTAACTTAATATTTTAGAAAATAAAAGAGAATTTTTTCTAGCTGATAAATTTTTAAACCCCTAGATTTTGAAAACCATTAATCCAAATTATTTTATTCATAGGACTTTTTTGTTTAGAATAAATTTTCTACACAATTTCTCTCTAAGTTTTTTCTATTAACTTAATATTTTAGAAAATAAAAGAGAATTTTTCATGTTGAAAATTTTTAAACCGCTCTATCTTGAAAACCATTAATTCAAATTATTTTATTCAAAGGATCTTTTTTGTAGAGAATTAACTTTCCTACAAATTTTATTTTTTAGGTTTTTTCATTTAAGTTAATATTTTAGAAAATATAAGAGAATTTTTATGTTGATAAATTTTTAAACTCCTCTATCTTGAAAACCATTAATCCGAATTATTTTATTCAAGGTTACCATTTTTGTAGAGAATGAAATTTGCTACATATTTTCCCTATAGATTTTTTCTATTAACTCAATATTTTAGAAAATAAAAGAGGATTTTTATGTTGATAATTTTTTAAACTCCTCTATCTTGAAAACTATCAATCCAAATTATTTTATTCAAAGGAACTTTTTTGTCTAAAATCAAATTTTCTACAAATTTGCTCTTTAGATTTTTTCCATTAACTTGATATTTTAGAATTAAAAGAGAATTTTCATGTTGATAAATTTTTTAAACTCCTCTATCTTCAAAACTATTAATCGAATTATTTTATTCAAGAATTTTCTTTGTAGAAAATTACATTTTCTACATATTTTCTCTACAGCTTTATCTATTAACTCAATATTTTAGAAAATAAAAGGGAATTTTTTATGTTGATAATTTTTAAACTCCTCCTCTTGAAAACCATTCATCAAGATTTTATAAAGAATCTTTTTGTAGAAAAGTAAATTTTCTACAAATTTTTTCTAGAGGTTTTTTCGATTAAGTTAATATTTTAGAAAATATGAAAAATTTTTCATGTTGATATATCTTGAAACCCCTCTATCTTGTAAACCGTTAATCGGACAGATTTTATTCAAACTCATCTGTTGTTGTTGAAAATTATCTATTTTCTACAAATTTCTCTTTAGGTTTTTCGATTAAGTTAATATTTTAGAAAATAAGAAATTTTCATGTTGATAAATTTTTAAGCCCCTCTATCTTCAAAACTATTAATCGAATTATTTTATTAAAAGTACCATTTTTGTCGAAAATTAAATTTTCTGCATATTTTCCCTATAGGTTTTTCTATTAACTCAATATTTTAGAAAATAAAGAGGATTTTTATGTTGATAATTTTTTAAACTCCTCTATCTTGAAAACTATTAATCTAAATTATTTTATTCAAAGGAACTTTTTTGTCTAGAATCAAATTTTCTACAAATTTTCTCTTTAGATTTTTTCTATTAACTTAATATTTTAGAAAATAAAAGAGAATTTTTCTAGCTGATAAATTTTTAAACCCCTAGATTTTGAAAACCATTAATCCAAATTATTTTATTCATAGGACTTTTTTTGTTTAGAATAAATTTTCTACACAATTTCTCTCTAAGTTTTTTCTATTAACTTAATATTTTAGAAAATAAAAGAGAATTTTTCATGTTGAAAATTTTTAAACCGCTCTATCTTGAAAACCATTAATTCAAATTATTTTATTCAAAGGATCTTTTTTGTAGAGATTAACTTTCCTACAAATTTTATTTTTTAGGTTTTTTCATTTAAGTTAATATTTTAGAAAATATAAGAGAATTTTTATGTTGATAAATTTTTAAACTCCTCTATCTTGAAAACCATTAATCGAATTATTTTATTCAAGGTACCATTTTTGTAGAGAATGAAATTTGCTACATATTTTCCCTATAGATTTTTTCTATTAACTCAATATTTTAGAAAATAAAAGAGGATTTTTTATGTTGATAATTTTTTAAACTCCTCTATCTTGAAAACTATCAATCCAAATTATTTTATTCAAAGGAACTTTTTTGTCTAAAATCAAATTTTCTACAAATTTGCTCTTTAGATTTTTTCTATTAACTTGATATTTTAGAAATTAAAAGAGAATTTTTTATGTTGATAAATTTTTAAACTCCTCTATCTTCAAAACTATTAATCCGAATTATTTTATTCAAGGTACCATTTTTGTAGAAAATTACATTTTCTACATATTTTCTCTATAGCTTTTATCTATTAACTCAATATTTTAGAAAATAAAAGAGAATTTTTTATGTTGATAATTTTTTAAACTCCTCTATCTTGAAAATTATTAATCCAAATTATTTTATTCAAAGGAACTTTTTTGTCTAGAATCAAATTTTCTACAAATTTTTCTTTAGATTTTTTTATTAACTCATTATTTTAGAAAATAAAAGAGAATTTTTCATGTTGATAAATTTTAAAACCCCTCTATCTTGAAAACCATTAATCCAAATTATTTTATTGAAGGTACCATTTTTATAGAGAATGAAATTTGCTACAAATTTTCCCTTTACGTTTTTTCATTTAAGTTAATATTTTATAAAATAAAAGAGAATTTTTCACGTTGATATATTTTTAAACCGCTCTATCATGTAAACCATTAATCCAAATTATTTTATTCAAGGTACCATTTTTGTAGAGAATTAAATTTTCTACAAAATTTCTCTTTAGGTTTTTCTATTAACTTAATATTTTAGAAAATAATAGAGAATTTTTTATGTTGATAAATTTTTAAACCCCTTTATCTTAAAAACCATTAATCCAAATTATTTTATTCAAAGGATCTTTTTTCTAGAGAATTACAAATTTTATTTTTAGATTTTTTCAGATTAAGTTAATATTTTACCCAATAAGAGAGATTAAATGTGAATTTTTATCCAAAATTGACTTTCTATGAACATAATTTTGCAAATTTTTTCCCTTAAAATATTTATTTGTTTATAGTTGTTTTATATTCCTTTCATAAAGCAACTATTCTTTAAAATTTCTTAAATTCCACTGATAAATAGGAAATTCTCTCGAAAATTTTGTATTTTATATAAAGTTTTGAAGATTTTTTTTTATAAATTATTGGTATTTATTTATTTATATACTCGTATATATTCATTTAATACTATTTTTTCAAATAAATAAATATTATTTGCGAGAGAGGAATAATCTTCATAATATATTCATTTCAAAGGGATAGAAATACGATAAACGAGAGTGCTTTAAAAAGTCGACTGGAAAAAGGGTTGAGGAGGAATGGTTAAGGGGGTGGGTTTAGCAGGGCGGGGGCGGGGTTCCGCATCAGTGAATCCGTAATAGGAATATTTGCCTACTGAATTTTGACGATAGGAACGAAAGAGAAGGCAGACAACATTACATATACACAAATATACAAACAAATCTTCACCCTTTTTATTTATTTATTTATTTACTTTCACCCCTTTCTTTTTTTTTTAAATCTCAATTCAAAAGGCTTTAATTTTTTTTTATCATTTACTCCGTGAAATGACAAAAAATAAAAAATTACAGAGCTTTAATATATTAGGTATAATATATAAATTCAAAAATATCTCCCCATTATTCATCTACTTGGAAAAAATTTATTTTATACAAGTAATTCTAATATTCGTATGCAGAGTGAAAGTGAAGGTTAATTTTTCAACCCCTCTGAACTGTCAGCTACCTACTACCTATGACATATCATGAAAAGAAAATTCATTTTTCGTTTCCCTTATGATTTGTTAATTAAAAAAATAAGCTGACGTGTTCTGATGTGGCCATCCACTTGACTTTATCATACAACATGGCCCTAAAATTATTTTTAATCATGTAGGGGGGGGAGTTAATTTTGCATTTTTAGACTTCTGGGGTCCCACTGATTATGTATACAAAATTTGGTTGAGTTTGCTCAAATGCTCTAGATTTTTTATTTTTAACCCCCTCCACCCCCTTAACTTTGGGTCGATATGCACCAAAATCTAATCCGCTCTTTATCTTAATGGACCAAAACTACGTGTGAAATTTGGTTTCGATATTCGTTCTAGTTTTTGGGCTAGCTCGTCCACAAAAATTTGGTAACGCACAGACTAACGGACAACCAGACAATGAGACAGATCAACTAACAGATATTTTGACAAAACAATTATTACCTCAAAAAACATTATTTTTTCGACTTATTAGAGATTTTTTGTAGAGTGAAATGCCATAATTTCGCTCAATTTTTTTAATCAAAATAGTTTCAGGTTTTTTTGAAATATTTTGAAAAAAAGAAGGAAAAAAATACTTTTTCATGCACGATTACAATACTTGACCATACCCTGTATGGTAAAGTAAATATATATATATATATATATTGGAGGAAAAAGTTAAATCTTTTTCAGATTCAGTGTACTTTAAAATATAGTACCTGGCGGACCGACTATTTTTATTCTTATTTTTTATTGGTATTGGACCTTTTTTGACATTTTTGTTCAGACATAACTTCTTTGTTTATGAACCGATTTTAATGATACTTTTTTTATTGGAAAGTACCTTAGGGGTGGTCCCATATCAATTTGGTCAAGTTCTGAAGATATGATCAATGACGAAATAACGTAAATCTCCAATTCTTATGACCAAATAATCGAAATTATAATAAATAAAATCTTTTATAAAAAATCAATCTTAAAACATTCATTTAAAACCCGCAAACGTTTCGAGAGAATTTATATATTTATTAATTGAATTTTATTATCATTTTTTGATTCATTAGCTCGAAGCTTTCTCTTACGAGATGAATACAAGGTAATATATTAAGTCACTATTAATAGCATCACTAAAAGAGAAAAATAAAAAAGTTTTTATGAAAAAATATAAAACCAACTTCAAAAAATTTAATGCAACAAATAAAATAATAATAACTTTAAAATAAAATAAAATCCACTAAAAGGTATAAAATAATTATCTTATTTATTTATAACTAAACGACGAAATATTAACATGAAATTACTTTTTGAAGTCGGTGCCAAACATATACATTTTATGAATCGCACTCGACGGATCTTACTTAGTACGTTTGGCGGGTACGCTCGCTTATAGGTATATATTGTTTGGCACCGACTTCAAAAAGTAATTTAATGTTAATATTTCGTCGTTTAGTTGTAACTAAATTAGATATTAATTATTTTATATCTTTTAGTGTATTTTATTTTATTTTTTGAGCTATTATTATTTTATTTGTTGCATTTAATTTTTTGATGTCGGTTTTTTTTTTTTATTTCAATAACATTAAATTTGGACTAAATTTACTTAAATTTCAAATACATTTTTTTTGCTTGGTAAAATGAATAAAGTTCTTACTTCTTCTTCAAGTGCCATACTTGATTCCGTTGTCAATTAATTATTTAGTTTTTAAACCGACACCAAAAAACTAAAACATCGGGCTCATAAATCATTAGTTTTAGAGTTATCTCAGTTTTATTTTATTTATTTTTTTTTTTGAAATCCCGACTTTCTATCAATAACTGCTAATTGTAATAAACTGCAACGGATCTTTGCTAAACTTTATCCAATGTACTATGTTATTCTAGAATAAAGTATTTTAAAATATAATTTTACAAAAAACTTTATATGACCTTTTTTGTAGTCCTCAAGGTACATAATTACATTATTAAATTTCCTCAAAATTGGTTAAGTCATTTTCAAAATATTTAGAAAAAACTAAAAAAGAACTGGAATAAAGTACTAATGTTTGTGGGCCGATATGTACCAAAAACTAATCAGGGCTTCATTTTTTAAAATAATGGTAGGTTTTCAATTTTATTTCAATCGGTTGTACGGTGTGGAAAAAATCGTGGACGAAAAAAACTATAACATCCATCCATCCATCCATCCGCACGCACTTCCTGAAAAAATCGCACTTTTTGGCCTCTCGACGAGACCCCATGTAATTTTGGAAAAACCGTCACGTGCTAAAATTCAACCGAATTGAATACTACAATTTGTGACTTTAATTGAGAGCATGGGTTCCGTAGTCTTTACCTGAGGACCCTTTGAATTCGCGCTTGCCGCCAGACCGATTACAATACTTTACCCATGCTTCGCATTGGATAAATATAAAAAATGTATTTCACACTGACACCCCTATGGGCCGGGGGTAGAATAGGTCCATAGTATCCTCTGCTTGTCGTAAAAGGCGACTAAAAGGGTTGGACGTGAGACTAACAAGCTCACTCCGTAAAAAACCTCCCTGTCATGGAAGCAAGCATTTGCTTCCATTCAAAAAAGTATTTCACACTGAGACCCCTATGGGCCGGGGGTAGAATAGGTCCATAGTATCCTCTGCTTGTCGTAAAAGGCGACTAAAAGGGGTTGGACGTGAGACTAACAAGCTCACTCCGTAAAAAACCTTCCTGTCATGGAAGCAAGCATTTGCTTCCATTCAACAAGGAGAAGAATATTATTTAAGACACCTAGATTAAACAAAAATAATATATTAAGATTCTAAAGAAAAAAAGAACTATTCTTCTTTGAGAAGCTTCTCATATAAGAAACTTGGATTATTATATGTTTACTTGGCTGCTTCGCAGCCAAGTAAACATATATACACTTTACGCTCGATCTGAGAGTAGCAAAACCGCCTGGTTTCTATTGGGAGTCCCTCTCCCTAAGTAAGTTCTTTGACTTCTTATTAATAAAAATTTGGAACTCATATATATATTCCATTCATGCATTGGATGCAAACTGCACCTCTGAAGCAATTTTTCATCAGTTCATAAAAATTTATTCAGGAATTACATTAAAATCCCAATCAGGATTTTAAACAATAGAATTTTTGGCAAATTTTAAATAAAATAGATTCGAAATTGATTCTAAAATAACAGAGAAAAAATTTTTTGATTAATTTCGTTTGACAATCATCAACTAATAAACATATCAATTAAACAATGAAATGTCAATTCAAAAGTTTAAATTGCAACAATGGACATGTTTGAATTCAAATTTATTATATTTTTAACGGATTTGATTGAAAATTTTCAATTAAATTATATATTGTCATTTGCTGTTAATGTAAAGGCAGTTTATTTAATGATTTCTTATCGAGGGATGCTTGTCTTATATCGCATAGTACGGCAAAGCCCTGGAAATTGACATTTATAAAGGCTAATTTTCGGGCGCCACCGGCGTCCCTTCCTTGGCTAATTGGATTAGGCCACTTCTAGATCAATCAAAAAAGTTAAGCAATCTTAATCAGTTCATAGACCAACCCCTAATCGGTTACCTCTCTCTGGAAAGTTTCGAAAATATATTATATATATTTTTTAATTATTTATAAATAATTTTATTTTTTTATAAATAATTTTAATTATTTTTTATAAATAATTTTAATTATTTTTTTATAAATAATTTTAATTATTTTTTTATATAATAATTAAATAATTATCAATCATCGATTAATAAATGAATATTTCATAGCGTCCTATTAATTTTCATTTCAATGTTAATCAAATGTTTATTTATTTATTTCCAATTGTCTCTGCTTTGGATGGGTGTTAATTGATTTGATCTAAGAAAGGAAATTCTCCGTGTTGATATAGGAATAAAAAAATAGAATCTGAACATACAAAAAGGACATTAAAAAATGAATATATAATTACACTTTTAGATACAAGTGGAATGAAAATAAATATATAAATAATTAGTAATATTTAAAAGCGATGTTTTACTGATTAGCCGATGCTTAATCCATGCACTCTGCCTGTCTAGACTTGTCAGCCTGCTCTAATTATATGACATGTTCCAGAAACGCCTTTTAATTTATCCACTTCTAAAATATACATAATATATTTATAATAAATAATAATACAGTTCATTTAAGCAGTAAGAAATTCATCTCAATTATTCACATAGTTGAAGATTAAATGAATGTCCTTACAAAAAATTCGACCCTACCTAAAATAATCAATGGGTCAAAATTTTAATACAATTTTTTATTTAGAAAAAATACCAATTTATTTCTATATGCATAGCGTCCTATATATTCTCATTTCAATGTAATCAAAAGTTTATTTATTTATTTCAAATTTTATTATGAGCAAAGTTGTAGGGATGTGATTTCTGAAAACTTTTGTTTAAAAAAATTCCCCCATAAAACCACCCAAAAAGGGGGAGGGTCAAAATATGAAAATTCTTGCTCTTGGACCAAACTCAACCAAATTTTGTATACATAATCTCTAGGTCACTAGAAGGCTAGAAATGCAACGACCCGAAATGGGGGGGGGGGTCAAAAAATGAAAATTCATACCCTTAGAGCCAACTTAACCAAATTTTATATACATAATCTGTGGGTCACTAGAAGACTAGAAATGCAAAAACTGGGTGCGGGGGTCGAGTGATGGTACGGGTGGGGAGGTGGGTTAGGGTATCGGGTGCGGGGAATCCGGGGGGATGAGGGCACGGGGGGTAGAATGTGGGTGAGGGAGTAAGACGGAGTAGGGTGAAGGGGGTGGTGCAGGGTGGAGTCCGGGTGGCGTAGTGGGTGTGGGGGTCCAGGGGCCTAGGCGGGGGTGTGGTGCGTGGAGGTGGAGAGCATGGGGTGGGGTCCGGGTTAGGTGGGGTACGGGGGTGGTGGAGCAGGGTGGAGATGTGGGTTGAGGTAAGGGCCCAAAGACGGTGGGGTGGGGCGGAGTGCGGGGATTGGGGGGTTCGGTGGTGTGGTGTGGTGGGGGGGTCCATGGAGTGTGCTCCCTGGCTAGCAAGAGGCCGCCGAAGGCGGGCCTTGCAGCTAGTTATCTATATGTTCGGTGGGTGTTAATTTAATTGATTCAAGAAATGAAATTCTCCATGTTTTCAGGGGAAAATTAAAATTGTATATAAATATATATCTTTTAGATATGGTAATTATAAATTATGTTGAAGGAGACAATAAAGAGTGTGTCTTCTGTTGAGTATAATTTTTAATTTATTTATAACGAGACTGTAGTTTCTGAGGGCTTTGCCCTCTCATCAGCTTATTACAATTGATTCACAGGAATTAATGTATGAGTGGACCATTCATACATTAATTCCTGTAAATCAATTGTAATAGAATGATGAAGTGGCAAAGCCCTCCAAACTATAGTCTCGTTATAAATAAATTAAAAATTTATACTTTCAACAGAAGACACAATTTTTATTGTCTCCTTAAATTTATAAAAAATTCTGCTACTTTCGGTAGAAAACTCTTAAATTTAAATTATGTTATTAAATTTTATTTTCTTTTCCTAAAAGTATAACATAAGTTATATAGAAAACAAAAATTAAATTTGATCTTACAAAAAGTATACTAACAATGTGAAGTACATACATGTTTCTGGTAGTTGTAACTAAATAAGTTAATAATTATTATATGCCTTTTAGTGTATTTTATTTGTTGCATTTAATTGTTTTTGAAGTCGGTTTTATTTTTTTCTTAAAAAATTATTTTTATTATGAAACCTACCTGCATCTTGCTCAAGTTTTATAATTATATAAATATATCGTTTTTTCAGTGCAATGAGCAAAAAAAAGTATTTTCCTGAATTCAATTCTAGGGCATCATGATCAAGAATTGAATATTATAGTACTTAATTGTTTCAATATAAAAGGAAATTTATATTATAGGGGTCAAGGGGGTGGAATTTGTTGGCTAAAAAGATCGAACGAAACCTCGCTCGGAAAGTGTGTGTGTTGTGTGTGTGTGTGCTATTTATTTATATATAATAAGATAAGACGAAAATATCTGAACTCTATACGGTCGTAAAAAAAGAAAAATGACTAAACGGAGGAAAAAATTCTTTATTTTAATGTTGGCGGTCTGCTTGGAGATAAATTAGCTATTTTGAGAGAACAAATTATATTATACGATATTTATATATTAAAGGAGATAGAGAGAGAAAGTTTAAGAAAGTTGAAGGAATATGAAGAGAGAGAATTAAAAGGGCAGGGGGGTTGGGGGGACAAAAGGAAGGATTTTAAAATTAATAATACAAAATATAACAACAAACAACAACAACAACATACAAACTGGCTTGTATAACGAAACAAAGATTATTTTCTTGTTTTGTTGCGGTTTAATTGAATATTTAAAAGACAAGGGTAAAAAAAAACACAAAATGTACCGGATATTAAGTTTGATATAGAAATACATATTAGGGAGTGTCGCTGAGAAATAACATTTTTTACTTTATCCAATGCAAAGCATGGGTAAAGTATTGCAATCGCTCTCGGGGCAAGCGTGGCTTCAAAGGGTCCTCAGGTAAAGACTACGGAACCCATGGACTAAATTAAAGTCACAAATTGTAGTATTCAATTAGGTTGAATTTTAGCACGTGACGGTTTTGCCAAAAATTACATGGGGTCTCGTCGAGAGGCCAAAAAGTGCGATTTTTTCATTTAGTGCGTGCGGATGGATGTATGTATGTATGTATGTATGATGGATGGATGTATGTATGTTATCGTTTTTTTGGCCCACGATTTTTTCCACACCGCTGCACCGATTGAAATGAAATTGAAAACCTGGCATTCTTTTAACAAAATGAAGCGCTGATTAGTTTTTGGTACATATCGGCCCACAAACATTAGTACTTTATTACAGTACTTTTTAGTTTTTTCTAAATATCTTGAAAATGACTTAACCAATTTTGATGAAATTTAATATCCTAATTAAGTAGCTTAGGGACCACAAAAAAGGTTAAATAAAGTTTTTAGTAAAATTATATTTTAAAGTACTTTACTCTAGAGTAAGAGAGTACTTTTTTTAATTTTTTAAATTCTTTAAAATTTATTCATTTGAAAGTTTTAATATAGCTCATTTAGCCTTGCTTAAGTAAGAATGGATAGGCTTCTCTCGTAAAATGCTAAAAATTTGGGAGAAATTTTTATAAGTAACCATAGCAACTGCGTTGTTTTCTTATCCGTTACCTTTGCTTAAGACATAGAGAAATCAACTTTAAACCAAAAATAGCGATTGATTCTCATCTCGTACTTGAGGAATAATCATTCTATATTGGATTTTTGACGTTTCGGTTTTTATTAGTAACCATTGCTGAAGACATAGAGGAATCGACTTTAAACCAAAAATAGCGATTGATTCTCATCTAGTACTTGAGGAATAACCATTCTATATTGGATTTTTGACGTTTCGGTTTTTATTGGTAACCATTGCTGAAGACATAGAGGAATCGAGTTAAAATCAAAAGTAGCGATTGATTCTCATCTGATACTTGAGGAATAACCATTCTATATTGAATTTTTGACGTTTCGGTTTTTATTGGTAACCATTGCTGAAGACATAGAGGAATCGACTTAAAATCAAAAATAGCGATTGATTCTCATCTAATATTTGAGGAATAACAATTCTACATTCGGTTTTTGACGTTTCGATTATTATTGGTAACCATTGCTGAAGACATAGAGGAATCGACTTAAAATCAAAAATAGCAATCGATTCTCACCTAATACTAGAGGAATAACCTTATTGTATTCCATTTTTGATGTTTTGACTATTAATGGCAACCTCTAATGAAAACGTGGAAGAATCGACTTAAAATCAAAAACATCAAAAATGGAATGCAATAAGGTTATTCCTCTAGTATTAGGTGAGAATCGATCGTTATTTTTGATTTTAAGTCGATTCCTCCATGTCTTCAGCAATGGTTACCAATAATAACCGAAATGTCAAAAATCCAATGTTGAATGGTTATTCCTCGACTATTAAATGAGTATTATTTTTGAATTAATGTCAATATGAACTACAAATTGCAACTGATATCTGATTAATAATAAAGGAACAAACATATTAATATTTCAAATGAATTTGGATAAAGTTTAGCAACGATCCGTTGCAGTTTATTTTTTTTATTTAAGTATAAAACAAAAAAGAATCTCCTTTTGTGAAAGGAAAAATGTCTCTAAATCTAATTTTAAAAATGTCATTTATGTTTTCTTTCTACTTTAATAACAACATAAAGGGTTGATATGATTTTGTTTTTGATATTTTCGTTAAAAAAACCTCACAAAGTCACTTTTATATATCATTATTTCTTGGAAAATTTAATACTCAGGGTAGATATAACTAATCTTATATTATTAAATGATCAATTTTTGTAACTTGTATTAGGCGTCTGGCTACAGCAAGGACCCGTCGAGACCGTCTGGCAATAGTAATTGTAGATCTCTAATATTATCCTGTATGACATATTAAAAAACTAGCTTTGATACTATGACGTAGATTAACCCGTTTTTTTCCGTCTTCGGTTACTGATATCTGCCAAAGGGGCAAGACCCAAGTTAGCTAAAACCCATACGTTATAACTAGTGACCGGATTTTTATGCAGTAAAAACTGCCAAAATATGCAGTTAAAAATGCTGAAATATGCAAGTAATATCAGTATACGTTTTAATATGCAAAAATATGCAGGAAAAGATAGCCAAATAAATGTTTTTATGCACTAAAAAATTAAAATTGAAGACCAAAAGACTATATATTTGAAAGAATGCTATCAAAGGAATAAAATGATAAAGTAAGCTACAGAACCCAAGTGTCAAATACATTTATTGCGTAAAAAATTGCAGAAAATTCTCATTACATTTAAAATAGTATTAAAAAAATCTTTAAACTCAAAAAGTATTAGGAGCACTTGAATAAAATCAACATAATAATGTTTCAAAAAATGTGATCGAAAAAAATACGGGGTGGGGGTAGTTTTATTTAACAGAAAGAGATTTTATTGCTTTTATTTTTTTTATATTAACCATCTCTTCCTATTGACGTACAAATAATAAACTAACAAAGAAATCATGCAAAATTTGACCGGATATAATCTGATCTCTACACTAATTTACACACACTTGCACACATACACACAAACACTAAAATGGGCTATAGTTACCAAAGTCCATTAAAAAAAATAATAATAAAGAAATAATTAACAAAGGATCTCAAAAATAATTAAAATTTGAAGTTAAAAAAATTTCTTTACTTTATTTAAAATGTTTCAACAAGAACCCACAACATTCTCCCTTAACAATTAAAATTTGATTGTAATTGTGAATAACTTAAGTTTACAATAAAATTTAGGGAACGCGGTGTTGGTTTATAGTGAAACTTTCACAGACACTATAATCCCCTATGATTCTAACCACCCCCTCAACACTAAACTATCTGTTTTCTACTCAATGTTCAATAGATTAGAAAACATTCCTTTAACCTATAGAACACTATAACCATGAATTAGCTATCATCCCCAAAATAAGAGATAATAACAATTACCCCCGACACTTGATCGACAATATTCAGAAAAAGGTAATTTATAAAATAAGAGCCCCCCTTTTATATTCCATCATCCCAACAAAGAAAAAAAACTTTAAAAAACTTTATTTCCATTCTCCACTCAGCTACCCTATAGCTAATATGTTTCCATAAACTTAATATATAGAGTAAACTAAAAAAATCTTTGTATTTTAATTTTTCTCCTTGTGAAACACCACCAACTCCAACCTAATTTAATTTTAAGTTTACACGTATTTTTCTAAATTATCGTCAGGTTATTATGTCTACAGTCACTTAAAATTGATTTATACGATGAAAAGGAGCTCTCCATATCCTCAGATGTAATGGGGGCAAATTTAAAGGAACTTTATTATATGCCACTGTCATTTCTTCATTTTTGTTAAACAACTCAAGCTTGAGTGGTTTGCCATAAAAGAATTTAGTCTTTTTGATTTTAAATCGATTCTTCCACGTTTTCAGTAGAGGTTGTCATTAATAGTCAAAACAACAAAAATGGAATGCAATAAGGTTATTCCTCTAGTATTAGATAAGAATCGATGGTTATTTTTGATTTAAAGTCGATTCCTCCATGTCTTCATCAATGGTTATCAATAATAACCGAAATGTCAAAAATCTATGTAAAAACCATTAAAACTGTCCGCCTATTGAGGTAACATTTTTTATAGGTCGCCAAGTAACATATATAAAATTTATTTTTTATATTATAACGAAAGTATAATTATAATTTATTAAAGTTTAGGGGTGTCTGGCAGGGGGTAGCAACTGTCATAAGTGTCCGGCAATGGATGACGAGATTTCTAAAGTTATCCCGAAGAAAATATAAAAAAATTGAGCTTTATACTTTAACGAATTTAAAGTACTATTTTATACACCTTTATTACCTGTTACCTGCCAAAGTAACCACAACCCAAACTCTATAGTCGCTGGTCGTTCTTACCTTTATATGGGACATGCACAGAAAAACTTTCAGCTTTTATAAAATAACGAAGGTCTGGCAGTCGTGGGCTCTTGATCTATTAAGTAACTTTTTTTTCCAAATTTTCATTAATAAAGAGAAAAATTTATCTCCAAACCTAGTATGGATTTTTAAATAACGTTTTGAGATTGTTTTTATAAAAGATTTGTATTTATTCCATACAACAAAACAATCAATATCTATCATCTACTCTTATTAAACGTGCAAAAATTGTATATATAGATATATCTCGAAAACGGCTCTAACGATTTCGCTAAAAATTGGTGTACTTATCATGTCTCGTGAGTTATCAGTTCTGTCAAATTTTTAATCCGATTGAAATAAAGGATGAGAGTGTAAATTATTCATGTCGCAAAATAAATATTTTAATCGATAAATATCTCTTCTTCGGTAAGTCGCAGAGTCTTGAAATTTGAAACCTAAGCTACCTAGCGGGTACAAGAAGTACCACAAGATTTTGGCTAAAATAGAAGTACCAGAAGTTGATGTTTACGTACATAAGAATGTACCCCCCTGCGTTTCGCAACCATAAATCTCAAAGCTACCAAATTCGAAACTTAAGTTCGATATAGGCTGGAAGGAGTTCAGCAAGCTTTTGATTGAAATCGGAACACCGGAAGTTGACATTTACATGAAAGATTTTTCCTTTTTTTTTTTTATTTTCTCAAAAACGGCACAAACGATTTTTTTTTTAATTGGTCTAGTTATCAAGTGTCATGAGTTATTAGTCGTGTATAGATTTTAATCCAATTGAAATAAAGGAAGGGGTGTAAATTAGGAGTGTCGTAAAATAAGTATTTTAATCGTTAATATCTCGTCTTCGGTAAGTCGCAGAGCCTTGAAATTTAAAACTTAAGCTATTTAGAGGCAAAAAGTTATCGAGCATCGCTCGGTGCTCCAGGCACTATACATTAAATCATTAAATACAAATTTCTTGGTTTGTCCTCATATTTACCCTCATAGTTGGCCACTTTTTGCGCTATATACCCAAAAAGGTAAATAAGTGAAAATAAAAAGTATACAAAAAATAAATCTCCTCCTCTTATCCCTGGAGATGAACAGTAACTATGAATAAAGAGATTATTTAAAAAAATCAAATAAAAAAGGATGAAAAATATCTCTCTTGGGAGGGTTGAAACGGGGATAACAATCTCATTGGATAAAAATTGGTTGCTAAGAGACGGGTAAATATTTATAGGAAATCGTCACGAGAGTCAAAACAACCCCCGTTACCACCATCACCAGGGGTTATTCACTTTGTTGTACCCTTTCTTTTCTTCTCTTATCTTATTTATATATTTCAAAGGGATGATTAAGAGAAAAGAAATAAGATAAAAATAAATAAATAAAATAAAAAAAGTGAAAATCTCGTTTAAAAGTAGAAACAAACTGATATTTATTATTTATTGATGTCGGGTGATTATCTTCTTTATATATGAGGGATTCCACACCGAATCGGACCGTTCGAAAATTTTTAATTTTTGATTTCCTTCATTTTTTGAACTTTTTTAGTATCCATCAAAAAACTTTTCCTGATAAATTTTGAATTTTTTTCGATCACCGTTTAAAAATAAAATTTCGAATTTCAGATTTCCGCTAATAACTTCTTCAAAAATGATCCAATTTTTGAAATTTTTGATTTTTTACATACTTTTTAGAAAAAAAATACAGTGTTTTTATGTAATTTTTAAGTTTAGAAAATTTAATCTTGTTTTTGTAAGTGTATGTACTCTTCGATTTATTTGATAATTATTTATTTTAGACTTCTATTCATTCTACAAATTTTATGACCGGGTTGATTGTGGTCTTATAATAATTACATTTTTTTTCGATTTTTGAAATTCCGAAAAAATTTTATACGCTATTAACCATTATTAAAAACCACTTTTTGGTATTGAGTTCTCGTTTTTTAGTTATTTTGAATTGATTTTTATCGTTAACAGGTATTTAAAAAAAATAATTAGTATTTTAGTTTATTGAAAGAAAATAAAAATAAAAGTCGAAAAAAATAGTACTTAATTATCATAGGACCATTATCAAGCCGATCTTAAAATTTGTAGAATGAATAGAAGCTTAAAATTAAAAAATTATCAAAAAAATCGAAAAGTTAAGTTTTAAAAACAAGATTAAAATTTTCAAACTCAAAAATCTCATATAAAAACACTTTAAATAATTTTTTCTAAAAGTATGTAAAAAACAAAAATAAAAAAATTGAATTTGAACCATTTTTTGAAGAAGCTAAGAGCGAAAAACCAAAATTCGATATATTTTAAAGCGGCGGTGATCTAAAAAATTTCAAAATTTACCAGGAAGAGTTTTTTGATTGGTACTAAAAATGTAAAAAATGAAGGAAATCAAAAATTAAAATTTTTCAAAGCATATACGAGTATTATATGGGTTCCATTTGACAATATCTAATAATTTCAATTTTAAGTAACCGTAGACATAATAACCTGAAGATAATTTAGAAAAATACTTGTAAACATAAATTATTCACAGTTACAATCAAATTTTAATTATTTTTGAGACCATTTTTTTAATTATTCGGAAACAATAGCCCATTTTGGAAAAATAAGTACCCACATAAATTTTTAGCTTTCTATCTTAACCCATAACAAAATTTCTGAAAATAGATCAAAGTATTATTAAGATATTCATAACTTTTACAAAATAAAGATATTCTAACTTAATAGGGGGTTAATTTTTTCGTTTTTAATGTAATTTTTGAAAAGATAATTCAAAAATTGAGAAAAAAAAATTGAATGCTTTCTTACTCAAAAAATTGGATTTGTCATGAACTATTGGTAGAATTTTGAATAATGATTTAAATTTCCTAATCTTAATTAATTTTATTTATCATGAACTATTAATTGTGAATTTTCAAATTAAAAAAAATCACATCGGCCTCGTCGCTCAAGCCAATTATTATTAAGTATAGATAAATATTTGTCCAACTGTCCTTGTAGAAATATAGAGTTAAATTTTTATCCCCATAGTCATAATACAATGCTGTGTAATTCCACTGTTTAATTTATTATTTAAATGGGCAAATATGGATAGAATATTGATCGTAATGGATTGGATTTGCCCCTTCTATTACGACTAACGCCCCCCCCTCGTTTATAACCCTTCACTTAAACCTATTCAATCTACTAAAATAATAATTATAGTGTAATTCATGCAGAATATATTCAATGGAATTATTATTATTATTATTATTATGTTCTCTTATTATATTAAATGTGGCATTCCGTTGTCGAGTGAGCGTTAATGGCGACAAATGACTAAATTTATATGGAAATGGTTCTTTCCAAATGCTCAATCAGAGCGAGATTTAATTAAGAGCCCATTCTCCTTCTCTTTTGGTAAATATAAATAAAAGGGGCCCGGTTAACTCACGGATAATCAAGAGATATAATTATTCATTCAATTGAAAAACTAAATTCTGCAATTGAAGGGTCTGTGCTGCGGAAATTTAAATTTTTCGAGTTTTCAGAAAACTAATAGTAATATAATTAAATAGTATTACAAGGGAAATAAATTAATGAAAGGCATTTCATTTTATTGTTCAGTGCTTGGAATTTACCAAACGATGAATATTTAGCTATATCAGCTAATGAAAAGAAGAGAAATCCCATCCAAAACACTTTGCGCACGCGAATTTCGTATTGTGGTCTTTTTGAGTTAGCCAAAACGCGTTCTGGCCAATTATCCCCCCTAAAGCTCTCTTTACGAGAAACACGAGATTTTCCAACGCTCAGCACCCCTTCGATGTCAAATTGGATAAAAATCGAACAAGCGCTTTCGCCAACTCTTTTATCCCTATGAACTCCAGAGACTGGATCTCGCTCCCAGCCACCATCTTTCCCGCGACTTATAACCTTCAGCTATTTAAGACCCGTATCCACAGATACCTTCGACCCCTACCCAGCTCATAAAATCGCCTCTTCTTCTTCTTTTCACGATGGAGAGGCCAAACCAGGTCTTTAGGGATGCACCTTTTTGTTGTAACTCCTTCTCTTCATTTTCATTAAATAATACTTCAGTAAAAAAACAGGCCAAGTTCTAACAAGTTGCTCTAGACAGTTTTTTAGTAATATAAACTCAATAATTTAAAAAACAGGAGATACGAATCCTTTTGGGTTTAAGACCAAAATCAAAAATCCCACATTTTTCGGTTCAGGGATCAAATTTTGAAAAGAAATGAAAAAACACTTTAGAGATATTTCAACAATAATAAACCTACACACGGTGCAAAAAAATCGATCCACCAATAAAAACTTTATTAAATAGTAAATCATTTTGAATTTTTTTACAAGTAACCATACATTTACTGAAAAACGGCTTATTGTAAGTGTACTTGCCACTTCTCGTTGACTTAATTAATTAGGTACACAATTTGAACTTGAGAAATATCCATTTTGTATATTTTATCTTTCTATCAATGATGCTTAATTCAAAATTATTCATTTTATTGATATTTCAAATGGAATTTGATCTTTTATTAAAACTTTATTTAAATTTAAAGTGATATTGAGAAAGTAGGATAATTTGTAATTGTATCTTTTAATTTAATTTTACTTATTTTTACTAAAGAAATTCAAAAATTATCACCCATATTTATGAATATGTTAGTTTAAGAGTTAATAGAACATAATTTTTAAGGAATTTGGTGTTGGTACTTGCTGAAACATTTTTTAAAATTAAAGTAAATTCGTTTTATTTGAGAGAGCTAATTTTATTTCAGTTGACTCTAAAAAATCTAAACGTAATGTAAAGGAACGAGGTGGCTGATAGAAGAGGTGTGTTTATTCAAATGTAGATGATTGGCGAAGGTAGAAATAGATTCCATATTAATATCATCTGATCTGTTAACACTATTACTAAATAAAATATATAATTTTTTATTGTTAAAGGATAAATAAATTGAATTACTTCTTTCCAGTAATATATCTTATTATTCAAATGGTTAATCCAAATATTTCGAGATCGCTTTCGGCATCTCTTCCTCAGTGGAAGAGATGCCGAAAGCGCTCTCGAAATATTTGGATTAACCATTTGAATAATAAAATATATTACTGGAAAGAAGTAATTCAATTTATTTATCATTTAACAATAAAAAATTAATATATCCAGTACACACCAATCCAGCAACATTCTTTTAATATATAATATAAACTAATATACTAAATAATCAATTAGAAGTTAAGAAAAGTACAATTATTGATTACATTCTTTAAATATTTGCAATCTTGTGTTCATTAATTCTTCATCACACCCTACACCTACCTGAGTGTAGATCCTCATTTCTTAGAAGGCCATTCAAAATTAAACAAAATAGACTTCCTACCTTTCTCCCTTCCCTAATTTTAAATATTTACCCTTTTGTTATTTAAAAATAAATTTTACCATTGACTTGTATTCAAATTTAACTTATTCAGGTCAGTTACTTTCTGTCGCTCGTGAAGATGGGTTAGCCACCCGAAATATATATATGGAGATTAAAGACTATCCAAAAATAAATTCGTTTTATTTTTATATCTTAATGTGAAACCTACCAAGTATTTTTTATCCAATAATGTTAATAGAACAAATTATATGGTTATTTGTAGCAATTTTAAAAATAATTTCTTATTTAATAAAGTTTTTATTGGTGGATCGATTTTTTCGCTCTATAGTGTATATAAATCCCAGGAGATAAAGCACTTTGAAAATTTTGAAAATTTACTCCAAAATGACTATATCTCCCTTTCAGGCACTGCAGGATTTACGTATAAGCTACACAAGCTATAGCTTAGGGCTCACACTTTCTGGAGCCCCCCCCCCCAAAACAAAAATTGTCCGATTGAGCAATTGTCATATATAATTAAATATACTGCATCATTATTTGTCCCAATTTTTACCTGAGTGCATTTTTAAGTTTGTTATGGATAAAAATGATTTTAAGTTAAAGATTTATTATTTCACTATCTATTATACTTCTTAACTGTATTTCAGTTTAATCCTCTAGGTATCCGAATATCATATTTGGCATTGACATATAATATCTGGACTTATTAAGGGCCCCATATCTCAAATAGATTAGGGCCTTATCAAGTCTAAATTCGGCCCTGCTTTCAGGGACAAATATAGTAAAATACTCAAATATGTTTTTTGTATTTTAATACTTCACTTTTTTTAAACTAAAACCATTTCAAAATGGTTCCAGGCTTACGAGATTTTGGAAAACTCTGAAAACACATTTTGTGTCCCTTTAGGATACGAATTTTTAAAAATACCTTCTTAGCTCAGCCACAGATCGTAGAAAGAATATACACTCTGAATTTCATCTTTCTAGGTCCAAGGGTTTGGACTGTGCTTGGATGAATGAATGAAATGTCACCTTCTCTTTTACATACATTAGGGTTTAGGGTGGACCTTATTTTGGGTATTTTCGAATTTTTCTGCTCCCAGAGACTCATATATTTGGAAATAAATAAAAGAAAATACCCCCCCCCCCAAGTTTCAAGTCCCTATCTCAATTATAACCTGTGTCCAACAGCGATGCAAGTTTCCCATCTAAATAACATGGGGTTTTGGCATTGAATAATCAATTATGTATTCCAGCCAAGTAATTGTTCAAAAAATTTGAAATTTTGTATACTTATCCTTATAATGATAGCTATCTTTCAGAATTTTTGCAGATTTTTAGATATTATAATTTTGGAGTTATAGCTAGATAAAATACTGTAATATCTTAGTTTTAGTAATAATATAGACTACAAAAGTTATAATATCTAAAAATCTGTAAAAATTCTAAAGGATAGCTACTATTATAAGCATAAAGTTTACAGAGTTTCAAATTTTTTGAACCAATACTTTGGCCATTTTACTTTTGTACAGTACTTAAAAAAATTCCTAAATCTTTAAATTGTCCGCAAAACATACAACAATTTTCCCTAATTTTCCTAATTTTTCCCAACAATTTTCCTAATTTTTCATTAACTATAGTTTTTAATGTTGTTATTAATTGCTTTTGTTGTTATTTTTGTTGCAGATGCAGTTGGGCCTGGCCATGTCTGTCCTTCGCTGTCGATAATTATGAAATATAGTATTCCAATTTCTGCACATTAATTGTGATTGGTCATCGAGTCTCGAAGCTGCTATTCTTCCCCAAATTGAAAGGTAAGCACAAACTTAATCAGCATTTTTTTAGATTAAATAATAATTATTTAACACTAGCTTCAAGGCCGCCTTCGGCGGGCCTATGCTAGCCAGGGAGCTTAGCCCCCTAAACCCCCACGTGACTGTTTTATTGATGTTTTATACACGTGTAAAGAACACTTTCATATATCAACTCTTGTGAATCAATTGTAATAGATTGATGAAGAAGACAACGTATATCTCTTTATGAATGAATTTAAAAAATTTATTTTTTCAGCAGAAAATATTTTATTGTCCCATTCTGCTACTCAATTATTCGGCAAAAAGAACCTTTCAACTTAAATTAATATAAAGTTTTTGTCTTGAAAAAATTCAATAAATAAGGTAAAAATCGTCATTTGGGGAGAATTATCCAATTAAAAATTAAAAATAATAAACTTTTAAAGTTTATTATTAGATTATAGAAAATTTAGGTTTAATTAGGCTCAAAATAGGTTTTTAATAATTTCAATAGGCTGAAATTTCCTAGATTTCAAAACAATATAACAATGGGTTTTCAAATGATTTTGTTTTCTTTAAAGAATTCTACGGGCTAATTGAATTTTGGTTTTAATCTTTAAAATATATTTTTAAAGAAATTCCAAAAGCTAATTAATTCCTTTCAGTTAGTTTAGTTAGTATAGTTTCAATAATCCTTTATAATTAACATTGAAATAAATAAATAATATTGAAATGAATGAATGAGCTCGAATACAAAAGCCAAAAGGCTTAGTTCTTTTGAAATGGCTGAGGGTCTTAAATACAATAGAAAAAAGATGAGGTGAGATTCCCAAGGGTATTTTTAAGAAAAATGATTTTTAAATAACATATTTTATTTTAAATTAAATATTTTTCATCTATATATATAATCAAAAGCTTGGCAGAAACTTTTTATTTTTTTCTACCCTATTAAAGACGGTTTTCAGAATTTTTTTCAAATTTTTTCACCCAACCCAAAAGAAGTTAGGAATTTTTGAAAAAATAGCTTTTTTTAAATAACCATAACTTTTTCAAAAATTTAGTTATCATGACGATTTTTTTTTAATTTTTGGTTTTAAATGTACTTTAAAAAAATAGATAGTTTTTTAAATCTTTGTTGCAGTATTAAATTCTTCTTCAACGATAATGTGGTTAGAACTATTGAGAATGAATGACACTTAAAAATCAAACAAACAGGGCTGCCAACACTTGTTTTTTTGCTAGTTTAGTTCTTTTATTGTTTGGCAAGCTATGTTGGCTAACCTGAAAGTTTTTTAGTTTGACCTGAATTTTCCAATTTTCCGGGCAACTTTTCCAATTTTTTTTTACGTATTAACCTGAATTGGACTATTACGAAGATTTAAAAAAAAATTAGCCAAATCGGTCCAGGCATTTGAGAGATCTGCGCTTACAAAGAAACAGAAATTCATTTTTATTATATAGATTACTTTTATTTGTAATAATTTTTAATTTAATTATTTTTTATTTCAAGAATTTTTTAGAAATTTTTAAATTGATTTATATAATTATTTTTAATTTCACTTTGCTTAAAAATTAGAAGTATTGTCTATTTTTAAGAAATCAATGAGTTTTTCCTCTGCTTGATCACAAATATACATAAAGAGTATTATAGCTATATAAATAAATACATCGTTTATTTGGAATACCAATCGCAACACGGTTGCTTTATATTCGTGTCCTAAAGCAAGGTGTCCAACCTTTTATCTTCCCTGGGACATATTGGAAGAATACGAGTTGTTTTGGGCCACACATAAAATACAATTGAATAAACTAATAAAAATAAATTAAAAATAATTAATTTTAGGTACATTTTAATGGACACACCCACCTGTGAATAATTATTTTAATTAAAAAAAACAATTAAATTAAAGTTACTCCAAGTTATGACTCTGACAAATCGAAGTGTCTGACCCGGAATTTTCATCGAAATCATTAGAGCCTTTTTCTTTATTTTTAAATTTTATTAAACCAATTATTTTACATTAATTAATGTATACATTGTATTTTTGCTTCGATTCCGGAGATTATTCTCCACCATCGAGTGTCCTTATTCATCTTTAGTCCTTATTTTTAATAAGAGGAAAAATCTAATTAGATAAAAAAACCTCTTTTCCGATAATTATTTCAATTCCATTATTCCCCAATCAAGTCGATTGGTTCCATTTCCCCACCTCCAATCCCATTCCAGAGCCTTTTTCGAAAGTCCGATTCTATATATACAAGAATTAGTAATGAAGCTGTTGAAACTTTTATTTTTGAGATTAATTTTTTAAGAGTTGTAATTTTAATTTGAAAATTTATAATAGGAAAATAAGGACAATTTTTTATGTATGAGTTTTTTATTTAGCAGCCAACGTTTCGTCAACTTTGCCGACTTCTTCATGGCTTCAAATAGTCATGCCACACACCACACATTCGTCTGAAATTTTCTCTTTAATTCATTCATTAAAGACCATCAAGAACACAAATTTCAAAAAATATTTGGCACATTCACAAAAACAATTTTTCACTCAGTGTACCATAATTTTAATATAAAGAATAAAAGAAAAAATTGTTTATGTGAATGTGACAAATATTTTTGAAATTTGTGTTTCTGATGGTCTTCAATGATAACAAAGATAAAAGAAAATTTAGACAAATGTGTGGCATGACTATTTGAAGCACTGAAGAAGTCGGAAAAGTCGACGAAACGTTGGCTAATAAATAAAAAAGTCACACATAAAAACGTGTCCTTATTTTCCTATTATAGTATTAACTTTCAAATTAATACAAATTATGGACGGAATTGATAATAATAGTTGTAATTTTAGGAGAATCTCACATAATAATTAATTTTAATTATTTATTGTATACGAATAAATAATACCTACAATAAAACTACGACGTTTCGATCGACTTATTCTTCGATCGTTTTCAAGTATGATAACCCACTCCGATTTTAAGCTAACTGATGTACAAGAATTGCTCATTTAATTTAATAAAATAATAATATATGTAGGTTATATATAATTTATTCAATCAATCACATACATGTATTTACAGATTACATTTTTAAATACCTTTGAAAAAAAATAAGCTGAGGTGTTCTGATGTGGCCATCCACTTGACTTTACCATACAACATGGCCCATAAAATTATTTATAATCATGTAGGGGGGTTGAGGTTAGTTTTTTATTTTTTATACTTCTGGGGTCCCACTGATTATGTAAACAAAATTTGGTTGAGTTTGGTAAATGTCCAAGATTTTCATTTTTGACCACCCCCTACCCCCCATTTTGGACGGTTAGTTTTTGGATTTAGTCCCACTGATTATGTATACAAAATTTGGTTGAGTTTGGTAAATGGCAAAGATTTTCATTTTTTTACACTACAGCCCTCCCCCCCTCCCATTTTGGGCGATTAGTTTTTGAGTTTTTATACTTCTGGGGGTCCACTGATTATGTATACAAAACTTGGTTGAGTTTTCTCAAACGGCCTAGATTTTAAAATTTTAACCCCCTCCACCCCCCTTAATTTTGGGTCGATGTACACCAAAATCTAATGAGCTCTTAATCTCAATGGACCAAAACTACGTGTGAAATTTGGTTTCGATATTCACACTAGTTTTTGAGCTAGCTCGTCCACAAAAATTGGTAACGCACAGACTAACAACCAGACTAACTAACAGATATTTTGATAAAACAATTATTATCTCAAAAAATATAATTTTTTCGATGTTCACTTATTAGAGCTTCTTTGTAGACCGAAATGCCATGGTTTCGCTCAATTTTTTTAATCGAAATAGTTTTAGCCGTTTTTTAGATATTTCGTAAAAAAAGAAGGAAAAAACCACTTTTTTCATGCACGATTACAATACTTGACCATACCCTGTATGGTAAAGTAAAAAAATTGAACCATAATTCTTATTTGTTTTTGGTTTCTTGTTGCTGTTTCTTCTTCCGGCCTTTTGTTTATCTTCTTTATCTTCTCTAATAGTCTGTCGTCTATTTGTCCCCTTAAGCTCATCCACGTGTTTATATTTTTTATTTTTTTGAGAGAAAAAAATTTGAACTTTGTCATGTGATATCGTATGCAAGGGTTGCTCCCGGTTTTCGGTTATTTTATTTTTTCGGTGCTGAAGACTGTCTTGAAGCTGGTGAAGAATCTGGGCCGGAAAAGTGTATTTTTTGCATTGATTTTTGCCTTGTCACTGGAGAGGTTCGAAAGTTCCCGGAGGGATTACTAAAGGTGTCTGTAACACCTGTAGAGAATCTCTAGCTAATCAGAATGTAGACGTAGCACAAGTGGCGTTTATTTCAAAACAATTGTACAAAGCTGCACTTGTGGCACCCCCACTTTAATCAGATTACCAGACAGTCGTCTCTAGTAGGGTATTTGGACCCTAAGAGAATAAATATATAATTTTCCATGTGTCTACCTTTTAATATATAATAAGATAATAATAAAAATTTGATTCAAATTGTTTTTTGAAGAGGATTATTTATTTATTTATTTAATTTTTTTAAGTGTCTCCTAATTTAACAAAAAAGCAGCAACGAATGAATAAATAAATATACGAATGTACTTCTGATTAACGGTTCAAAGTTGAAAAGTAAATATTGGCTGCCATTTGTGGTCCGTTGGGCTACAAAGGATCCATCTACCTCTTTGTCCACCCCCGCTGCTTACCCTTTTTTCACCCCCCCCCCCCACTTCGACAAACATTCCGTTTTTATTTCCCAGAAATGGTGAAGGGATTATGTAAAAATAAAAAACAATCCCTCTCTTTGTACTTTTTTTTTTTATTTATTTATTCTGGATTTTACTTGTTATCCTGCTATCTCTCAGGCTCTAAATATTCATCAGATTTAACGGAGAATATTATTCATTTATTTATTTATTTGAAAAAAATAGCAATTAATTTCAATTCAATCGTCGAAAGTTCTTAAAACGGAATTCAAGCTGATGGGTCCCTCTCCACCCCTCTGACCTAAATTAAATAGCTTAGAAGATATTAATGAAAATTGGTTGTAAAAGTGGCAGAGTTTTCAAAATTCAATTTGCTCTTCGGCTTGAGCCAACCTAATACCATAATAAAATTAAATACATATAATAAATTATTAAGAATTTTTTAATCTAATTAAATTTTGAATAATTATTTTTACTTTATCCAATGCAAAGCATGGGGAAAGTATTGTAATCGGTCTCGCGGCAAGCGCGACTTCAAAGGGTCCTCAAGTAAAGACTACGGAACACATGGACTTAATTAAAGTCACAAATTGTAGTATTCAATTAGGTTGATTTTAGCACGTCGAGAGGCCAAAAAGTGCGATCGGATGTATGTATGCATGGATGTATGTTATCGTTTTTTGGCCAACGATTTTTTCCACATCGTTACACCGATTGAAATGAAATTGAAAACCTACCATTAGTTTAACAAAATGAAGCGCTGATTAGTTTTTGGTTCATAACGGCCAACAACATTAGTATCTTTATTTCAGTACTTTTTTAGTTTTTTCTAAATATCTTGAAAATGATTAACCAATTTTGATGAAATTTAATATTTTAATTAAGTACTCTTAGGGACCACATAAAAGATTAACCTTGCTCAAGTAAGAATGCATAGGCTTCTTTCTGTGAAATGCTAAAAATTTGGGAGGAAATTTTATAAGTAACCATAGCAATTGCGTTGTTTTTTATCTGTTACCTTTGCTGAAGACATAGAGGAATTGAGTTAAAATCAAAAATAGCGATTGATTCTCATCTAGTACTTGAGGAATAATAATTCTGCATTAGATTTTTGACTCTTAGATTATTATTGATAACCATTGCTGAAGAGCATGGAGGAATCGAGTTAAAATCAAAAATAACGATCGATTCTTATCTAATACTAGAGAAATAACCTTGCTGCATACCATTTTTGATGTTCTGACTATTAATGGCAAACCTCTACTGAAAACGTGGAAGCTTGAGTTGTTTGTCATAAAAGAATCTAGTCTTTTTCATTTTAAGTCGATTCTTCCACGTTTTTCAGTAGAGGTTGCCATTAATAGTCAAAACACCAAAAAGGAATGCAATAAGGTTATTCCTCTAGTATTAAATAAGAATTGATCGTTATTTTTGATTTTAAGTCGATTCCTCCATGTCTTCAGCAATGGTTACCAATAATAATCCAAAGGTCAAAAATCTAATGTAGAATTATTATTCCTCAAGTATTAGATGAGAATCGATCGCTATTTTTGATTTTAGGTGGATTCCTCCATGTCTTCACCTATAGCTACCAATAATAACAGAAATGTCAAAAATCTAATGTAGAATGGTTATTCCTCGACTGTTAAATGAGAATCGATCATTATTACTTTATCCAATGCGAAGCATAGGAGAAAGTATTGGAATCGCTCTCAGCGTCAAGCGCGACTTCAAAGGGTCCTCAGGTAAAGACTACGGAACCCATGGACTCAATTAAGGTCACAAATTGAAGTATTCAATGAGATTGAATTTTAGCACGTGACGGTTTTGCAAAAAATTACCTGGGATCTCGCCTAGAGGCCAAAAAGTGCCATTTTTTAATTTATCCAATGCGAAGCATGGGAGAAAGTATTGGAATCGCTCTCGAGGCAAGCGCGACTTCAAAGGGTCCTCAGGTAAAGACTACGGAACCCATAGACTCAATTAAGGTCACAAATTGAAGTATTCAATGAGATTGAATTTTAGCACGTGGCGGTTTTGCCAAAAATTACCTGGAATCTCGTCGAGAGGCCAAAAAGTGCCATTTTTTTGGAAGTGCGTGGGTATGGATGGATGTGATGAATGTGTGTGTGTAATCGTTTATTTCGTCCACGATTTTTCCACACCTTTGCGCTGATTGAAATGAAATTGAAAACCTACCATTAGTTTAACAAAATGAAGCGCTGATTAGTTTTTGGTACATATCGGTCCACAAACATTAGTACTTTATTTCGGTACTTTTTTAGTTTTTTTTAAATATCTTGAAAATGACTTAACCAATTTTGATGAAATTTAATATCCTAATTAAGTACCTTGGGGACCACAAAAAAGGTTAAATAAAGTTTTTAGTAAAATTATATTTTAATGTACTTTACTCAAGAACATATTAATATTTCAAATGAATTTGGATAAAGTTTAACAACGATCCGTTGCAGTTTATTTTTGAATTAAAGTCAACATGAACTGCAAATTTAATATATCAATAAGTGAAGATTATATAAGTAACATAAAAAATTATCTCTCAGAGATAGACCTTTTAAAGGGTACTTATCCAAGGCTTTCAGACATTTATTTCTATTCCTGTTTTTTTTTATATATATATATATATATTTTTGTATTTATTTATTTATCTATTTATCTATTAGCTAGCTAATAATCTAATAATTTTGAGCTGTATAGCTAAAACCGAGGGCTGATCCGCGATTGGAAATAGGTGTACACCTCTTTGGAAGTATTTTGGAAGTACTTGAAAATATTTGGAAGTACTTGGAAATATTTGGAGAAATATTGAAGTACAAGTGGAAGTAGGTGTACAGCATATTAGGTCGCGGTTCACCCCTTGGCTAAAACAAGAATAGTGGCGTCAATGGCCTCGTAACTGACACGCCAATAATAATTTAAAAAAATAATAATAATTTATAAACTCATATGTGATAATTTAAAATACTCTCTGGGTAGAAGCTTTGATAGGTATTTAAAATGCAATTTTTTCAATAAAAAATAAAAATAAAAAAGCTATATATTGGTAAACCTACTAATATATGTATATAGTATATGTTGGCTTAACCTTTTATATTCAAAGGCCACCTGTTCATGAGCTGTTCGGCTCTTTTCCGCCTGCATTTATTTATTTCTCTTGGCTATTTCTTCACCCTATCGAGTATGAACACGTGCAAATGACACACACCGAGAACAATTGTGTATGTCCCTGAATTATTATAAATAACAAGACGAAGAGATTCTCGTTTATTTTCCATGATGAGAAATTTTTAATTAAAATTCATTTTCTATGGTTATAATTTTAATATTTTGTCAGGTATGTTGGTAGCAATGGAAAAGGGGGAGGTGAGAAGGTGTGTATTTTTGAAACCTTGTCAACGTTCGTGGAGTATTAATTAAGAAACACAAAAGGGCTGTAAATTGGTACGAAATGGGCCACTTGTCAAGCAAGAGTCAGGCCAAAGCAACACACACACACACACACACACACATAGACAAGTACGAGGGGGGGATTTTTTGTTTGTCTGGTTGATTACGCATCACAGGTGCACTTTGCATATGAAAGGCCAACACCTCTACCTAGTTAGACACCTACACAGATACACACACAGCCTATATATATACCTGCAGTGAATTTAGTTATTTTTATTTTAAAAAAAATTACGCATCATAAAATGGATTTTTAATCCACACTAACTGACTTTATAAATTCAAACGTGTTAAAAAAATCCATTTACTCACAGGTTAGTAATTATGTATAGCCCATTTCTCTGCTAAAAATAAATTGGTCAAAATTTTACCTTTTTTTTTGGAATTTAATAATTAGTACCTGGAACACCGAGCGATGCTCAGTAATTTTGTGATTCAGTTATAAGCGATATATTAATATTATTTTTAATTTTAAATTCAGGTAAAAAGGTCGATTTTTAATAAAATTGAAATAAAACTTAATTAATATTTTTACCAACGTTTTGGCCCGCTATGGCCATCATCAAGACAAATCACTGGCCACAAAGTTTTGAATGTAATTCCAATTAAAAATAATATTATAGGAAATTAATAAGATGATGGATGATTTTATTATGTTTGGCTCGAAGGGCTAGTTGGAAGGATATGAGCCGGGCTTGGATGGGAGATAATCTTCAGAGATTAGAATCTCTCTTGTCGGCGTAAAGTCAGAAAAATGCTATTCCAAAATATGGATTTGCCATAGGCAATTGGAAACATGCTTTAAACAAAATAATGGCACAAGGCCCGCATTTATTGCTTCTTCGTTACAGAATGTGTATACAAATTACTTCTTAGACACAAGCCGTCTCTACCAAATGGTTCCAAGGTGATCAGTCACCTCGGAGAGCTGCCTCATTCAATGAGCTTCAACAACTGACAACTCACAAATGACAACTGAGAGACAACTGAACTCGCGTCGAGGAGCGAGCTGCTTTTATAACCTGGCTCTAATTAGCAATTAAGCTGATTGGTTAATTATTCCCGCCTTTAGAATGACGTGTGCATAACTTTTTGCGCGCTTGCTTCTTTATAAAAGGGGCGTGTCCTTGCTGCCCACCCGCCAGTAGGTCGAAAGATTCTGACGGGCAAACAACAAGCAAACGCCTTTCTCAAGGCGAAAACTAATCTTTATTTTCAAAAGCATTTTACATTAAAAGGAGCGGACAATAAAATCCCACAATATTAATATACACCGAGGCCCTTTTATTGACCCTTTCAAGTCCTGAAGAAGGAGGCACGAACCTTCGAATTGCTGGATTTTCTAAGAGAATAAAATTGATATTCTAATTAATTATTTTATAGAAAAATACCTTTAATTAATTAAATTCCCCAATTTTAATATATAATAATATTTGTAATGATCTATTTGTGGGATATAAAATTAAAAAAAAAACAATTAATTATTAAAAGGAAATTGAATAAATATGTAATTATATATTTTTATCGAGTCAACCATCTGTTAATAATTATTTGAATTAACAAAAAACCCACCAAAAACAACTTTCTTCCATTTTGGCCACCTAAAAAAATAATGACTCTCTTTTTATTATAAGACTCTTTTATAATAAATTCCATTTGGTTGGTTTCTTTATTTGAAAATTTTATAATTTTGATTTTTTTTAAGAGACTCTCCTTAATTTTTGGGTTTTTCCTGAGGACCTGATGTTTTTTCTTGCTGTGAATTTTACCTAAGGCATTTTTTAGCTGTATTTCTGGTCTTGTGTCCGGAGCTCAAACCATTCGCTACTAGATCAAAAAATTTGTAGACAGAGTAGCAAATTTTCACAATTCTCTTAAATTTATTATCTAGAGCACTGCTTCTTAATCTATGGGTTGTGACCCCATTTGGGGTCGCGAAACTGAATTTTGGTATAGCGAAATATAGGGCAACAATGACTTCCCAGTCAAAATGGGGACGCCAATTAAAAAAGTTTAAGTAGTCTTGATCTAGAGCAAGGGTTCTCAACCCGGGTGGAATTACCCTCCCAAGGGGGAATTTTACTATTTCAGGGGGGGGGGGTGAATAATCTAAACACAATTTTTTTTTCAAAGAACATATTAAAGAAATGTAAAAAAAAACAACCTCAGCTTTCTCATTAGGTAAATTCGGGTTGGGGAAAAAGAAATCCATTATTTTTACGTGAACTTCAAGACTTTATTTAACATGTTTTGCATTGTCCGATTTAGGTCAAATATGCACCATTTTGTTCTATAATTTGTTGCCATTTTAATGGTAGCTTCATTATGCCTCTCTCATAAAAGTCTTGGTCCTTATTAGCGAAAAACTCCAGCAATTGATTTTCACACTCTTCCCTTGATGCCAATTTCTTATCACTAAAAAAGTTTTGCAATGCAAGAAAAAGATGGTAATCGCTTGGTGCGAGGTCCGGACTGTATGGTGGATGCATCAAAACTTCCCAACCAAGCTCCTGGAGTTTCTGACGAGTCACTATAGAAGTGTGTGGCCTGGCGTTGTCCTGATGGAACACGACACCTCTTCTGTTGGCCAATTCTGGCCGTTTCTGGTCAATTGCTCGCTTCAGACGGTCCAGTTGTTGACAATAGATGTCTGAATTTAATGTTTGGCCATATGGAAGCAACTCGTAATAAATGATTCCTTTCCAATCCCACCAAACGCAAAGCAGAACCTTCCTGGCCGTTAGTCCCGGTTTGGAGGCTTTGCTTTTGGTGTTAATTGGTGTGGCACCCAAACATCAAGCTTTTTTTTAAACCCAGCTTTGTGCAAATGGTTTAAAACTGTTTTGTGGTCGATCTTTAACTCCTGAGCGATGCTACGACTACTAACATGCCGGTCCACTTCGATGATTTCAGTGACTTTGTCGACATTTTCGACGACGGGCCTGCCTGTGCGAGGGGCATCCTTAACGTCAAAAATACCCGAACGGAATCGACGAAACCAAAATTGCGCGTAATTAGCTGTTACAGTATCGGGACCATAAACACTATTCACATTTTCAGCCGCCTGACTTGCATTTTCGCCCTTATCAAAGAAAAACTGTAAAATGTACCGAATTTTCTCTTTGTTGACTTCCATCTTTAACGCCGTGTAACTCAGAACTGAATGGACAAAACAAAAACTGCAAACGAATTCTTTTAGTGCGAACTGTTACCTTGACAACGAGCATAAATTTGAAATTGTTTGATCGATAATTTACGAGATATCGATCACTACAGCCATCTACCGAAAAATAATGGATTTCTTTTTCCCCAACCAATTATTACTTATTAAATTAAAATATGATACCATGTATTTTCAATATTAAAAGACAATTATTTGAAATAAACTTTTTGAGCTAGAAAATCCTGGAAAAGGGGAATTGCATTCTTACAAAATTTCAGAAGGGGTTCATTACATGAAAATGGTTGAGAACCTCTAAGTTAGAAAGCTTAAATTTTGTTAAAAAAACAACATTGAATTAATTATTAAAGTAAAGGGTGTGTAGTTTCACAGTGAATGAAATAAAACTCAAAGAGGTTTATACAAACTCAATATATTTCGGATTATTAGTCCATCATCAGGAGTTTACAGGTTAAAACTAATAATAATAATCGTTCAGAGCGATCACAATTTTTAACATCTAAATCATAAGTACCAATATAACAAAATATAACATTCAAATCATGCATACCAATATAACACAAGAAAAACATCAATAAAATTAAAATTTAATCATTTTTTTATTTTTTTTTTTTTTTAATATAAAAATACATAAATCTAAATATAAAAATCTAGGTAAATATGAATATTAACATAAATAAAAAACCTTTAATTACCAGTATAAATATAAATTTTCTAGAATTAAATTAGAAAATAAAATTACAAATTTTAAGTCATAAACACAAAATTAATTATAAATATCAATGTACAAATAAGGATACATATAGAGAAACAGATTAAAATAAAACATAATAGACATAAATTAGATGAGATAAATTGCAATATACAACAATTTTTGTGGTTATCTCATATATCAGTATGTCATTTATTTTAGAAGGTTGAGGGCGCGTGGTTTGAATGTGATTTTGATTGTATTTTGGGAAATAGTATATAGTTCAGAAAGAAGAGTGTTAAGCTTTTAATTTTTATTAATTAATAGATCTATTATTGTGGAATTTCTAATGTCCTGTTGGTTATTGAGAATTTTATCTTTTTCGATTATAGCTTTCTTAATTTCAGTTGATTCTAATAGGTCTAATTTTCGACTTTTAGAAGCAAAGTGTAGTGGTATAGGATTCTGGGGTGAAGGTGAGTGATTGTTTTCAACAAGGTGATCTGCGAAGGCGAAGGTTGGATCACTCTGTGTAGTGTCTGACTGTAACTTTCTTAGCGAACTCATATGTTCTTTATACCGGGTTTTGAAAGTTCTGCCCGTCTGACCAATATAAAACGAGTCGCAGTCGTCACATTCAAGTTTATAGACACCACATTTCTCCTTTGGGACAATTTTATCAAGTTTATTATTAACTAATATAGATGACAGGTTAAAATTGTTATATAGTGCTGGAGTGATACCTTGTTTATGTAGGAAAGTGACTATTGGTCTATTAAATTGATCAGAGATGAAGGGAAGTTTTCTATAAAAAAACAAAAAAAAACATTGAATTAATTTGTACACCCACTGTAGGTACTTGTCGTATTTTCAGGTAAAAAGCATATGAGAATTTAAAATGCAATCCATTCATTACTACTCCTCCTATTGCTATTTCTAAAATTGAGAAAATAAATAAAATTGAATTGCTCGTCCATTTGCGGTGAAAGGAGATTATTCATTTAGAAAGTTACCACTTTCTCTCCCTCTTTTGCTCGGTTTATTTATTCAAATTGTGTTGGCCACCTTTATTATGGTAATGCCTATGGATCTACCGGCAATGTAAAAATAAATATGCTCCTCCATGCGAACATAATTAATATATTCATCATGATCAGATGGAGGTAAAGAATAAGGGTGGATTAATAAAAATAGCTCCATTTATTAGCTTATTATTATTATTAGTAGTAGTTGCGTATGGATTCTAAAGCCTAGTACACACTGGTAGACATGTTACGCGATTTCGCTCTCTGAGACGTGTCTCAGGTTGTCTACGTAGATATGTCTGTAGACAAATACCGTCTATGGGCTTGTAGCGGCCGTGTTGCTTTGGCAACGAGCTTTTAGACACGCCCACTAGATGACTCAGTCAGATCGTTGCGACACTTTGCATGACTGATAATATTTCAGTCATGTATTAAGTAAGGCAATTCGATCTCGACTAGGAATCAAAGGAGGAGCCATCCACCAACAAGGAGCTCCTCACCCGTCAACTAGGAGGGGAGTGCGGACACGCATCACGCAAACAACCCCCTAACAGGCTTGTTGCGAGACCAAAAATTGCAAGTCTAAAGTCTCCCGATCGGAATGGGAGACCGCATGCAACATTAAAGCTATTCAAAAATGATTAAAAGTCAGCGAGTTTCAAAGTTCTAACTTAAATAGTAACGAAATGAAAGAGAAATGAAATGTGAAAACCGTCAAATTGACGGCTTCGGGCGTTCTAGTGTTAAACATTGTATTTTTTTATTAAATTAATTATTTTTCGTAAATGCCTATTAATTTTATACATTATTATTGTACCTGAAGTTATCTAGCGAAACAGCTGCTAGAGAACGAGCAAAAGGCAACGATGCTAACCTCTACACTGGGCTGTTTCTTGGAGTAACGTCACCTCCCCGTGGTCTAGATGGATATCCGAACCTTTCGGAGAACCAAGAACGTTACCCTTGGCGAAGATACGCATATCGACATTTTGGCTTATATAGAATTATTTCTATCCTTTTAGTATATTTATAGAGTGATCTGGATATGCTATTTTAGGTCATTTGACCTATATAGAAACTGCTTCTATCTTTTTAGTATATTTGGAGAATGATTTAGATATGCTATTTTAGGTCAAAATGTCGATAAGATGCAACAGCTGTTGCATCAAAAACTAATGGTGAATTCTCTTGAACTTATTCAATAAGATCCTATAAGAGAGACTTTAATCTAGATGATATAGTGAAAACGCACTATCTTTTTAGCATATCTGGAATTCCTGCATATGCTATATAAGTCTCAGATTTTTTTTTTTTTTTTTCGACATATATGGTGTAACACACTATATATGTCGTTTTTTGCTATGTCAAAAGAAAAAGAAAAAGAAATGACATGTATAGTGTAACACACTATGTTCTTGTATATTTGAAGCCATCCAAATATACTTTTCATGTCAAAAAAAAAAAAAAAAAAAAGAGAAAGAAAAGGGAAAGTGACATATATAGTATAATACACTATGTTCTTGTATATTTGGAGCCATCCAAATATACTTTTCATGTCAAATAGTACGGCAGCCCCACTAGACACCTAGACGTATATAGTTATACACTATGTCCTGGCATATTTAGGAACTATCCAAAATATGCCTTTTATGTCGGGTGGTTTGGTGGTGAGCTGCCGTATTTTGCCTCTAGTTCCTCTGGACTGGTATGCGAGCCCTCGACCCGGAATCCGTGTCTGATGGCCGTAGTAGTAAGGATCCATCCTTGTGGTAAGTCACGGTTTGCACCCATGGGGTTGATTTTGTGGTAGCGTGTGCAGTTAAGTTGGGTACAGTAGCTTCGGGCTCATGCTTGGCTGACTGCGGTAGTCATAACAGACCTTGATTGCCATTCCTTCTATCAAAATCATTCTCTCGTGGTCGAGCATCTGGGCACATCACACGGGTGACTGCTACGTGCTAGATGAGATGTTGAACGCGTCTTGACAGTAGCATAATGAGACGGACAAGATCTCACATGAACCAGTTAATGTCGGCTTGAACCAGACATCTCGATATAGTATTTTTACTACTCTTTAGTAGGTCGGGGCTCCGGCCTTGACCTATTACCGTATGATATGCCATGTCTATGTCATGTGTAGAAAAGGATGCTATCTTGTTGGTATATTTAGGAATTACCCTAGATATGCTGAGTACGCCGAGATGGGTAGGCCCTGCGGCCCGAGGCCTGGTCGTGCGGTGCGTGCGTCCGGACCAATCAATGGCACAATAGCAATCCAAATACCCTATGGTATAAATACTTGCTAAGTATTCACGGCGAATGGCTTGATGGTGGCCATAATGATTGATAAGCAATTCCAAGAATAATTGTCAATTCTTTATGACAATAATAATTAATAATATAACTATTATTAATTATAACTCAGAAAGATCACTTAACTGTAAATCTGAACGGCAGATGAGGGCACTGCTGGAAATTTGCTTATCAATATATATAGTTCATAATCGCCAATGAGAATCACCCGTATAGGGTGGAGGTTGCAAAATTGGTCATAATTGGCTCCGTGTCTCGCCCATCGACTTCTATGACTGCGGTGCTGCGAGGTCAACATCAGGAAATGACGAACCTGCAAGTCTTTTGGTGTCAAGGGGGGTTTTGGGTTCCGCAGAGCAACAGGGCAACTCTGTGTGTATTTAGTCCCCCATAGATGGAATGAGCGTAACCTGTCTATGCGTCTTTATTTCGTCTCTTCTCGTGGGTCCAAACATGAACAGTACAAACAAACACACTAATAATAATTTTACAATTACAGGTCCCACGTGTTCCCCACGAGACACGGAGACCGCGACGAGGGGTAATGCGGGTTCATTGAGCATTCTCCAAATCAACTGTGCCCGAAGCTATAACTCGATGTTGGACCTCGGTCAAAGAATTCTCGAACAGAGAATTGACTTATGCCTGATCCAGGAACCCTACACAAGCCGCGGTGCTGTTGCTGGTTTACCATCACAGCTCCGGGTATACTCGATTCCTCAAAAAACCAAGGCCGCCATAGTCGTATCAAACACGTCATGGGAGGTCCTTTGCATCGGTCAATTGACAAATGCACATTGTGTTCTAGTCCACATCAAAACGGAAAAAGAGGAACTATATCCGGCATCGGTCTACTTCAACTTTGATGATAGCATCGAGCCGTATATACAAATGATCGAGAAAATAAGAGCAATAACCTCCGAGTTACCTCTTATAATAGGGGCTGATGCAAATGCGACATCACCCTTATGGCACAGCAAAAATGCAGGTGCCAGTAGGGCTCGGGACTTGCGAGGAGACCAGCTATCAGAGTACGTAGTGAACAGCGGGTTGATTGCTATTAATGAGGCTGTGGACCAGTATACCTTCTCCTCGGGGATGGGAAGTAGTGACATTGATGTAACAATCGTCAATGAAACCCTGTTGAATCACTACGGTACCACATGGAGAGTCAGAGAGGAATGGGGTATAAGTGACCACAATGCTATTGTGATCACATTAACTAATTCCAGAAGTCCTGATCCCCATCATCGCGTTGACTTGAAGAGGCGCTGGAATACCAGGGGATTAGACTGGAGTAAATACGAGAAGACTCTGTCTTCGAAGAAAACAAAATTTATTACTCCAGATTTTGAAACCCTGTCCACGCATCGCAAGATCGAGCTGATTATGGAATGGATCACAGAAGTCAATGATGAAGTGACCAGCACAACCAGGCCTGCCCGAAGGGGACAGGTCAAATGGTGGAATCAGGGTCTTGCTAGACTAAGAAGGATTGTTCAATCCAGAAGGAGAGTTCTTCAGTCTGCCAGAAGGCGGGATGAAGAGACTTCTTCGGCTAGCTTGAGCCTTAGAAAGGTTGTAAAAACCTACAAGCAAAAGATAAAAGAATCAAAAAACAGGAACTGGCAAAAATTTGTCGAGCAAGTTGGCAACAACAATCCATGGGGCCAGGCATACAAAATATGCCGAAGAGCAAATAGCTCCTCATATGGTATAACGTCAATAATTATTGACGGTATAGAAACCAAAACATGGTGCGAAGCAATGGAATTGCTTATGACCAAATTCTTCCCTGAAGGACCAGTAGCCGAAATCGGAAATAGCGATTCGGCTGAAATTGCTGAACTGGATCCAAATGATATTGCGTACGCAATAAGTGATTTAAATATGGGAAAGGCACCAGGTCTCGACGGCATTATGCCAGAGATGATCAGGTCCTTATGGAAAGTTTCGCCGGATTGCTTGACATCTATTTACAGGGAATGCATTGCTTCTAGCAATTTCCCTAGCCTATTCAAGAGAGGTGAAGTAATCACTTTACTTAAAAGTTCGAACAAAGTTCGTACGGACCCCAGTTCCTATAGACCAATAACTCTGTTACCGGTCATGGGTAAAGTGCTGGAAAAACTTATGGTTCTGCGCCTTAGGGAGCGGATCATGGATTCCATGCACCCATCCCAATATGGATTCAGAAAAGGCAAATCTACGGATGACGCCTGGCAACACGTCCTACGTGTAGTAAATGATTCTACCAAAAAATATGTGCTTGGGATCTTCATCGACTTTAAAGGGGCTTTCGACAACCTGCTTTGGCCCGCAATTATTGAGCGTCTACGTGCTCTAGGCTCTCCTGACATAAAATTGTGGGTTAGCTACTTCTCGGATAGAGAGGTGATTGCGGTTGGCAAACAGGGCGTCATGTCAAGAACAGTCACAAGAGGCTGTCCACAGGGTTCCATATGTGGCCCAGAAATGTGGAATATGGTGTTGGACCCTTTGCTGCACTCGGTCAGTTGCGAGGTCGTTGCATATGCCGATGATGTGCTGCTGATCATAGAGGCCGATAACAGGGCCGAAGTCGAAAGACTAGGTACCCTGAATATTGGTAAAGTACATGAATGGAGCAATAAAGTGGGAGTGAGCATATCCACAAATAAGACATTCTCGATGTTGCTAAGAGGCAAACTGGCTTTAACCAGACCTCCTCATATCAAAATTAACAACACGCCAATTAAATACAGTACTGAGGTCAAATACCTTGGTGTCACTGTAGGCGAGAGAATGAACTTCTACAATCACCTAACGGTGCTCAAGAATAAACTTCTGCCCCTTGCAGGGGCCATCAGGAGAATAACTAGAAAGGACTGGGGTTTGAAAAAACAAGCCACCAGTCTAATCTACAAAGGATTGCTCACTGCCTGCTCCATGTATGCTGCACCCGTTTGGTGTAGTATACTTCAATATCAGAAAGGTATCGACAAGCTTAACACGTGTGAGCGAATTGCGCTGGGATCATGTGTCAACGCTTGTAGGACCGTCTCTACGGCAGCACTGGAGGTATTAAATGGCGATCTCCCCTGGCGTTACGAGGCAATTAGACGGAATTGTAAATACCGGCTACGAAGGGAATTACCAATATCTTATCCCGGAATAATTGAATCCGAGGATATCTTGACATTGGAAAGAGGTAAGATCCAGGACACCATTAAAGCTAGACTAATTAGCAAATGGCAGGCTGATTGGAATTCTTCACCTCAAGGCAGAACTACGTTCACCTTTATAAGAAATGTGACATTTTCAAGTGAAAATAAACATTTCTTCCCAAGTATATACCTCTCTTTTCTCTTGACTGGCCATGGCTCTATGAATTCATTCCTGAATAAACGCGGTCTCGTGGGGAGCGCGGGTTGCATAATGTGTAACAGTCCTCAAGAGGACTGGAAGCACGTTCTGCTCGACTGCCCAGCGTACGCTGAGCTAAGAGCTGAGATCCCGGAAATAAATAACAGTGAACTTGCAACGCTGCTCCGGGATCCAGATATATACACCGCTCTTGAGGAGTACTCGAGGCGTGTATTCCACCTGAGAGACATTGCTCTTGGGAGGACAAATTAGGCACTTGTACGTTCCCCACGAGTGTTGTATATAAACTATACCTAAGTCTCTTAGGATACATAAGGAGTAGCGACCCTTGTGTAAAGGCAAATGCTAATCAGTGTGGGTCGGGGACGTACGTGAATTGTACCGGCTCACGTATCATGACTGGATTTATCCATCATGATAAGGCACACGGCGACGCCTCTGATTTAAAATAGCCCAGTGAGCACGCCTAAGTGGTTTGCGGCTGCCATTCAATTGGTGTCTTACAAGCCCCTTAGAATAAGGGTATGGCGGCCCTTCTTACTGCAGTGCACGCTAATCTGTGCCACTTGACTGTGGTATGCATGGTTGATACCATGAAGTCCGATAAGCTGCATGGTTATATATCATGTAGAAGAGGTTGTCGACTTCCAGATTTAACAGACAAGCCTGGGTTGGCACAAAAGGTGATAAACCACCGGCCAAGCGGACAACCGGTTCACGAGCTTAGGCTGGAGATCTTGAATCTCTACATCCTATAAGCTGCATCACGGTGGGTTTGTTTCGCACACAAAATAATAAGAGGTATAGGCAGAAAGCCGCCTGGAATGGACTAAATGGCGGCGAGTCGTCGGCCAAACGACAAGTGGACACGGGCCTGGGCTGAAGATCTTGAATCTTCACATCCTACTGGTTGTTTTTACAGCGGGCGTGATCCTTATTGGACGCTTTGCAGGCGCCTGACTACCTAACGTTTCAGAGCTTGCTTAGCGAACAATGCTTCTGATTGTGCAAAAATGAAACATTCGCAACATGGCTGTTTTGCAGCAGATGTGAACCGGTATGGACGATTTGCAGGCGGTTTGTCAGGTGTATGTGATGTTGCAATCACATCAGGTTAACCAACCGCACATGCAGTCGATCACGTACTGGGACTGTGGGAAGAGAGTCCGAATCTGAAGAGGTGGAGCATGAAAAATCATGTACAAGAGAAACCTCGAACAACCATACCAAAGGTTGTTGAAAACAAATGGTGCCATGGGGAATGGAGAAAGCCCTAGGGACGAAAGTTCCTAGCTCCATTCGACTGAGGTTGGACTCGTGGTGGCATAAGGTTTTGTCTAGATAGCTGTTGTTAACTCGCCAGCTGTTGATAGCTTCAACACTCGCGAGGGTGGAATATACGCCCGCTATATTTCACGTATACCTATGTGTATACACTTATACCTTGATCGATACCATTCGTGGTTCTTCAGGGTCACATACGATACGAGAGTATGTATGCGCTGGTTGCGAGTGCGTGTGAAGGCCCGCGGGCTATAGACACCACTTTAAACAATTCAGTGCGTCATTGCGCTGTCGAATCTTTGTACCTGAAGTTGTTTTTTTGACCACGGATGGCGCTAAGCGTGATTGCGCACTTGGAGCGAATACATGTTTAGTAGTTTCACATTCAGCCCCTGAAGCAAGTAAAATAGGTGTGCCCACTTCATTTATTATTTCATTAACGGGCCGCACTGGGTAAAGTCAAGTATTGTAATCGTGCATGAAAAAGTGTTGTTTTTTGCTTCTTTTAAAGAAATATCTAAATCTCATTATATGAATGGAAATTTAGATAAATAGTTGCTTTAAAGGGGAATTATAAAGTAGCTATCTTTGTATGTGAAGATGCTACTATGTAATGTATAAAATGACTAGAAAAATCGAATTAATGTTCAATTTCAGGAACAATAGAGCGAGCGCTACTAGGATCGTTTAATGGGAGCGCCTGCGTCTCTTGGGGTAGGCAACCAGAAATGACGCCGACGCTCAGGCAAGACGCTCTTAAAGATTATAATTTTTAAGAAAAAATAAAACCGACTTCAAAAAATTAAATGCAACAAATAAAATACACTAAAAGGTATAAATAATTATTATCTTATTTAGTTACAACTAAACGACGAAATATTAACATGAAATTACTTTTTGAAGTCGGTGCCAAACAAACTAAACCTATAAGCGAGCGTGCCCGCCAAACGTACTAAGTAAGATCCGTCGAGTGCGATTCATAAAAGGTATATGTTTGGCACCGACTTCAAAAAGTAATTTCATGTTAATATTTCGTCGTTTAGTTGTAGCTAAATAAGATAATAATTATTTTATACCTTTTAGTGTATTTTATTTGTTGCATTTAATTTTTTGAAGTCGGTTTTATTTTTTTCTTGAAAATTATTTTTATTTTTCTCTTTTTAGTGATGTTATTAATAGTGATCCTATCATCAGAAATTAATATGACACCATCCCTAAAATACCCCCTTTCCAATAAAAAAAGAATCATCGAAATCGGTTGATAAACAAAGAAGTTAGGCCTGGACAAACCTAACAAAAAAGGTCTAATACCAATGAAAAAAAATGGGACCAATTGGAAGCTAGACTGAACCCAACGCAATTTTTTTCAAAATCGGTTCACAATTGGCGGAGATATGAGGTAACATAGGCACAAAAAAAAAAAAAAAAATCAGTCGAATAGAGAACCTCCTCCTTTTTTGAAGTCGGTTAAAAAGGAAAAACAAATAGAAAAGCAAATCAAAGCTTTTATCCTCTGTTTGATGAAAATAAATATACCCAAATAGATACAAATAAATAAATATACTCAAACAGTTAATTTAATTTTTTTTTAAGATATTGATGCAAAAAGATGTTCAAAAAAATAAGCTGGGTAAGTCTGAGTCAGGGTCGTATACCGAGGGTTCCGTATCGATTATATACTAGTATATAATAATTGATCATAATTAACAGATTATTTTTTAACCCTGATTTAATTTAAAATGTGAAAACTAATTGAGTTCATTCAAGTGATACACTTGGTGAAATAGCGAATTAATATTATTTTCCATTGAAAAAATTTAATATATTCATAATCACATGTCATCTTGGAGTATTTTTTGAAGTATAAAATTTTACTTTATTATGGTCAAGTATTGTAATCGTGCATAAAAAAGTGTTTTTTTGCTTCATTTTTTTTTTTCGAAATATCTCAAAAAGGGCTGAAACTATTTTGATAAAAAATGATGAGCTACGAATTCGAAACTTAAGCTCAATCAGGTCTATTCTCTAAGCAAAAAGTTAACTTTTAACATCCGAAATCAGCGTTACTATAAAAATCTTCCAAATTCTTGAGCGTCTTCAAAAAATTAATATTTCTAGCTGAAATTTTCAGCCGATTACTTTTATTACAATCAATTTCCGTAGAGAAAATAAAACTTTTCGAAAAAAGAAAAAAAAATTGATTTTTTTTTTATATTTTTGAGATTTTCAAAATTCTTGAGCGAACTCTTAAAAAACATTTTATCTAGCTAAAATTTGAAGATGGGTTCTTAAATCGATGAATTACTATCCAATTTTCATATGAGAAAAAATATTAGTTACATTCCTATATATAAATTTAGAAATACATATCTAAGATTCTTTAGGAGATTCTTTCGCCGCCAATGTTAAATAAAAAATATTAGATTATAACTATAACTTAATTTTTATAATAGTTTAAGTCTTTATCTATGCTTTGGTGAAATTTTAATCACACATTACCGTGCAAATTTTTGAAAATAAAATTTTTTTAAATGTAAACATTTTCTTAGTCTTATTGAAAATTAAGATCTTGACAATTTTTCTTGAATTATACTACTATTAGTTGAATTGATCTGACTCGGAGATCGCTGGTTCGAGACCGAGTCTCGGCAGATAGATATTTGCAGTCGCCTCCTCTTGGAAAGTAATGGCAACCTACCAAGAGTATAATTGCCTAGCCACCTCTCCAAATTAGCCGTTCGGAACCGGCGTTAAAAAGTAGGTCCCGTATATCTGTGTAAAACAACTAAACACACTCAGCACAGGTATATGTGGAGAGGAGCCGACACCCGGTTCGGGTATGGCACTCGAAGAAGAAGTTGAATTGATAAAATTAAAAAAAAAAAAACTAAAAATTAGCTTTTTGAAACATGCAGGTTTCTTTTTTTTTCAACAAAATTTACGATTGACCGACGAATTTACTTCACATAAATGCTATGTTTGGATATAAACATAAACAGTATTAATACAACGCATTGCCAAACCATACAAGACTTATCAGCTGATTTGAATAAATCAAACTAACTTATGTATTTAATTATTTTTTTTTTTAATTATTTTTATTTCAAACATTAACGGCTTTCATACTATTTATTTTTTAATTCTATTATTTTTCATTTGTATTTTAACTTATTTTATTAAATAGTACCTGGAGCCCCCTCCCGAAACCACACACCTCGCCCCCACCATTGCACCCCACTCCGCCCCACCCCCCAGATCTAGTAGTTCATTTTAACCCCTTGCCTCAAATTGCTATTCTGTAAGAGTTAATATTTAGTCAAAAGTGTTGAAAATTAAAGTCATGCCAGAGGGTGCCTTTAATAGTTTAACGCCGTATTTAATGTACAATCATGGCGTCTTTAACCAAAAATTAATGTTGATTTTGACTGCTTTGAGATAAAAGCAACACATTTCAGATCCATTTGATCTGTGATTGTATTAAGATTTCTATTTGTTTTTTAATAGTCCTTGGACTTCTCAGCTTTTTGCCCTCAAAAACTTTTGCTGTTAAAATAAGATTTATTATAATTTTTAGGATTTATTTGTTTATTTTAGGAGAAATATTTATACTTTCAGTTTTGAGACATCATAAAAAATTATCCTCTTATAAATAATAATAATTTCAGAATATAAAATTTTTTATTAAAAATAAATTAACCAAGTGAACTGTCAAATAGCTGTCAGATACTAGATTGAGAATAACAAATCAAGTTACTAATGCGCTTGCGCGAGAGGCTATCGAGGGGTGTAAAAACACGAACAAGCAGAAAACGTAGCTATCTTCATATGGATCGTTAACACCTGGTGTTAAAAAGTAAAATATTAAGGTCGCTGTTAAAACTTGGCTTAGAGAATAGCATTTTTTAACGCTGGTGTTATTACTTTACTTTTTAACACCAAATTTAAGATGATAAATTTTAACGTCTGTTTTTACATAGCTGAGAGAATAGGCTAGAAGAAGTATGGCAAACTTTTGGTTGGAATGGGAACACCAGTAGTGGACATTTACTTTAGAGATTTTCTTTTTTTTTTGACCTTCTCAAAAATGGCTCTATCGATTTTTTTTTAAATTGATGTACTTATCAAGTGACATGACGTCATGAGTTTTTAGTCGTGTGTAAATTTTAATACGATTGAAATAAAAGAAGGGGTGTAAATTTGGAGTTGATGATTTCAAATAAGTGAAAATGTGAAAGTCGACAGGGAACCCACCAGTTGATTATTCAAGGCGAGGGGTGAACCGCGACCTAATATTGTGTACACCTACTTCCACTTTCATTTCAAAATATTTCCAAAAAATTCCAATACTTTAAATACTAAAATAATTCCACATAATTCCAAAGATGTGTACACCTAATTCCAATCGTGGTTCAAAGTATATCCATTTTCATATGATTATCTATTTTAAAAATATTTATTTGTTTATAATAATTGCTTTTTTTCCATTTTTAAAGCAACTATTTTTCCAAATTCCATTGGAAAAAAAATCTCCCGTAACGATCGAATTTCTAATAAACTTTTTGACATTCTTTTTATCAAATAATTCATATTTATTTATTTTAAAACCTTATGTATTGAATATAGGAAAATTTATATTTTAAAAGATATTAATTATTTTGTCAACATATCTCTTAGTTAACAAAGATTTATATTGGTTTAAATTTATTATCTATCTTAAAAAAATAAATAAAACATTTAATTTTAATTTTTTTTTCGAATTCGAGAAATGTGTGCCAAATTTTTGTTACACCTCCAGTTCAGCCTCTCTGTTAGGTAGATAGGTTGCAATGGTCCTGTGGATTGAACCATAATTTATTTTTAATTAATCAATTAAATTCTTATTTTTATTCATCATTAAGTCTAATTGAGGCAATCAATTTATCATCAAACAAGGGAAACTTATAAATTCTGGGAAAGCATAGTAAATGACCAACGATTAACAAATATAGAAGAGCATTGACTTGAGCAAGTTCGACAGTCATTGACTGACATGTCATGAGAGAGAGTGTGCATATCTACTGCTATCGAAGTGACTCTGAATAAACCTACACAAATACTGTTATATTCAAGTTCCACAGTTTTGACACGAGTGCAGAGAGAGAGTGAGCACATAAACTGCTAATTCTACATATATACAAGTTCCTTCTTCATCGAGCGCCTAGGTTGCACAAGGCGGTTACTTCATTTTATTTGATACACGTTCTTCTTGAGGAAAAGGTACTGGCGTACGAAGCGCACACCGCTAATATATATATACAATTATATACATTGAGCACCAGAGAAGCACACCTTCGGATACGGTCCTCAAACCTAATATATATATATATTACATTCACCAGCCGTTCTTCCCCATCGGGATATCTACAAGCAAAATAACACGCCTCTCCACTGCAACTGGGAAACTACAAAGGAAACACTTCTCTATCTCGCCTTTCTTATTTATAACGATACAAAAAATAAATATCTCAGTCTCTCTATTAATTGCTGGTCTGTATAACATTATTTATAGCATTAGTACCAGGAAGCCCATTTCCCTACATCCTTCACGCATCACCTCAAATTTCATTCTCCATTTCAGGGACGTGCCACTTGGATCAGTCACTGAGGGACACACCCGCCCCATCAACAAATAGCGAAGCAGATTAATTTAACAATAACGTAACAATAAAGCCCAATTTCCCTAGTACATAAGTTACATCCACCCCCCTTGCCCCTTAATAACCCCCCACCCCCTCGTGTGGTGTTCGTAAGCTGGGATTCCCTCGTACATAAGTTACATCCACCCCCCCTTGCCCCCTAATAACCCCCCACCCCCTCGTGTGGTGTTCGTAAGCTGGGATTGGATAGGCCGCAAAAGAAGCCGGTATTCTACTGATCCAGGTGACAATCCCTATTCATCTTCAAAAAAATTTCACTTCATCTCACAATCATTTCCTGGTACACATAATTCTGAAAATATTTGAAAATATCTACGTTTACCCAGAGATTAGCAGGTTCCCTTGTTTGAAAAAAAAGAAAAAATTATTATATTGAAAACAATTTACAAAAAAATTATTCTATATTTATATTTGCCTGAATTAAAAATAAGTAAATAACCAAAGGCCATTGACATTCCCACCTACCGATTATAAATTAAAATACATAATATTTATTAATCATTTTTGTTGATATTGCTATTTATTTTTTTTCTGAGCTACCCAAAATGCCAGGAGGGGATAGCGACGGTGATATTGGGGAAACTGCAGATCGCAGGCCATCCCTATTAACTAGCTCCGACGAGACTGGAGTCGTTGCGGAGGGGACGTCCGGATTCGCTAGTACGGAAACGGGCTCGGAGGCAGCGTCGTCTACACCAACTGCTGGCATGGAACCTGAGACCAATAATGCGCACAACGAACTAACAATCGGCTCCACCTACATACGAGAGACACTCGACAGAGCAGCAGGTAATATGAACCTGCCCCCAACCCCCTCCACACCCCCTAGTACTAGACCCACCATCCCCAATAACGATGATACGCAGGCAATGTTCAGGCAGATGATGACTGCGATGGAAAGTATGAGTGGCGATATAAATGGTAAATTGGAACATATGAGTAGCAGTATGAATAATATGAGTAGCGATATGAATGGTAAATTAGAGAGTATGAATGGTAAATTTGAAAGTTTGAATGTTAAATTTGAAAGTTTGAATGGTAAATTTGAAAATATGGATAGTAAACTTGAAAATTTGAATAGTGAATTTAGAAGTATGAATGATAGATTCGATAATGTAGATGGCAGATTTGATAATATGATTGGCAAATTTGATATAGGGAATAGCAAGCTCGATGAGATCAATAGTCGATTTAATGATCATCCCGGAAAGAATGAAGATGTAGAAACTGCCCTCCCAACCATTCAAACCCCTCCATTAAAATTTCAATTTGCAACAACGGTATCCACAGCCGAATTCACAGAAACCACACAAGAACTCAATTCACACCCCTTTAAGAATATTAATATTAGTGCCATCATAGAGCCCACCACCGAATTAAAGTCAGTAACATATCTACCCGTCATAGAGATTAATGAACCAATTATCAGTCAACAAATTATCAAAATTCCACCCTCACAGCCCCCAATAGAAACACATACACCAGTTATTAATAATCAAGAAATTATTAAAATTAAGTCCCCATCGCCCTTAGTTAAAATCGCTACAAATCCCATAATCGAAATCACCCCCACAAATAAAATTTTACTTGGTTTAGACACATATTTTAAAGAGTATTTCAAAACATTTTTAAGATTAAAATTAATAAAAATAACATTATTAATAATATTTATTAGCCACGTGCTTCAGAATAAAGTGCACCCCGGCACCGTGGCGTTGGAACAAATTGTTCGTAACGCCTCGCGGAATCACACACGCTAAAATCAATGAAAAGAAAATATTTTGTTGATCCACGTGAAATCTAAGAAAATTGTCTTCCCACTGATATCCGTCTTAAAAATGTAAAAATAACAACCAAACCAAGTTTTATTTATTTCTCCCCCACTATCGTATTCATTTTTATTGCTGTCATTTGTTGCATATGTATATAATTTGTTCAATGAAATCTCCGCCTTAAATCTTACAAATTTCATAGCCCCCACATTATAAAAATATAAATTTACCAGTCCCCATTAAATTCTTAATTATATTATTTCCCATAGTTTAAATAAATCTATTCTTAATTGCATAATATTAAATCACTAATCTATTTTGTCCGATTAGCAACAATAATTAGATGATTGTATTAATCCTTTTCTATTTAAATGCATTTCTTTACAAAAACAAATGTGAACTTCCATAATAATTTAATAATTATATCTACTCATTTTTAAAATCAGCCCTTTTTCTCTTCTCCCCAATGTTTATAAATCTAGCCCTTCGTTTTTATGTTTCGCCGTCTGTTTTGTTTTATTTCTTACCCGATTAGTTAGGATATCGAATCCCCTCTTAAATTTACATCTCACCCACCCACACATAAGTATTATATTTTAGTCCCTCATTTTAAGTACCCCAGTGATATCATTTATTCTGTTATTTGTCTTGTTAGCTCATTCATTATTAAAAGCTATGATTGTCAATGCTATTGTGATCAAATCAATTACATAGTATAATACATTTATATTTTTGCCATCTATTATAAATTGCAAACTCGAATTATCATTATCAGAGCCTGCTACTGCTTGCATTCTCATTATACCTTCTCTACTCAGGTCACTCACTTATTAATCCCTAATCCCATAGAATCATAACAACCCAAATATCAATATTATTCGAATAAAATAAGATATTCCTAATTCCTTGTGTCATGTGTCATAAACACAAACCCCATAGTAACCCTAAGCACCTCTGCCCTTCCATATTAAATAATTTTCTACCCTTTTTACCTGTTGCTCGAAAATCAAGTGTGTCTCGAGGTAAGTGGATGCAAATGAATCAATATTTCACTTAACGCCTAAATTACTCTAAATAAACATGTTAGTCGTGTGATTGTTCCCACCCTGAATCTGGGACGATTAATATACCCTGGTGAATTGAGTGAGGTCTCGGCGATGCGTTTTCGAGTTACCGTGCGTTCTGGTGAGTCTGGAGTCCGTCTGTCCGCAACCCCGATACATAAATAAATAGTCGAGCATTTTTGTCCCCAATAAATACCCCATAAATAAGTACCGAAAGAAAAATAAATAAGTATCTATCAATATCTCTATAATATCTCAATATAATTAATCATTTTTCTTTGCCATAACGTCGGAGGTGCAATGGTCCTGTGGATTGAACCATAATTTATTTTTAATTAATCAATTAAATTCTTATTTTTATTCATCATTAAGTCTAATTGAGGCAATCAATTTATCATCAAACAAGGGAAACTTATAAATTCTGGGAAAGCATAGTAAATGACCAACGATTAACAAATATAGAAGAGCATTGACTTGAGCAAGTTCGACAGTCATTGACTGACATGTCATGAGAGAGAGTGTGCATATCTACTGCTATCGAAGTGACTCTGAATAAACCTACACAAATACTGTTATATTCAAGTTCCACAGTTTTGACACGAGTGCAGAGAGAGAGTGAGCACATAAACTGCTAATTCTACATATATACAAGTTCCTTCTTCATCGAGCGCCTAGGTTGCACAAGGCGGTTACTTCATTTTATTTGATACACGTTCTTCTTGAGGAAAAGGTACTGGCGTACGAAGCGCACACCGCTAATATATATATACAATTATATACATTGAGCACCAGAGAAGCACACCTTCGGATACGGTCCTCAAACCTAATATATATATATATTACATTCACCAGCCGTTCTTCCCCATCGGGATATCTACAAGCAAAATAACACGCCTCTCCACTGCAACTGGGAAACTACAAAGGAAACACTTCTCTATCTCGCCTTTCTTATTTATAACGATACAAAAAATAAATATCTCAGTCTCTCTATTAATTGCTGGTCTGTATAACATTATTTATAGCATTAGTACCAGGAAGCCCATTTCCCTACATCCTTCACGCATCACCTCAAATTTCATTCTCCATTTCAGGGACGTGCCACTTGGATCAGTCACTGAGGGACACACCCGCCCCATCAACAAATAGCGAAGCAGATTAATTTAACAATAACGTAACAATAAAGCCCAATTTCCCTAGTACATAAGTTACATCCACCCCCTTGCTCCCTTAATAACCCCCCACCCCCTCGTGTGGTGTTCGTAAGCTGGGATTCCCTCGTACATAAGTTACCATCCACCCCCCTTGCCCCTTAATAACCCCCCACCCCTCGTGAGGTATATATCTGAATGGGTTCCAGCAATTATCCTGAGCGTGCCAACAATTTCCAGTGAGGGTGGGAGAATATAGGATAAAGTAAAAAGTTAAAACTTGTGCGCGGAGAGGGGGATGAGTTCGGGGGAAGGAGGGGGGGGGGGCAGAAAATAAATTAATAAAAAAAAGTAAAACGAGAAGAGAAGTAAGTAAATGATTTAGTTTTTTAATGGAAATTTAGGAAAATTAAATTTTTATTCGCTATCATTTATAATAATCAAATTGAAAAATTATGACAGGCGCTTCCCTTCCATTTCTGAACTTTATTAATTCACCCCCTCCCCCCAGCCTCCCTCAACCCCTTCTTGCCATTCTATAATATTTTCATTAACACAAAGCTATTTGCCTAAAAAGTATTTTGGCAAAAAGATTTCTTCTATAGTCAAATTACAATTAGATTATAATTAAAGCTATATGTATATTATATGCCTAAAATACTTATTTCCCTTAGACATATATAATGTACAAAAACAAAGTACTTGGTGGACCGATTGTTACGATATATATTAATATTATTTTTAATTTTAAAAACATGTCAATTTATATTTGAAAGCAAAATTAAATAAAATTGATTAAAAATTTAATTTATATTTTTAAAAGAATCGTAGAGGCTGGACAAAAATTTAAATCAAACGTAAAGTTTCTGAATTAAATGGGGCAAATATTTCGTCACTGATAAACGACTTCTCAAAGACTCATTTTATAAACCTATTTGTCAGGAGTTAAGTTTATAAAATAAGCCACTGAAGAAGTCGCTTATCAGTGACGAAACATTTGTCCCATTTAATTCAGAAACTGTGAGTTTGATTTAAATTCTTGTCCAACCCCTAGCTTCGATCCTTTTAAAAATTTGATTATGGATACGAACAATGAAATATTTAATTTAAATTTTTTCCAGCGTTTTGACCCGCTTTGGCCAACATCATTAAGGCATCACTATGCACAAAGTTTTTAACTTAATTAGAATTAAAAATAATATTAATATACACAGATGTTTCCTTGATTTTGTTATTTTTTTTATTTATTCAATTATTTGATGCCCTCATAGAGCAGATAACAAAAATTAACATAATAGAATAGACATGTAATAAAGAACATTTAATACACATAGTAATATAAGGCATAATATATAACATATGTAGAAAATTTTCATGGGGGGGGGCCAATCCACAAAGCAAGATATTTAGTAGGAATTTTTTTTTATTAAAACAAATAGTTCAGTTAAATTGTGCCTTTACTCGGAAAGTTTTGGGGTAGTTGAAATTTCTTCGACCCTATATATTTTTGGGTGTGCTGAATCCAAATATGAGGTTTGCTAACAAAAATTCGTGACAGGACATTGTCAAAAATGAAAAAAAGGTATAAATTCTCATTTTTTTTGTGGTTTTTTGGGTATAACTCGAAAACTGTCAACTTTTTGTATAATAAATAATCTTCCTATTCAAAATGAAAATTCATAAAATTTCCTATAAATTTTTATCATTTAGCTTTTTTCTCCGACCATCCGTTCGGGCTCAGGCGCTAATTGAAAATTGGCGTATTTTTTCTGTTTTCGCAAGTCCCAAAAACTCGCAATTTTTTCGATTTTTTCCTATTTTGATCATGAAGGAGCAGGTTTTCGGCAAAGACCATTCTATAGATTTTTAAACTAGATTAAACTTGATACAATTCATACAAAGTTTCATCTTAATTTGATAATGGTAACCCGTGCCGCAATGAGGTTAAAGTTTTGAAAAATTGCAAATTTTTGAAAAAAATCGCAGTTTTTCCTTCATAAAATGAAAACCACTCGATTCAGATAGTGTTCGTAACCAATGTGTTAAATAAATCTTTCCTTATTGTTCTATTGTTCCTTATTATTGAATTAATTTTTTTTTTAATTTTTTAAAAATTTCTTGTAATAATGATTTGATTTCGTAACACACATTTTCTTTCTCTAATTGTCCCATTTCTCTGGTAAGTTTTTCATGCACATTTTTTCAATACTTACAGTATTATTTTAAATTTAAATTATTAAATTGAACGAGACGCTCCCCGCCAGGGGTTAGGTGACGACGGGACAAAGGCCCGGTCCACAGCTTGGTATAAATATATAAATTTTTGCTTGTTTAATAAGAGTAGATAGATATATTATATCTAAATCAATATGATCAAAATTAAATTAAATTAAGCATTTCAAACAAAGTACAATTTTCAACACTTTTTCCACCTTTTTTTATCATATTTTAGAAATAATTACAAAGCCAGAATAACGAATTCGTTTACAAATATTTGTTATTTTATTATTATATTATATCTAAATCAATATGATTGGAATTTTATTAAATTAAATCCGCAAAATCCATCCGTGTGTATAGCCAGCCATTCAATATTAAATAAAATACATATATAGTATATATTAATATATCCCTCCACTCTCACCGCAAATATACATTCCACAACATCCATCCCCTTTATTTATTTATTTATTTAATGTTCAAACAAAATTTAAAAAGTAAAAAAGAAACTTTTTCAATTAATATTTTTAACTTTCTCTTTCGTTTTTTTGGAATAAAGATTAAAAAAAAGAAAAAAAGAGCGATTGATATTTTGCCAAATGGTTCAGCCAACCCTTCACTCGGAATAAGGGATGTTTGGTGGTTTGCTTTAATAATAATAATAAAAAAAAACTGGCGAGGTTTTGACTGGACAATTCCGATGATTGTGAGATAATATCAGAAAAAAATTACCCGCTGATAAAAAATAAAAAAAAGCCCGGGTGAATCATAAAACATGCATCCCCTTATCATCATCATCCACTCACACTTTTGGGGTGGAAAAAAATAAAAAATTTCATCCAATCCATTTTCTCTTTCATCCCCTCTATTTTTCTCTTCTTTTTCTATTTTATATTTTTATATAGATACTTTTCCCTGGATTATTTAAAATATAAACTCTTATGTGTGTGTGTGTGTGTGTGTGTGTAAGGTCAAAAGAGAAAATTGTGATCAGAGCTATCCAGGCGACATGCGAGTTAATTTCTTCGATTTTTTTTTATATTAAGAATAATTCAAAGACTGAATCACTAGATTATATTAGATACTCCAGGCAAATTAGACTTCAGCTGGCCAATAAATATGCACAAGCTGGATGGAGCAGCCTGTCATACAAACAACACTTGATCTCTTTTAAATATTTGGAGCCTTATATCGATTATCGATCCCAAATTTTAAAAAAATGATATAATATAATTCTCCTCCTCACACGATACCACTTATTTAAATAAATCTATTTCCACACAAAAAATATCACAATACTGTAGATTATAGAAAAAAATACTTCCAGATTCATATCTAGAGCCTCATTTCTGTAGCTGTCAAGACGAAAATGAGGCGAAACTTTTAAGAGAGTATGTATTTTCGGGAGTTTACAGGTATACATTTGGAGTGTGGTTTTTTAAGAGGAATAAAATTTTTGGACCGAGACGCCGCCCGCCAGGGCACTAGCCCAAGGCACGCACGAAAAGCTCGTTAATATATATTTAATGTTTCTTAATTTAAAATCTATTGGTGTTTTTTCATTTTCATTCGAGTTCAAATGAATACAATATTATCTCGACACAGTCTAAATCAAAAATATATAGTTTTAGTAACAGAAATCAAAATATAATTATTAAGCCCCGGCTGATCCTTTTGTCTGTAATAAAAATAATCTTTTTTCGTTCCCTAAATTTGAATTTATAATTATTAATGTTTCAATGGCGTAATGGCTAGAGCTAATGCCCTTAGTTCAAGAGTTCGTCGGTTCGATTCTAGGCAAGACGGTAATTTTTTTAGAGAAATTTCTCTAAGCGTTGTTACAAATTAATCTAGACAAATATATATAGTATAATTATTAAGAATTTACATCTAAGATGCTAATAATTAAATCCATTCATTTTGTAACGTTAATAATTCCTGCGTAACCTAAATGTCTGGGTGTGTGATATATGTTTGCTTAATTATTTGTAAAATCCATTACCGCACGATGGCGGCTGACTGAGTGAGAAATGATCCCATTACACATCTGTCTGTTGACAATTAGCGACAATTGATTTGTCACTGTAATTTCACGGATATTGCGAATATTTGAAGGTGGTATTTCTTGTAAACTGTTTCTTGTTTAGTCAGAGGGGAATAATAATACCTGATCTTAGTGTGTGTGTGGGGGGAGGGAGGTTTGTCTCTTATTGCAGAATTCTTGGGGCTTCTTGAATTTCCTCGCCAAGCAACGCCCAAGCAGATACTAGAAGACAACCCTTAATTAGAGTTAATATATTGTGAACTTACCTCTCTCTATTAATGGATAATTTGTAATCTTATCCGATCGTTTATATCGAACATTTCTATATTTAGACTAAGGAAGAAATATCTTATAGAATATAGAGGATCGTTTTCACCAAAATAGCTTTAACATTTTCGATGAAAATCACAGATTAGATGTTTTTGGCTCGACAAATTGATCTGTGAGGGTCTCATCTTCGCGGAACTTTAATTTGATTGTTTTTTCTTTATTTAATATAATTATTCACAGGTGGATATAACAATAAAAATGTTTAATTACATTTTTACTTTACCATACAGGGTATGGACAAGTATTGTAATAGTGCATGAAAAAGTGTTTTTTTCCTTCTTTTTTCGAAATATCTCAAAAACGGCTTAAGGTAGTTGTTCCGCCAAATGCGTTTTCGTAGGATTTTTCTGAAATTTAGATATATTATTATTGAAATACTTGTGCATCGATTGGTGGCAAAACGAAATTGATGAACAATACAGTTCCGGAGATATTTAATTTCAAAAATCGATTTTTTCGAGCTCTTTAGCATTGCACTATACGGGATATCGGAAAGTTTACATACATATTTAATTATAATTAAGAAACCCTTCGTACAATTTTTATAAAAAACTAAACCAACATTAAACAATAACCAATACATATTTTAAGACAAGTTCATTCATAGTTACAACACAGTTTCTGAGATAATAAGGAATAAATAATGAAAAATGTATATAAAAAAATGCTCACTAAAAACATTTTGGCCACAGTGCATTTGTTAAACCAGCGAAAGAGGGAGTAAAAAGTAGAAAGCGCGCGTGGGCTAGATTTTTTCAAAATTATAATTTTCATAAGATGTAACGTAGGCGTTGATTGCATTTGTTAAAAAATAACAAAACGATATTTTTGAAAATATTATTATTTTTATTATTATTAGTTCACTCTTTAAAGTATAAAAGTTTAATTTTTTTTCTGGATAAGGGTATGGTGAATCATTTTTTACTTTACCATACAGGGTGTATGGTCAAGTATTGTGATCGTGCATGAAAGAAGCGTTTTTTTCTTCTTTTTAAATCTTAATAATTGTTTTCTCAAAATGTCTGCTAGTCTGTTAGTTAGTCTGTGCGTTACCAAATTTTTGTGGACGAGCTAGCTCAAAAACTAGTGTGAATATCGAAACCAAATTTCACACGTAGTTTTGGTCCATTGACATTAAGAGCTGGTTAGATTTTGGTGCATATCGACCCAAAATTAAGGGGGGGGGGGTTAAAATTTAAAATTATAATCTTTTCAAACTAAAAAAAAAACAAGAAAAATGAAATATACAATAAAATAAACCTATAATAATGAAAATATTTTTTTCTGGGGCCAAAATTAATGGTGGGGGGGGGGCGAAATCTAGGCCATTTTAGCAAACTCAACCAAATTTTGTACACATAATCAGCGGACCCCCTAGAAGTTTAAAAATACAAAAACTAACCACCCAAAATGTATGTTTCTTTCCAGTACTGACATGAGTTAATGTATAGCAATCTTGACATTTTATTGAAAAAATAGAATTCAAACCTAATCGCCTTTCATCAACAATATTTTTTAATAAAATATCTTTCTGACAGTGACAACAGGTTAGGTTATTCGCCAACTCGCCCACTTCAATTATTCGGGTACCTACATTAGCACTCTTAGTACACATTTTTTTCGTTTTTTTCCGTCATTCATTACCGCAACAGCTTTTAATCGTTTATTTAGAAATTTTTGATTAATAAATCGACCTTTAAAATGTATTTTATCATTCATTTTATCTGTCATTTTAATGTCATGTATAAAAATATTCAATCTCTTTCAATGTTGCCAAATTTCTCAAACGAGCACGGGATTGGCTAGATTTGGTACAAAAACAGCAAAAAGTGTTGGCCTTATGAACTATGAATCCTTATTGACTGTTCTATATACTTGAGCATTAACTTTTTGCTGGCATTGTCGCGAAACAACTACCTTAAACTATTTTGATTAAAAAAATTGAGCGAAACCATGGCATTTCGCTCTACAAAAAAGCTCTTATAAGTGAACATCGAAAAAATTATATTTTTCGAGATAATAATTGTTTTGTCAAAATGTCTGTTAGTCTGTCTGTTAGTTAGTCTGTGCGTTACCAAATTTTTGTGAACGAACTAACTCAAAAACAAGTGTGAATATCGAAACCAAATTTCACACGTAGTTTTGGTCCATTGAGATTAAGAGCTGATTAGATTTTGGTGCATATCGACCCAAAATTAAGGGGCGTGGAGGAGGGGTTAAAAATTAAAAACCTAGGCCGTTTGAGCAAACTTAACCAAATTTTGTATACATAATCAGTGGGCACCCAGGAGTCTAAAAATGGAAAAACTAACCCCCTCCCCTACATGATTATAAATAATTTTATTAAATATTAAATATAAGTGAGGGGCCAAGTTGTATGGTATAGTCATGTGGATGGCCACATCAGAACACGTCAGCTTATTTTTTAGTGTAATTATTCACAGGTGAGTGTGTCAATAAAAATGTTTAATTCCATTTTTCAATTTCCTTTTATTATTTAATTGATTTTTTTAATTTTAAAACCCACTAGTAGTTCAGTACAAATAAAATAATATGTTAAGGTATTTTATTTTAAGAAGTGACGAGTGGGATGGGGGAGAATTCCGATTGATTTGATCGGAAGGATTAATTGGATGGATTAATTTCCGCAATATGGTATTGGAATAATTATCGGAAAAGAGGTTTTTTTATCTAATTAGATTTTTCCTCTTTTTAAAAACAAGGACTAAATATGAATAAGGACACTCGATGGTGGAGAAGCAATCTCCGGAATCGAAGCTAAAATACAAGGTATACATTAATTAATGTAAGATAATTGGTTTAATAATAATTGGTTTAAAAAGTGACTAGTAAAACTCAATGTTGAATTGATTTATTAAAATCTCATTTACATCTTTTTAAAAAAGCCGAAGATTTGAATGATCCGCCCCTCTCTATCTTGATTCAAATAAAGATGCACACATATATATCAAATATATCAAATATATGTTCATGTGGTGTAAAAAATTGAAACACTTAAAAAATTTAGTTTTTTCAAATAATTTTCAGAAAACTTTTATTTAAACTTTTAATACATTCTGTGATTGTACAAATATTTTTAAACATTTTTAGAGTGAAAACAATGTATTACTTTAATTTAAACCCTTTAAAATTAAATTTGTATTCAAATAAAGATGCACACATATATATCAAATATTATCAAATATATGTTCATGTGGTGTAAAAAAGTGAAACACTTAGAAAAATTTAGTTTTTTGAAATAATTTTCATAAAAAACTTATTTTATTTAAACTTTTAATACATTCTGTGATTGTACAAATATTTTTAAACATTTTTAGAGTGAAAACAATGTATTACTTTAATTTAAACCCTTTAAAATTAAATTTATTTAAACTAGCATAAATTTTCAGGTTTGAAATCTGATCCCTTTATTGAATTGTATTAAATGATTATCGTCTAATATAGAATTAAATTGAATATTTTAATGTTTATCAGTTCGATTTGAATATCTCATCTTTTAATTTCAATAGTTTTTAAGGAATTTGGTGTTGGTACTTGGTGAAACATTTTTTAAAATTATTGGATAAAAATACTTGGTAGGTTTCACATTAAGATATAAAAAAACAAGACGAATTTATTTTTTAGAGAATCTTTAATCTCGATATATATATTTCGGGTGACTAACCCATCTTCAGGAGATACAGAAAGTAACTGACCTGAATAAGTCGAAATTATTCAAAATTCTCATAAGCTTATTTCTTTCGACGTGAAAAACCTTTTCCCCTCGATTCCTCTTTTAAAATTAAAAGAAATATTAGTCGATCTGATTGATTTGAATATTAAAGATCCTTTTCATAATAGTCAAATCCTTAAATTATTAGACCTATGAATAAACCAGAACTATTATATTTTTAATAATAAATTCTATAGGCAAACCGATGGTTTAGCTATGGGCAGTCCGCTCAGTCCTCTCCTTGCTGAAATTTATATGGCTAATTTAGAAAAAACAATTCTCGGTCCGAATAATTCCTTTGCTAAACAAATTGTATTTTGGCGTAGATACGTTGATGATATTTTTGTAATATGGTCAGGCACTCTTAGACAATTGAGCTCTTTCCAAAATTACTTAAACTCTCTTCACTCTAATATAGAATTCACTTCCGAAATTGGAAATAAAACCCTTTCTTTTTGGACCTCCAAATAACTATTTCGAAAAACAAACTTAATTACAAAATTTTTAGAAAAGATACTTTCACAGACACAGTGATTCCATTTTCGTCTAACCACCCTACTAACACTAAATTTGCCGCTTTTTATTCGATGATCTACAGACTTATTTCAATACCAATGAACACTTCAGATTTTAACAATGAACTAAATATAATTTATAATATTTTTTTTTTTTTTTTTTTTTTTTGGCTTTTCGGCCTTTCTAGCCATAAGCCCAATTACGATACTAGCTATATTTTTTAAAAATTTGTCTCTACCCCCGGGGGTCAGATTTTAGCTGGCTGCCTCGAGTCGGATTCGAACCCGGGTCCCCTGGTTAGCTCGCTGTCACGCTACCGCCTAGCCTACCGACCCCCCCCATAATTTATAATATAGCTGTGAATAATGGCTACAACAAACTGATAATTAATAAAATTTACAAAAAAATTAATCAAAAAATAAGTATCTCTCACACACACTCACTAAATTCCGAACTGTTAAAATATTTAAAAGACTCCCTTCATTTCGAACCATGTTACAAACCCTATAGCTTCAACTCTTAGAACGTCTGGTATAACTCCTGCTTTATATAATAAAAACACTTTAGGTTTACAGCTAATTAATAATAAATTAGACAAAATTCATAAATTAGATAAATCAGGTGTATATAAATTGACTTGTGATAATTGCGACGCAATCTACACTAGGACAAACTGGACGCTCTTTTAGAACTCGCTACTCGGAACATGAAAGAGCCTTTAATAGTCTCAGCAGATCAGATGATATTAATATGGAATCAACTTCTACCTTCGCCAATCATCTACATTTGAATAAACACACCTCTTCTATTAGCCACCTAGTTCCGTTACATTTCGAAAGAAAGGGCTTACGTTTAGATTTTTTAGAGTCAACCGAAATAAAATTAGCTCTCTCAAATAAAACGAATATACTAAATAATCAATTAGAAGTTAAAGAAAGTACAATCATTGATTACATTCTTTAAATATTTGCAAATTTGTTTTGTGTGTAAATTCTCATTTCTCAGAAGACCATTCAAAATTAAACAAAATAGACTTCTCCTCCACTAATTTTAAATATTTACCCTTTTGTTATCTTAAAAATAAATCTTACCATTGAGTTGTATTCAAATTCGAAATCCTCTTTCTCAAAAGGCCATTCAAAATTAATCCAAAGTAGACTTCCTACCTTTTCTCCCTCCAGTAATTTTAAATATTTACCCTTTTGTTATCTTAAAAATGAAATTCTACCATTGAGTTGTATTCAAATTTGAAATCCTCTTTTCTCAAAAGGCCATTCAAAATTAATCCAAAGTAGACTTCCTACCTTTTCTCCCTCCACTAATTTTAAATATTTACTCTTTTGTTATCTTAAAAAATAAATTTTACCATTGACTTGTATTCAATTTCGACTTATTCAGGTCAGTTACTTTCTGTATCTCCTGAAGATGGGTTAGTCACCCGAAATATATATATCGAGATTAAAGATTCTCTAAAATAAATTCGTTTTATTTTTTTATATCTTAATGTGAAACCTACCAAGTATTTTTTTATCCAATAATTTTAATTTCATTTCATTTCATTTGAAATATTGTCCAAGCATAATGCCTCTAAAGACCGAGGAAGTAGCTCAGCCGTAGCTCTAATAAATGATCGAAGATCGTATCGGTATGTCCTCAACGACTTAGGCCAGTTGTAGGTAAATCGCTTTTCACCACTAACACAGGGTAGATTGTAAATGGAGGGACTGGGAGAGCAATCAGATGCCAGGCACTGTCAGGCATCTGATTGGCCCTCCCATCCCTCCATTTACCATCTACCATGTAGTTAGTGGTAAAAAGCATTTACTTTGCGACATACAACCGGCCCTTAAAGCATCGGTTGGACAGAGAGTTCCACAGAGCTAGAAATAAGATATAGAGAAACAAATTCTTATGCCAGGAGCCCGGGATCTGGTCGAATTAGATCTTCAAATGAGAGAGATAACCGATTTATACTATTGGAAGTATTGAGGGATCGGCATACTGCATACAACAGCTCAAATTCTACACCGCCTTCTACAAACTCGACAAGTCAACCTAATAAAGTGTTTGGACTATCAGAAGACGTCTCCGGGAATTAGGATTGATGTCAAGGAGACCAGCGATAGGCCCTCTTTTGACACCGAATCAATCTAAGTGTTCCACTTTTTTTGCACCACAGTGTTTATAGTATATGTAATATGTATATATATTATTTATTTGTTTGAGACTTGTATAGATAGCTTCGAAGACTTAGTTTAATCATCAGTCTTATTTTTTTATTTTTATTTATTTAATTATAAATATTATTTTTCATGGGATTAGCTTAGTTAAACATTAGTCTGCTAAGTAAGAACAAATATTTTCAATATCCAGGTGATACTGACCCCATGAATAATAATAAAAAATAAAAAAGACTGATAATGAAGGGCAAGCCTTCGAAACTATAATCTTAAACAAAAATAAATAATATATATAAATTTACTACAATTCCCATCTGTCCGATTCTTTGGGGAATCGAAACAGATGAATTTTGTTCATATATTCAATAATAAATTTTATTTAGAATGTTTATATATTAACATTAAATGAAAGCGAAAGTTAAAACTTTTATCCGATCACTGCCCTATTTTGGTGCACTTGGGACCAGACTCGTTTTGATAGTGAACCAAGAGTTGAAAAAAGATACAGGACCCAGCCGGATATGATCCGACATCTTCCGCGTTAAGCCCGCAGATACCTTCTCCATTTAGGCGATGGATCCCCTGACTAGATAAGTTTTAACTTTCGCTTTCATTTAATGTTAACATATATATATATTTGATATACTTACATGTGTGTATGTTTATTTGTATCAAGCAGAGGACAACCTCTTTGTTTCTCTTTATGATTGAACAACTCTGCTACTCTCTACAAAATCAAAAAATTTCAAATAAATACATTATATCGACACAATAATATAGGGCCGTTTTATTTTTCAATGGACCTTTAAAATTAAGCTCTGTTCAAACTTGAGAGTTTTCAGCCTTTTTTTTATGTTAATTAATTTAATTAAAATTAATTCATTAGTTTTAAGTTTTCACTTTATTAAAAATATTATAGAAATTTCATTTCATTCTCCTGTTGTAAAGGATATTTTAAAATTCTTATTTAAAATATTCTAGAAAAAGATTCAATTTCAAAACAAAACTGATATCTTTTCAATCGAAAAATTAATTATACTCGCTGTTATTCATTACTTTGTAGTTCCAAAGAAATTTATTTAGAGAAATATACTAATTCTAGTCGCCTTTTAAGCAAGCCTTCTAGAAAAAACAAAATACAGTCATAAAAAACATATGACGTTCACCAATCAAAATGCTCGATTTGACCACGTGACCGTCGGAGGCCCCTTTGCACCGAGCGAGCCGGGGTGATTTCAGTTGCGTTCGACCTGTTAGCTAGAGCGGACTCAGGGATGCTGTTCTCGGCTTTTAAGCGAGAAAGATCCTTATTGCCTGCGAGGCCATTTTGAACAGCCCATATACAGTGGCTGGTTCTGTTGCGTTTTTCATCCGTTGTGGTGTTAAACCGTTATCTTAAAATATTTTGTTTGATTAATTACGTGGTAATTATCAACCTGAATTGACGAGTTCAAAGGAACTCCAGAGAAAAGGATTTCTCACATTGTCTGCTTCCAACTAGTGCAAGATTTTAGTTGGAACGAGAACTAATTACATCTTCTTTAAGAAAAAAGGCAACATTGAAGGCGTTCTATTATTGAAAAATAATTTCTTTTGGAACGATCGTTTTGAAAAACAAGCTAAGTAGTTTTAATAATTATTTGTAAAACAATTTATATCTTAATGTTTAAATATTAAAATATTTTGCTATTATATTGAAAATAATTCACTCTTTAATTCAGAATTGTATTTCTCAATTGATATAATTATCAATTAATATATTGAATTTTTCTATGTTACAATTAATATACTAATCATACAAAACTGTATTTATTTTATAAAACATAATGTTATTTTAACATGTTCATTTGATATTTTTTCCCACTGCTGATTTTTTAAAATAAAATAAAAAGCTGTTATTTAGTTAAAATATTAAATTTGAGTTTTTATACTGCTTCCTCCGCCATTTTTAAAAATAAAATAATAAGGAGTTTTCCATCTCTGAGATATATATTTTAATTTTTAATAAGTTAATACTACAATTTTCTTATCAAAAAGGTTTAATTTAAGTTATTTAACCAATTCTGTTTTTAATTATTATTAAAAACAAAATTGTAATTAATTTGAATCTTGAAAATAATAATATTTTCCAGAACGTTTCCAATTTTTCGAAGTAGTTTTGATTACTAGTACATTATTCGAACCTGCGGTCAAATCAATTCATTTAACTTTATTTATTTTGAAGTCTTCGGATCAGAAGTGCTTTCAAGGGTAGTTTCTAACTAATGCTTCCTGGCCCCGTAAGATACCCTTCTTAGCAAAAAGGGGTTGATATCCGAGAATCTGTTTGCATTATCCAAAGCTTTGAGTGCTAGACTTCAAAGGAAGCAAGTCCATTTAAGGTGTAAACACGTTCTCCGATATTAGTCAGTTAATTGCAAAGTTAATTGGCCTTAAGAATCCCGACCCCCAGTCATCTGGCGATTAGGGCCAACTCCTTAACATCTGTCGACCGGTGACAGGACTCCTTAACATCTGGCGCACGTGACAAGGACACACCCCAGACATCTAGCAATAGTTCTCAAAACAAATTTGTTATTATTATTTTGAAAAATTGGTTATAAATTCTGGTGGCGACCGATAATAAAACAAATCTAATACTATATTAAATAAATAACTATAAAATAAATATCTCAAGATGGCTCAGGAGAAGCAAATAAAACAAATAACAGCCAGGTGGGCCTTAATAAAATTAAAGAGCAGTGACTTTTTAGAATTTATGTCGGAAAAAGAATTTAGCTCTACAGATTCTTGTAACCATAGTATAGAAAGAGTAACACAAATCATTTTGGACATAGATAATAGCTTAAAATACATTTATGAACACGAGTTACAAAATGAAGCAACCATTATTCCGATAATTACGGAAATTACCACAACTTCACGCGAGCTCAATAATCTTAAACTTAGATTCTTAGATAAATTATCTAAATTAAAAACTGCTAAATCGTCAAATGATTCAGAAACCAGTTCAGAAGATTCTGAACCAAAAAGCATACACATAAATCTTCCAAAAATTGAGTTGGAAAAATTTAATGGTGTATACACACGTTATCCTGCATTCAAACATCAATTTGATGCAGCGATTGATTCAAATAATTCACTCAGCCAATGTCAAAAGCTTCAGTACTTAAAAAGTTTTTTGACTGAGGAACCTTTAAACTTAATTAGGCACTTAGATTTGACTAATCAAAATTACCAAGTAGCCATTGAATTAATAGAAAGTAAATATTACAAGTATAGAAAAATTGTTTTTGATTTAATAGATAAATTATTAAATTTGAAAAATATCACATCTCCTAATTCAAAGTTTTATCAAAGTTTAACCAGCACGGTTAGACAAACCATTGCGCAATTAAAAAATTTAGATATTAATACCGATCAATGGAATCCCATACTGGTAAGACTAGTGTCTTCCAAATTAGATGCAAAGGTACATCAGGACTGGTTACTGACGTTAGAAAATCACGACGAAATACCTCGTCTAGACACCCTTTTAATTTTCATAGAAAGACAAGCAGATTCTTATTTAGATTCGCACAGTTTTAATGCTAACAAGCAAAAAGTACAATTTAAAGAAAGCAACAGTGCAAGATCTTTAAATGTACAGGTTTCTAATAAAGACCTAAGTTGCAAACTTTGTTTAAAACAGCATGGCTTGTGGCAATGTGAAAAATTTAAAAAGCTTTCTTTAGAAGAGAGGTCAAAAGTTGTAAATCAGAACAAATTGTGTAAAAAATGTTTTTCTCCTTTTCATTATGTAAATGATTGTAAACGCTTTAATTGTCGCTGCGGCCTTAAACTGTCTCCACTTTTACATTTTTGCAGTAATTCAAAAACGAACTCTTCACTGAAATCGGAGAGCGGAGCGGTCCAAAAAGACCCAGAGGATAAAAAGGCCGGAGAACAAACTGACACAAAGTCTTCCTCCAAGACGACAGCGCACTGCGGAGTGGACGGATCCACAACGTTATTAAGCCGAGCTCTCATCAAAACACAAGACATTTCTGGACGTGAGGTACACATTCGTGCTTTCATTGACACCGGAAGTGAGATTTCTCTAATCTCAGAGGAAATCGTTAATCAATTAGGTTTAGAAAAACAAAACGCCCTTTTGAATGTAAAAGGTTTAAAAGGCCAACACGTAACTTCATCCAAGGGTTTAGTAAATTTGAAAATTGGTTCAGTTGTCGATGATAACTTTGAAATAGATGCACCATTATATGTTGTAAACAGTCTAAATTTAACTATCCCTTCAGTCCCTCTAAAGAGAAGTCAATTTAAATTTATTAGTGGGTTACCGTTATCAGATGGTACGTTCAATACACCCCACACCACTGGAATCCTAATAGGGGCAGACTTATTTTCAAAATTAATGCTAAATGACATTAGGAAAAGTCAAGATCAAAATCTTGTAGCTCAAAATACCTCGTTAGGTTGGATTGTCTTCGGAAAGGCCGAAGCATTATACAAAAACGATTTTAATTTTAATAATAAAAATGCTCACACAACAACAACGCTAGAAGAAATTAATTCTAATGTTTTAAAGCTGATGGACTTGGATTCGACGCCAGACCATACAGCAAATAACATTTCAAATGCAGAGTTACAATTCCAATTTAGTATTAAAGAGAATGGAAGTGGCCAATTACAAGTGGCACTACCTTTCAAAATTGACCCCCCAATTTTAGGTGACTCGCTGCACAAAGCTCTTACCATGTTAAAAAGACAAGAAGTTAAACTAAATAGCAATCCTCTATTAAAGGAAGAATATTTTCAGTACTTTGATACATTAAAAGAATCAAATTTTATTGAATTAGTAGGTCCTCTTACTATGCATGATAAAACAAAAAACAATCAACAGTTTTACCTCCCACACTTCGGGGTATACAAGGGTGAAAATAGTCCCCTAAGAATAGTTTTGAATGGATCAGCTAAGTCATCCTCAAAATATTCATTAAATGATTGCCTAGAGGTAGGTGACACCCTCCAGAATGACATTCGTCTAGTTTTAACCAGGTTTCGCACTTACAAATTTGTAGTTACTACAGATATTGTAAAAATGTATCTCCAAATTTTAATCGATCCTGACCACCGGAATTATTTAAGAATTCTGTGGAAGGACAGGCAGGAAGATGTCATAAACATCTACAGATTTAGTTGTTTACCATTTGGATTAGCTCCAGCGGCTTATCTAGCGATAAGATGTTTAATTTGGTTAGCAGAGAAAAATGCTAAAGAGTTCCCTCAAGTAGAATCTATAATTAAAAAGAATACTTATCTAGATGATTTTTTAATTGGGAGTGATTCTCCACAAAACCTTTTAGCTTTAATAAAAGATTTAAATTATGTTTTAGGCAAAGGTCATTTTAAATTAGACAAATGGGTTTCTAATTCCCCCTTAATTCTAGACCTTTTGCAAAAAGAAAATATTTTGACTGCTCAATCTAAATTCATTCCCTTTGGAGACCATTCTACGGTCTTAGGATTAGTTTGGTTCTCAGATTCAGACCAATTTTCTTTTCATTTCACCTCTTTTACCAATGACAATCTCACAAAAAGAAACATTTTGTCAGATCTAGCCAAAATTTATGATCCATTGGGATGGATTTCACCATGCATTATAACCTTTAAAATTATATTTCAAAGTTTGTGGAAAGCAGGGCTCAATTGGGATGATCCTGTACCCCACGCTTATCAGGAGCTGTGGTCAAACTTTAGAGAAGAGATGACACAAATTTCTAATTTCAGAATACAAAGATATTTATTTAAAAATACTTTTTCCAAATTTAAATTATTTGGATATGCAGACTCTAGTGAACTAGCTTTTGGAGCTGTAATTTATTTAGTAGAATATGATTCGCGAAATAATTATATTGACTCAAACTTAATTTATGCAAAATTTAAGGTAGCTCCTTTAAAGTCTTTAACAATTCCAAGGTTAGAATTAACCGCAGCTTTAACTTTAGTTAACTCCATAAAATTTATCTTAAGGGCCTTTGAAATCAAACTTGAATTCATTTATTTATTTTCAGACTCTACAGTAGTTTTGAACTGGATTTCCAGCCCCCTTACAAATTTAAAACTTTCGTTTCTAATAGGATTACTGAAATACAGAGTTTAGATTTTCCTCACTCCTGGTCACATGTTCCAACAGCAGAAAACCCTGCAGACTTGGGCACCAGAGGGGTTTCAGTAGAAAAATTTTTAAATACAGAATTTTGGAAAAAGGGTTACAAAACACACTTTTTATCCAAACCCACCCCATTTAAATTCCTCAACGAGGTTAAAACCCCAGAGGAAGAAGATAAAAAAGAAGTTGTAAGTTTTGTGCACTCACTTCTCAAGAAAGAAGAAGTAATAGATAAATATTTATCACAATTCTCTTCATTGGAAAGATTAGTTTCTCACCTTTCAATACTCAAAAAGTTCTGTATCTATTTAAAAATAAAAAGGGAATATCCTGACGAATATAAAGAAAAGTTTAAAAATTTTAAAACTATACGTCCTTTGGATAGAGAAAATTCACTATTAAATTTGATTAAATACAGTCAAAGAAGTTTTGTTACAGAAATAACTAGCTTAGAGAATCAGGAGCCGTTAGATAGAAAATCTAACATCCTAACTTTAAACCCTTTCTTGGATAAATTCAAGTTGTTAAGAGTAGGAGGTCGATTAGAAGAAGCTAACATCCCCTACAACCAAAAGCATCCTTTAATAATATCAAAAAGTTGTTATATAACTAAATTATTAGTTAGGTCTTATCATTTAAAGTACTTACATGCAGGCCCTAATGTTATTTCGGCTTTGCTCAGACTAAAATTTTGGATAGTACAAGGCAGAAAGTTAATTAGAAAAGTTTGCCGTGAATGCATTACATGCTTCAAACAGAAGCCGCAAACCTTCACACCTTTAATGGGAAATTTACCTGGTGATAGAGTCAATCCTTCACGACCCTTTGAGAATACAGGAGTAGACTTTTTCGGCCCATTCATGGTCCACTTAAATCTGAGACGAGGTTCCAAGCCACAAAAGGTTTACGTCTCCACATTTGTGTGTTTCACAACGAAAGCTTGTCATTTTGAAATTTGTACGGATCTTAGTACAGAATGTTTCTTAAACGCTTTAAAAAGATTTATTGCCCGCAGAGGGTTTCCCAAAAAGATCTATTCAGACAATGGAACAACATTTGTCTCCGCTTCCAAAGTTGTCAGGTCGGAATTGAACCAATTGATTTCAAAGATGAAAAATAATGAAGTAATGAAGTTCTTATCAGAGAATTCAATCTGTTGGTCCTTTATACCCACCTACAGCCCTCACTTCGGTGGACTTTGGGAATCATCGGTGCGTGTTTGTAAACATTACCTTAAAAGAATTGTAGGACAGAGCTTTTTAACGTTGTTGGAGCTAGAAACTCTTTTGTGTCAAATAGAATCGATTTTAAATTCAAGGCCTTTAACCCCTCTCTCCGATGACAGTGAAAGTCTTGAATACTTGTCACCCGGACATTTTCTAGTTGGTCAACCACTTGTGCAATTACCAGTGTTAGAACATTGTCAAGAAAGAAATTGTAAATTAAATCAGAGGTTTAAATTTTTAGAAAGTTTAAAAGCCGGCTTTTGGAAAGCTTGGTCCAATACCTATCTAAACACTTTACAACAACGGTATAAAGGTAAAACCAAAATTGTAAACCTTGTTGTAAACCAATTAGTTCTCATACAAGACAAAAATACACTAACTAACCAGTGGAAGTTAGGACGTGTACTGGAAGTCTTTCCAGGCAAAGATGGAAGTGTGAGAGTGGTTAAGTTAAAAACCCAGATGGGAATAATAACAAGACCAGTTGTCAAATTGGCCCCATTGCCAATAGAAATTTAGTTTATAAGTTAATAAACAAAATGATTTTGTCAAACCAAAACAAACACAATTAGTATTTAAGCAATTAGTTTTAAGATCATTAAATTTTATTTAAAAAAAAAAAAATGTTTATTATTATGTAAAGTGACAAAGTTTATATTCTGAAAACATTGAAATGTCAAAACTCACCCAACTGTCAAAGACATTTTAAAGACTTTAGTTTTAATTCGTTAAAAGAGAATCTTTTAACAAAAATTGGGGAGTTATGTTCAAACTTGAGAGTTTTCAGCCTTTTTTTTATGTTAATTAATTTAATTAAAATTAATTCATTAGTTTTAAGTTTTCACTTTATTAAAAATATTATAGAAATTTCATTTCATTCTCCTGTTGTAAAGGATATTTTAAAATTCTTATTTAAAATATTCTAGAAAAAGATTCAATTTCAAAACAAAACTGATATCTTTTCAATCGAAAAATTAATTATACTCGCTGTTATTCATTACTTTGTAGTTCCAAAGAAATTTATTTAGAGAAATATACTAATTCTAGTCGCCTTTTAAGCAAGCCTTCTAGAAAAAACAAAATACAGTCATAAAAAACATATGACGTTCACCAATCAAAATGCTCGATTTGACCACGTGACCGTCGGAGGCCCCTTTGCACCGAGCGAGCCGGGGTGATTTCAGTTGCGTTCGACCTGTTAGCTAGAGCGGACTCAGGGATGCTGTTCTCGGCTTTTAAGCGAGAAAGATCCTTATTGCCTGCGAGGCCATTTTGAACAGCCCATATACAGTGGCTGGTTCTGTTGCGTTTTTCATCCGTTGTGGTGTTAAACCGTTATCTTAAAATATTTTGTTTGATTAATTACGTGGTAATTATCAACCTGAATTGACGAGTTCAAAGGAACTCCAGAGAAAAGGATTTCTCACATTGTCTGCTTCCAACTAGTGCAAGATTTTAGTTGGAACGAGAACTAATTACATCTTCTTTAAGAAAAAAGGCAACATTGAAGGCGTTCTATTATTGAAAAATAATTTCTTTTGGAACGATCGTTTTGAAAAACAAGCTAAGTAGTTTTAATAATTATTTGTAAAACAATTTATATCTTAATGTTTAAATATTAAAATATTTTGCTATTATATTGAAAATAATTCACTCTTTAATTCAGAATTGTATTTCTCAATTGATATAATTATCAATTAATATATTGAATTTTTCTATGTTACAATTAATATACTAATCATACAAAACTGTATTTATTTTATAAAACATAATGTTATTTTAACATGTTCATTTGATATTTTTTCCCACTGCTGATTTTTAAAATAAAATAAAAAGCTGTTATTTAGTTAAAATATTAAATTTGAGTTTTTATACTGCTTCCTCCGCCATTTTTAAAAATAAAATAATAAGGAGTTTTCCATCTCTGAGATATATATTTTAATTTTTAATAAGTTAATACTACAATTTTCTTATCAAAAAGGTTTAATTTAAGTTATTTAACCAATTCTGTTTTTAATTATTATTAAAAACAAAATCGTGATTAATTTGAATCTTGAAAATAATAATATTTTCCAGAACGTTTCCAATTTTTCGAAGTAGTTTTGATTACTAGTACATTATTCGAACCTGCGGTCAAATCAATTCATTTAACTTTATTTATTTTGAAGTCTTCGGATCAGAAGTGCTTTCAAGGGTAGTTTCTAACTAATGCTTCCTGGCCCCGTAAGATACCCTTCTTAGCAAAAAGGGGTTGATATCCGAGAATCTGTTTGCATTATCCAAAGCTTTGAGTGCTAGACTTCAAAGGAAGCAAGTCCATTTAAGGTGTAAACACGTTCTCCGATATTAGTCAGTTAATTGCAAAGTTAATTGGCCTTAAGAATCCCGACCCCCAGTCATCTGGCGATTAGGGCCAACTCCTTAACAAGCTCCATCTTTTAGAACCTATTGAGATTAAATTAACAAAAAGCAAGAGAGAGTAAAATAACGCCATCTATTATATATACTCGGAACTAAAGTAAGAAATAGTAAAAGTAATTAAGAAAAATACAACGCCATCTATTAAAGGTAAGTCGAACTACAATTACATAAAATAGTTTAAGAATATTTATTAAAAAAACATTTCAAGTATATTAAACTGGATAATATAAAAAACATTATTAAAAAAGAAAAAAAAACTATTATTATACTACCTGGAAGAGTCTTTCATTAAGAAGCTTTATCTATATATATGTTTCTAGCGCTGCTTCGCAGCCTGGAAACATATATTAACGTCCGTTCAATCTCTGAGTAGCAAAACGCCTTGTTTTCTTTATAAGAGAGCCTCTCCTTGACTCTCTAGACTTTCGTCTTACTAATAGAAATTTGGAACTCATATATATATACCATTCAGGCTAATTTCGAAATCTCCACTAGCGAATCGATTTTTTGACCCTTCGTAAACATTTATTCAAGAATTAGATTGGAATTCACTTAACGAGATCAAACACTAGAATTTTCTGCAAATTTTGAATAAAATTGAATTCAATTTGATGCCCGAATAACAGAGAAAAAAATTTCTAAAAATATTTGTTTCCAAATGTCACCCGATTAATTTATTAATTATCCATCAAAATGTTAATTATTATACTTGAGATGGCCCTAATGGCCTCTAGAATACGATTTCATTCATATTTATTTCATTTCTTTATATAGTATATGCATTCCTAATTAGCCTATGCTTAACCCATGGTCTGCCTGTCCAGACTTGTCAGCCGCCTGCGCTCTCTATCGCATAGCACGGCAAGGTCCTGAGAAAGGAGATTCTTAAAGTCTAATTTTCGGGCGCAGGGGGCGTCCCTTCCTTGGCTAATTGCATTAGGCCACTTCTAGATCAATCAAAAAAGTTAAGCAATCTTAATCAGTTCAGAGTCCAACCCCTAATCGGTTACCGCTCTCTCGAAAGTTTCAAAAAATATATATAATAATTTTTTTTTATAAATAATTAATTAATCATCAATTAATAAATAAATAGTGCATAACGTCCTATTTATTCTCATTTCAATTCTCAAGGCAAATGTTTATTTATTTATTTATTTATTTGCAATAGTGTCTGCGTTGGGTGGGTGTTAATTTATTTGATTTAAGAAATGAAATTCTCCATTTTGATATAGGAATAAAAAAATTGAATTTGATAACAATACAAAAAGAACTTTAAAATGAATAAATAATTTCACTTCTAGCTAAAATAAATATATAAATAATTAGTAATATATATAAAAGTAATACTTTCCTTATTAGCCTATGTTTAATCCATCCACTCTGCCTGTCCAGACTTGTCAGCCGGCCTGAATTATTTATATGACATGCTCTAGGAACGCACATAAATTTATCATTTAAGGAATAAGAAATTCATCTCATTTATGACAAATACTCTAAGTTGTGTTAATTGTCCAATAATAAAAATCTTGAGCTAAGAATGGATCAAGAAATTTTTATCCGACGAAAATGAGAGCGCGGATGAAGCCATTTTTCGCTCTTTTTAAAAATAATTTATGTATTAATTAAAGTAAAATTTGGGATTAAATGTTGTATTAATTAAAATTTTTAAACATATTTTATATTTTTTAATTTCTTGAAACCCGGTTGGCCGATATATTGAATTCAATTGATTTTTACTTTACCATACAGGGTATTTTATTTTTTACTTTATCCAATGCGAAGCATGGGTAAAGTATTGTAATCGCTCGCGCGCCAAGCGGGACTTCAAAGGGTCTTCAGGTAAAGACTGCGGAACCCATGGACTCAATTAAGGTCACACATTGTAGTATTCAATTGGGTTGAATTTTAGCACGTGACGATTTTGCCAAAAATTACCTGGGGTCTCGTCGAGAGGCCAAAAAGTACCATTTTTTTGGAAGTGCGTGGGGATGGATGAATGGATGGATGGATGGATGGATGGATGTATGTATGTTATCGTTTTTTTCGTCCACGATTTTTTCCACACCTTTGCACCGATTAAAATGAAATTTAAAACCTACCATTCTTTTAACAAAATGAAGCGCTGATTAGTTTTTGGTACATATCGGCCCACAAACATTAGTACTTTATTTGGGTACTTTTTTAGTTTTTTTTAAATATCTTGAAAATGACTTAACGAATTTTGATGAAATTTAATATCCTAATTAAGTATTTTGGGGACAACAAAAAAGGTTAAATAAAGTTTTTAGTAAAAGTATATTTTAAAGTACTTTACAAGTAAAATAGTACTTTTTTTAAATTCCTTATTTTACCAAAAATTTAAAAAAAACTTTAAAATTTATTAATTTGATCGGTAATATAGCTCATTTAAACTTGCTTAAGTAAGAATGGTTAGGCTTCTCGCTGTGAAATGATAAACATAAGTAACCATAGCAACTTTAAAATCAAAAATAGTGATTGATTCTAATTTAGTACTTGAGGAATAACCATTCTATATTGAATTTTGACGTTTCGGTTTTTATTGGTAACCATTGCTGAAGACATGGAGGGATCGAGTTAAAATAAAAAATAACGATTGATTCTCATCTAGTACTTGAGGAATAACCATTCTATATTGGATTTTTGAAGTTTCGGTTTTTATTGGTAACCATTGCTGAAGACATGGAGGAATCGACTTAAAATCAAAAATAGCGATTGATTCTCATCTATTACTTGAGGAATAACAATTCTACATTAGATTTTTGACGCTTCGATTATTATTGGCAACCATTGCTGAAGACATGGAGGAATCGGCTTAAAATCAAAAATAACGATCGATTATTATCTAATACTTGAGGAATAACCTTATTGCATTCCATTTTTGATGTTTTGACTATTAATGGCAACCTCTACTGAAAACCAGGAAGAATCGACTTAAAATCAAAAAGACTAAATTCTTTTTTGGTAAACAACTCAAGCTTGAGCTCGAAGGGTCAAAAATCTAATGTAGAATTGTTATTCCTCAAGTAATAGATGAGAATCGATTGCTATTTTTGATTTTAAGACGATTCCTCCATGTCTTCACCAATGGTTACCAAAAATAACCGAAATGTCAAAAATCGAATGTAGAATGGTTATTCCTCGACTTTTAAATAAGAATCGATCATCATTTTTGAATTAAAGCCAACATGAACTGCAAATAGCAAATGAAATCTGATTAATAATAAAGGAATAAACATATTAATATTTCAAATGAATTTGGATAAAGTTTAGCAACGATCCGTTGCAGTTTATTTTTTTTGTAATGATATTGATGTGAGAAGGAGATAAACAGAAGGTACCTCCCCTAAATGCTTATATGGGCTGGGCAGAGTAGAAGGAAAGAAGCCGGGATCACGAGCCAAATCTCAGAAAGTTAGATACAATCCAATATCAAATTTACTAAGTTTTTAGTGGCCTCGAGCAGTGGTAAATTCTCCGTGCAATAAATTATGTTAAATTAATCTCCCACTTAGGGTATGGTCAAGTATTGTAATCGTACATGAAAAAACTGGTTTTTTGGCTTATTTTTTTCATAATATCTCAAAAACTGCTGAAACTATTTTGATTAAAAAATTGGGCGAAACCATGGCATTTCGGTCTACAAAAAGCCCTAATAAGTGAACATTGAAAAAATTATATTTTTCGAAATAATAACTGTTTTGTCAAAATGTCTGTTAGTTCGTACGTGCGTTACTAAATTTTTGCGGACGCACTAGCTCAATAACTAGTTTGAATATCATCTCTTGTAGTTTAGGTGGATTGAGATTAAGAACTGATTAGATTTTGGTTGAAATCGAATCAAAAATTAAGAGGGTAGGTGGGGGGTAAAAACTAAAATTATAAAATTTTCAAACTAAAATGAAAACAAAAAAACAAAAATGAAATATACCATGAAATAAAAAATAGAGTTATTTTTTTCGAGGGCCAAAATTGGGGGGGGGGGGGTTCAAAAAATTAGAACTATCAATATAAGTCTTAGAGAATTTAATGGAAGACGAAACTTTGCACATGAACCCTATTTGACCTTATGAAAATTCGGGGTGGGTCAAAAATATTTTCAAACAAAAATCTAAGAAATGTGATATTTCTAATAAAATTGTCTCATAATTAAAAGGAGATATTATTAATTGCTAATAGGGCCAAAATTAAGAGAAGGGGAGGGGGGTTATTTTATAAATAATTATAATTATACGAGCTTTTCTTGCGTGCCTTCGGCACGCCCCTGAAGCTCGACCCTCCGAGCTGGTGCCCTGGCGGGCAGCGTCTCGGTCCATAAATTTTATTCCTCTTAAAAAACCACACTCCAAATGTATACCCGTAAACTATCGAAAATACATCGTATCTTAAAAGTTTCGCCTCTTTAAATTTTGAGTGGCGAGGTGGGGGGGGGAGGAATAATTATCAATATATTTAATGTTTCTTGATTTAAAATGAATTGGAGGCTCTCATTTTAAAATTCGAGTCCAAATTACAATTATATTTCAAATTTGCCTCGTTAATTAATATATATTTAATGTTTCTTAATTTAAAATCTATTGGTGTTTTTTCATTTTCATTCGAGTTCAAATGAATACAATATTATCTCGACACAAAGTCTAAATAAAAAATATATAGTTTTAGTAACAGAAATCAAAATATAAATATTAATGTTGCATTGGTGTAATAGCTAGAACTGATGTCCTTAGTTCAATAGTTCGTCGGTTCGATTCTAGGCAAGAGGGTAATTTTTTTTTCAAGAAAATTCTCTCAGCGTTGTTACAAATTAATCTAGGCTCTTATATATAGTATTGTAATTCAATATTAAACATAAAAGAGGGGCCAGATGTATGGTAAAGTCATGTGGATGGCCACTTCAATTTAGTTATTTATTTTTGCTTAGATGTTTACTTATTTTTAGAAAAGTGGAGAAAAACAATTACTTGGTAAAATTTTCAAATTTTATTTATTATAGGTATACAAGAAGTCCTCATTTTTTTAGTATAAGATAAGAATAATAAAAATGAATTTGATATCATAATAAGTATTTTGGAAGATGATTTAACTTTCACTAAACCGGCTTATTTTTTTATTATCCAATATATATTTTGGGCTGTCAATGTGTGTGTGTTTGTGGGTGAGGATGAGTGTGAGTGTGAGTGTATTTGTCCACCTGGTGGCTGATCACCTGATGGTTACGGTTCACCCTCCACCCGGACACCCGAATGCACTTACTGACCCATGTATTTATTTCAATGTGTGGGTTTATGAATGACTAAATCATTTAACGGAACTAGTCATGGAAACAACACAAACAACAACAACAGTTGAGGGGGGAGGTGTCCATTGGATGAACCAGTCAACCAAATATTCATTTCCATTATTGAACAGGCAATGCCCTCCAGCCACGACACCCACAGGTAGGTATATTAACATACAGGGGGGGGCGCCAATACTAGGTATTCATCAACTGGCCCAACATTTCCAATATTTACCTACTATTCGTCAATTACAAAACAGATTTTATAGCTAAGCTTTTTCTAATGGGGGGAAACATTTATGAAAACGATATATACGATATTAGCAATAAATTACAAACAGAATATACTAATACGCCGAGCAGTGGAGCGAAATTTCTAGGTCTCACTTTTTTAGGACTGGTCATAAAATAATCATATTTAGCACACGTTCCCACCTTAGTGAACAGTAAATGGCTGATTCTAAAAAAAAAATCGAAAAATGACTTTAATGGAAATTTTTTTTTATTATAATGAAATTTCTTTTGTTAATTTGACAGTACATCGGCTAATTGTTTAAAACGTTATAGTGGTCCCCAACTTTTTTGAGTTTAAAAAGAGATGATGGGGTCCATATAGTTATAGGTTCTGGATAGTTCTAAGAAAATTTGTGATACCCGTAAAAAAATATGATAAATGGTGAGAGACAACTTAGAACATAAACTTTGTTCTTGTACTTGTTTACTGGACCGTAACTTAGAAAACTAACACCAACAATTTGTATGAGGGAAGTGAGGGAATGAGAAAACGAAACATTATTGTACAAAAGTAGAAAAAATAACCTTATAATTTCCCATTTGAATGTACGATACTTTATTAATTCTAGGAGCACATACAAATATATGATAAATGATACATAAACAAGCGCTTAAATGTTTAAAACACGGGCTGAGGGAATGACGGTCCAAAATGTAAGCTTGGGAAAAAAATTTAGTTTTAACACTACATCTTATCACTCATAGCCGAGTCTGGTATATTTTTAGAATATTAATATTGCTAACTTCTAAAAACAATAAGGCAGTGTTCACTTTATAATTTGGAATTATGTTTTAATCCTACTTTTACACAACGGTGAGGAAATGATTCGTTTTTAAGGACGAATTTATAATTTTATTTTGGGACTTTTCCGTTTGTCGTGCTTAAACTATATACAAAAATTATGTACAGCCAGTACTATTATATATGAATAAATAATAAGATAGTAGACAGTTATAAGAAACTTTTCGAATTAGATCTTTGAATCTATGGGAATTTGGCGGTTGGGATACAGTGAGGGAATGATTTTTAGGGTATTGAACATATATTTTTTATGTATGATAAAAAAGATAAATATGTTTTATAATTTGGTACGCCTTAGGGATGAAGTTTCATAAAAAATTCTTTGTTACGAAAACTTACGATCCTATTTCACAGGAATCAGCAAAGACATCAATTACCATTATTTTTTTTTTTTTTTTTTGAGAATCAGCCAAATACAAATGAAGTGAATTCTTACCTAGAGCAGGGCTGACCAACCCCACGTACAGCCCGCGGTCATATATGACGTGTGAATTGTCTGTTTTTTTTTTTTTTTTTTTTTTTTTTAATTGGGTATTTCAGGAAGTATTTCAAATCATATTAAATTAATTTAAAAGAAATAGCGTTCCTTATAAATTCACAAAGTATAACATAAAAAACAATAATAATGATCTTCAAAAAGAGAAATTGATTTAAAAATAGGTGAAATGAAATGCAAAAATCACACTGAAAGAAATAGCCATTGCTATTTGTTATTTTAAAACTCGAAATATTGTTCAGTGTATGGGACTTTAGTAATAATATTGATAGTTAAAACCGAGGAGTGAACCGCGACCTAATATGCTGTACACATATTTCCACTTGTACTTCCAAATATTTCGAAGTACTTCCAAAATATTTCCAAAGAGCTGTACACCTACTTCCAATCGCGGATCACTCCTCGGTTAAAACTATTAAGAGAGAAAGATAAATAAATATTATATTTAATATTGTTTTACTATGAGTTAAGGATACTAGGTCACTTATTTCACATTAAAATTAAAAATTAAAAGATATAATTTTTTTTCTTTTTCAATATATATATTTCGGGCTATCAACCCATCTTCAAGTAACTTTCTGTACTTCCTGAAGATGGGTTGATAGTCTGAATATATATATTGAAAAATAAAAAAATTACATCTTTTAATTTTTTAATTTTAATGTGAAATAAGTGATCTAGTATCCTTAACTCATAGTAAATCAATATTAAATATAATATTTATTTACTCTTATCTTTATTAAAGATGTTTCACCTTGCACCAACACCACAATCTCTACTATTATTAAGAGAGAGCTTCGACTGTGTGTTCTAGGTATCTAGGTTATGCATTGGAATTGCTTGGTTGCATCATTAGGCGTTAAATATTAAAACCTTAATATGTTTTTGAATATCACTAAAATAAAAATAAAAATTGACACGTTCTGATGTGGCCATCCACTTGACTTTACCATACAACCTGGCCCCTCACTTATATTTGAAATTTAATAAAATTATTTATAATCATGTAAGGGAGGGGGGATAGTTTTTGCATTTTTAGACTTCTGGGGACCCACTGATTATGTATACAACATTTGGTTGAGTTTGGTACAAGGGCCTACATTTTTAATTTTGACCCTACATCCACCCCTCCCCCATTTTGGGCGGTTAGTTTTTGAATTTTTAGACTTCTGTGGGCACACGGATTATGTAACAAAATTTGGTTGAGTTTGCTCAAAAGGCCTAGATTTTTAATTTTTATCCCCCTCTCCTCCGCCCTCCTTAATTTTGGGTCGATATGCACCAAAATCTAATCAGCTCTTAATCTCAATGGTTCAAAACTAGGTGTGAAATTTGGTTTCGATATTCACACTAGTTTTTGAGCTAGTTCGTCCACCAAAATTTGGTAACACACGTATTAACAGAATAACAGACTAACTAACAGACATTTTGACAAAACAATTATTATCTCAAAAATATAATTTTTGCGATGTTCACTTATTAGGTTTTTTTTGTAGACCGAAATGCCATGGTTTGGTCCAATTTTTTTAACCAAAATGGTTTCAGCCGTTTTTGAGATTATTCGTAAAAAGAAGCAAAAAAAACACTTTTTTCATTCACGATTACAATACTTGACCATACTCTCTGTATGGCAAAGTAATAAAAAATAAAATAAATACTATATATGTTTGTCTAGATTAATTTGTAACAACGCTAAGAGAAATTTCTCTAAAAAAATCTCCCTCTTGCCTAGAATCGAACCTACGAACTCTTGAACTAAGGTCATTAGCTTTAACCACTAGACCAATCTGACATTAATATTTATACCATGATTTCAGTTACTAAAACTATAAATTTTTGATTTAGACTTTGTGTCGAGATAATATTGTATTCATTTGAACTCGAATGAAAATGAAAAAACACCAATTGATTTTAAATTAAAAAACATTAAATATAAATTAATTAACGAGGCAAATTTGAAATATAATTGTCAGCTAGGATTTTAAACTGACAGCTCCAATTGATTTTCATTAACCAGGCAAATTTGAAATATAATTTTAATTTGCACTCGAATTTTGAAATGAAAGACTCCAATTCATTTTAAATTAAGAAACATTAAATATATTTTTTGTAATTAATTAAATTAATTGAACCGCGTAAATTTGAATAATTTCCATGATTCAGCCTGCGAATTTTTTGCAGTTCATAAATCATTTCATTATTTTTGTTTTGAAAAGGAAAAATGAAATTTAAATTTAAATTTAAATATATTCATAATTATTCCTCCCCCCCCCCCCCCCCCCCGCCACTCAAAAATTAAAGAGGCGAAACTTTTAAGAGACGATGTATTTTCGGTAGTTTACGGGTATACATTTGGAGTGTGGTTTTTTAAGAGGAATAAAATTTTTGGACCGAGACGCTGCCCGCCAGGGCACCAGCCCGGAGGGCCGAGCTTCGAGGGCGTGCCGAAGGCACGCACGAAAAGCTCGTAAATAAATAAAAACCTAATAATTTTGATCGTTGCAGTTTATTCTCATTGAGTCTATAAAATTTAAAATAATATAGTATCGAAACCCAAAAAAGTGGTGGGTGGATATACATTTTAATTTCAAGTGTAGAACATTTCATACGTCTTATTTGTTTTTTTACCCGTCTCCCATATTTTGACATCTTCCTTTATTTTATTTTATTTCCCGTCCTCCGTCTCTCTCTCTCTCTCTGATTTTCCATTTATCATTTGGAAACCGCGTGAGTTGACGTTTCTCTTTCTTTTATTTGCTACATCTCCTTCCGACTAACTCCCTTTGGTACGTCACTCAACACACATACATACACATAGAGACTAGTACTAATGCTATTACTCATCTCTCTAGCCTCAACTCTTTACGTCGGAGGTATACCCCCCTATTTGATTTCCCAGAGGCGATTTTGTCATTCTCGGCTGGGAATCGAACTTTGGAACATTCATTCCAATGAGAGAGCGAGAAAAATTATTATATATATATGAAATAGAAATAAAACAAAAGAGAAATGAACAACGGGCGTGTATAATGTGAATTTCGTTCCAGGTTGTTTCTTTAATTTGTTTCAACTTTGTTGTTTTACTTTTATTTTGGTATAATTAACATCACGAGTGGAGATTTTGAATAGGCTTGAAGTTGGGCCTATACAGGCTTCCCATAGTGAATATAGGGCCTAGCTAGGAAATAAACTTGGGCCTATGTAGGAATTAGGGATGAGCATCGATAGTTAAAATATTGATGTTAAATTCGATGGTAACCATCAATTCTACCTGAAAAGTATTAGAACCAGAGTCCCGAATTTGAGTACAGAAAACCTACCCAAAACGTTTCGAGAGAATTTCTTTATTTATCAATTGAATAAAAATAAAATTTTTAAATTTATTTAAATCTAATTTTTAATCAAATTAAAATGTCACATTTTCATTGAGGTGACTTTTTAGATTAAAAATCGCTAATGCCATTTTATAACAAATTTCAACTAAATTTCACCAAATTTTGGACTTTAATCTATCTTATAACGTTTTTGATTCAAATTAAGTCACTTTTTCATCAAAAGTTCTTAATAAAGATAAAAGTAAATAAATATTATATGGAATATTCATTTACTATGAGTTAAGATTTAGTGGTCACTTTAATGTGAACAAGTGACCTAGAAATCTTAACGATAAATTTGTGTAATGGTCTTGTGTCTTGTGAGGCGGCCCGCTCCTCGGAGGCCCAATAAACAAAATTAATAATAAATGAATATTCCATATAGTATTTATTTACTTTTATCTTTATTAAAGATGTTTCACCTTGCACCAACACCACAATCCCTATTAATTATTAAAAGTTCTTAATGCTATTTTGACAAACCTGAATCAAATTTCACCAAATTTTAAAATTTTCTTTACTAAAAATAGTTGTTTAAGAAATGAAAAGCAATTATAAACAAATATATATTTTTAAAATAGGCAATCTTAGCGAAATGGAATTACCTTGATAAAATAAAAAAAAAAAAAAAGGTTATTGAAAAATAATTTTTTTAATTGGATTAAAAAGTGAAACTTTTTCAAAATTCAGCATTTCGATGTTTACAATTTCGGGGTTTAATGCAAAACACACCAGTTCAAATGTACCTATATTATTTTTTACTATAGAATATTTGTTATACTTATATATATATATATTAAGGTGGGTCAAAAAAATCCATTATTTTTTTTACAAGTGACACGGAAAAATGGGTTGCTAGACACCTTAAAAAATTCTTTCTAAATATGAGCTCTTAATTTTAATAAGAAGATCCTCCGCATCGCAGTTTTTTATTTTTTTCTCAGTCCAATAGAAAAAAATTCATACCTCATCATTAATTGATTGTACAGAAAAATGTTCTTGAAGAATTTCGTAGGAAATTTAATGCTCTACAAAAAAGGTATCTTATATTTTTTCCGTAAACCTCACCATTTGAAAGATATTGAAGATTTAAGTTTGATTATTTTAAGACAAATTTCATTTTTGTTTATGAATTTTATAACTCGACAATAAATGGCTATTATAAAATTCGCAATACAAATTTTTGTAGGAAATTAACTGCTCTATAAAAAAGGTGTCTTATGTTTTGGCGATTAAATTAAGCGTTCAAAAGATATTCATCATCAAACTTTCATGTGTAAAGATTTTAAGAGTTTTTGATTAGATATTCGAAAAATTTCAATTTAATTTATAAGTTTTGAGAACATTTACACGAATTTTAATTTTTATCAACTGAGAAACTTCGAAATATTTTTCAAGTTTTTTTTTATGTGTAAGTATCTTTGTCTACATATAAAAAAATTGTACATTATTTATCACTTAGTTAATTATTTATTAATAAAAAAAGCAAAGTTTTCATTATAAATATATTATGATATTTTTCTAAATTTAGAGAAAAAAATGTCCAATTAGTTATAAAAAAGTTTTTTATGAATTTGTATGAAATTCATAAATTAAATTGAAATTTTTCGAATATCTAATCAAAAACTTTTAAAATCTTTACACATGAAAGTTTGATGATGAATATCTTTTGAACGCTTAATTTAATCGCCAAAACATAAGACACCCTTTTTATAGAGCAGTTAATTTCCTATAGAAATTTGTATTGCGAATTTTATAATAGCCATTTATTGTCGAGTTATAAAATTCATAAACAAAAATGAAATTTGTCTTAAAATAATCAAACTTAAATCTTCAATATCTTTCAAATGGTGAGGTTTACGGAAAAAATATAAGATACCTTTTTTGTAGAGCATTAAATTTCCTACGAAATTCTTTAAGAACATTTTTCTGTACAATCAATTAATGATGAGGTATGAATTTTTTTCTATTGGACTGAGAAAAAAATAAGAAACTGCGATGCGGAGGATCTTCCTATTAAAATTAAGAGCTCATATTTAGAAAGAATTTTTTTAAGGTGTCTAGCAACCCATTTTTCCGTGTCACTTGTAAAAAAAAATAATGGATTTTTTGACCCACCCTAACTATATATATATATATATATATATATATATATACCTATTCTATTTTTATACAAAATAATCTCATGTATCATTAATAAAGATATGAGTAAATAGATATTTTATTTAATATAGATTTACTATGAGTTAAGGATACTGGGTCACTTATTTCACATTAAAATTAAAAATTAAAAGATATAAATTTTTTTTTCTTTTTCAATATATATATTTCGGGCTATCAACCCATCTTCAGGAAATACAGAAGGTAACTTAATGTGAAATAAGTGACCCAGTATCCTTAACTCATAGTAAATCCATATTAAATAAAATATCATTTACTCTTATCTTTATTAAAGATGTTTCACCTTGCACCAACACCACAATCTCTATTGATTATCATGTATCATTGTCTATTTGGAAAATAGTTGTAGTTTTATCTATAGTTGTTTTTAGATTGCTTTTAAACCAACTATATTTAATCTATAATAGGAGTGGGTGCTCAACTGCTCATACTTGAGAACGATCTCAGAATAAGTCGATAGAAACGTCGTAGTTATATTGTATTATTTGTTCGTGTTTAATAAATAATTATAATTAATTATGTGATTTAAATAAAAATTCAAACTTTAATCAAATTAATCACAAAAATAACAGCTTCATTAGTAACTATATTTTAGTTTTTAAAATTTCCATTTTTCACGTGAGAATTTCTCCCCAAATGTTTAGAATTCTAATAAATATTTTGAGAATGTTTTATAAAATAATTATATTTTTTGAATATAAATTTAACATTTTAAACCCCTCAGTAGAGGAGTCTTGGGAATTATATTGCTAGATCTATTTTTTGAACCCCCCCCCCTCCCACAATTTCGTTTCCCGAAAAAATAATGACTCTTTTTATTATAAGACTCTTTTAAACTAAATCCATGTTTGGAAGTTTTATAAAATAATTATAATTTTTTCAGAGCCTCCTCCTCTTAATTTTAAGTCCCATTTTAATAAAAATCTAATCAACTCTTAATCTCAATACACCTAAAAATACGTGTGAAATTTCGTTTTGATATTGGCACTAGTTTTTGAGCTAGTGCGTCAACAAAAATCTGGTAACGCACGTACTAACTAACAGACATTTTGACAAAACATTTATTATCTCGAAAAATATAATTTTTTCGATGTTCACTTATTAAAGCTTTTTTGTAGACCGAAATGCCATGGTTCCGCCCAATTTTTTTAATCACAATAGTGTAAGCCGTTTTTAAGATATTTCAAAAAAGAAGCAAAAAAAACAACACTTTTTTCATGCACGATTACAATACTTGACCATATCCTGTAATAGAATAATCCCTTTCATCTTCAATCCACCAATCCACTCACCACCACATAATCTCATTTAGACCTCTGCTTTGTAAGTAAAAGATTGAAAAATTTCTTTTTAAATACTATGATTGATTTGTACTCTGATTTAGAGTTCCAAATCCTTGAGAAGAATACCACAAAGGACCTATTATAAGAGGCAGTAGTGTGAATAGGGATTGTTTCCCAGGATTCCATTGATTTTTTCTATCAAATTTTAGGACTAGAAAAGTTGAAATTGTGTCTCAGGTTAGCTGAATGGCTAGAGCTACTAACATGGTACATTAGAAATTAAATATATATGTTTATTTCTATCAAGTATAGGAAAACCTCATCAAATTATTATATTTCCACTTTTTAATCCCAATATTAACTTTCCTCTTATTCATTTATTTAATGGAATTTAGTTTGTCGAGGAATGAAGAAGGTATTCATAGATCCATAAAAAACATCCCACTGGTGGTTAATCCTCTTCAAATGAAGAGAGATCTCGTAAATAACCAAAGGATAATTGCATAATTACATAATACATAAATAACGCGTGTTTGTAGGATTGGAATAATTTATTAGAAATCCTAAAGAGATGAGAGCGAAAGTGGCATTAAATAGAAAGTAATGTCCGAATGTCGTGTGATAAATTCTATATATTCCTATATTTTAAAGGTTTTATCTATGTGTGCGTGTGTGTGTATGATAACGAATGAATGTATAAATAAATATTTTATTTTTAAAAAAATTCACCCTCTCCCAATGATGATGTCAATAATTTTATCAAAAAAGCTTGAAAATTAAATTTTTGTATGTTTTTTGACCTCAAATTTAATTTTTTTTAATGTATGATTTTAAAAAATTTAATGATATTCTAAGTACACATAAAAAGTAAAAAAATTAATAAGAAAATCATAAGAGAGTGTCATCTATTAGATTCGAGATAGAATGGATTATTTTTAAAGTAAAAAAATTAATAAGAAAATTATAACAGAGTGTCATCTATTAGATTCGAGATAGAATGGATTATTTTTAAAGTAAAAAATTAATAAGAAAATTATAACAGAGTGTCATCTATTAGATTCGAGATAGAATGGATTATTTTTAAAGTAAAAAAATTAATAAGAAAATTATAACAGAGTGTCATCTATTAGATTCGAGATAGAATGGATTATTTTTAAAGTAAAAAAATTAACAAGAAAATCATAAGAAAGTGTCATCTATTAGACCGGAGATAGAATGGATTATTTTAAAGTTAAAAAATTAATAAGATGATTATAACAGAGTGTCATCTATTAGATTCGAGATAGAATGGATTATTTTTAAAGTAAAAAAATTAATAAGAAAATTATAACAGAGTGTCATCTATTAGATTCGAGATAGAATGGATTATTTTTAAAGTAAAAAAATTAACAAGAAAATCATAAGAGAGTGTCATCTATTAGATCCGAGATGGAATGGATTATTTTTAAAGTAAAAAAATTAACAAGAAAATCATAAGAAAGTGTCATCTATTAGATCGGAGATAGAATGGATTATTTTAAAGTAAAAAAATTGATAAGATGATTATAACAGAGTGTCATCTATTAGATTCGAGATAGAATGGATTATTTTTAAAGTAAAAAAATAATAAGAAAATTATAACAGAGTGTCATCTATTAGATTCGAGATAGAATGGATTATTTTTAATTATATGTCAGAAGGGTTGTTTTTACCCGCTCGGAAATCGAACCCAAGTGCTAAAATTACCAACCCGAGCCTGTGAGGTAAACCTCTCTGACTAGGGTTGTAGAAAAAAATTTCGGAAGCTAGGCAAAAAAAAAATAAGAAAATTCACTGAAAATATTTTTATTTGGCCAAAAAAACTATACTTAAAAATAATCGGCTTGCGCGACGACGCTGCAATGATTTTTTAAATTTTAAAATCCACTATTAGTTCATGGCAAATAAAATTTATTAAAATTAAGGAATTTAAATTATTAATTTAAAACCTACTACGGAATCCAAGGGGCAAGAAGCAGGCGGGTTTTGCAGCTGGTAACTGATAAATAAACTAGACAACGTCACGAGGGGGTGGGGGGTTATTAAGGGGCAAGGGGGGGGCAATGTAACTTATGTACTAGGGAAATTGGGCTTTATATTGTTACGTTATCTTAGTTTAATCTGCTTCGCTATTTGTTGATGGGGTGGGTGTGTCCCTCAGTGTCTGATCCAAGTGGCGTGTCCCTAAAATGGAGAATGAAATTTGAGGTAATGAGTGAAGGATGTAGGGAAATGGGCTTCCTGGTACTAATGCTATAAATAATGTTATACAGACCAGCGGTTATAGAGATAATGAGATGGTTTTATTGATTGATTGTACAATGCACTCTGTATCTGTAATGCAAGCGAAGTCCTGAGAGGAGCCTCCGGTGTGTGTGTGCTCGTTGTATACTCCTTGTAACAGATGATTCAGCGTAGGTGTGTATGGCACTCCGCTGTGTGTGTAGATATATATATATATATGTGTATATATAAGACAGAAGAGCTCTCCTATTCACTCCTGGCCTTGCGTATATATTCAATTATAAGGCAGAAGTATATGTATAAATAGGGAGAAGTCTGCGTTCTCGCTTCTACTCACTCTTGAAGTCATCCACTGCGGAACTTGATTATAAAAGTATAGATATTTGTATATGTATTCTGTGCACTTCGCTGGTAGTATAAGCTCACTTGATAGCCTCTCTCAAGTCAATACTGCGGAACTTGAATATAAAGTATATGTGTAGGTGTATTCAGAGCCACTCTATAGCAGTAGATGTGCACTCATTCGCCTCTCTCATGCAATACTGTGGAACTCACTCAAGTCAATGCTCTTCTCTGTTGTTAATCGCCGGTCATTTACTATGCTTTCCCAGAACTCATAAGCTTCCCTTGTTCGTTGATTACTATATTGCCTCAATTAGACTTAATTATGTATAAAAATAAGAATTTAATTGATTAATTATGAAAATAAATTATGGTTCAACTCCAGGACCATTGCAACGTAGTATCAATTTACATTTAACAGCCTTGGCAATGAACATTAAATTAGAAATTCCGGGAGCCGGGAGAGTTTCAAAATTTGGGGGCAGATTCCGCGAGTATCCCGGAATTCCGGGAGGGTAGACAACCCTACCTATGACATATATATCTAATAGTTTTTAAGGAATTTGGTGTTGGTACTTGGTGAAACATTTTTTAAAATTATTGGATAAAAATACTTGGTAGGTTTCACATTAAGATATAAAAAAATAAAACGAATTTATTTTTAGAGAATCTTTAATCTCGATATATATATTTCGGGTGACTAACCCATCTTCAGGAGATACAGGAAGTAACTGATCTGAATAAGTCGAAATTGAATACAAGTAAATAGTAAAATTTATTTTTTTAAGATAACAAAAGAGTAAATATTTAAAATTAGTGGAGGGAGAAAAGATAGGAAGTCTACTTTGGATTAATTTTGAATGGCCTTTTGAGAAAAGAGGATTTCAAATTTGAATACAATTCAATGGTAAAATTTATTTTTAAGATAACAAAGGGGTAAATATTTAAAATTACTGGAGGGAGAAAAGGTAGGAAGTCTATTTTGGATTAATTTTGAATGGCCTTTTGAGAAAAGAGGATTTCGAATTTGAATACAACTCAATGGTAAGATTAATTTTTAAGATAACAAAAGAGTAAATATTTAAAATTCGTGGAGGGAGAAGTCTATTTTGTTTAATTTTGAATGGTCTTCTGAGAAATGAGAATTTACACACAAAACAAATTTGCAAATATTTAAAGAATGTAATCAATGATTGTACTTTTTTTAACTTCTAATTGATTATTTAGTATATTCGTTTTATTTGAGAGAGCTAATTTTATTTCAGTTGACTCTAAAAAATCTAAACGTAAGCCCTTTCTTTCGAAATGTAACGGAACTAGGTGGCTAATAGAAGAGGTGTGTTTATTCAAATGTAGATGATTGGCGAAGGTAGAAGTTGATTCCATATTAATATCATCTGATCTGCTGAGACTATTAAAGGCTCTTTCATGTTCCGAGTAGCGAGTTCTAAAAGAGCGTCCAGTTTGTCCTATGTAGATTGCGTCGCAATTATCACAAGTCAATTTATATACCCCTGATTTATCTAATTTATGAATTTTGTCTAATTTATTATTAATTAGCTGTGAACCTAAAGTGTTTTTATTATATAAAGCAGGAGTTATACCAGACGTTCTAAGATTTGAAGCTATAGGGTTTGTAACATGGTTCGAAATGAAGGGGAGTCTTTTAAATATTTTAACAGTTCCGGAATTTAGTGAGTGTGTATGAGAGATACTTATTTTTTGATTAATTTTTTTGTAAATTTTATTAATTATCAGTTTGTTGTAGCCATTATTCATAGCTATATTATAAATTATATATTATATTTTTTTATATCTTAATGTGAAACCTACCAAGTATTTTTATCCAATAACATATATATCTCACTTAATATTTCACTCTTTGATTTAAAACTTAATTAGGGCCAGTTTCATAAAACTAAGATGACCCTATGCTAGGGAAGACCCTGAGGTTAGCTCTCGAAATATGTTTTATAAAAAAAACATAGGGTGATCGCAGACTTAACCCCTCTATCTTTAACTCCCCGAACTTGATGGGTTAACCTTTATCCTCGGGATAACCCTGTGTTTATTTACATTAGAAAAACATTTTATAGGTTAGAGTTTCAAATCAAAAGAATTCAAAACAAATCGTTATATTATTTATTTTTATAATATTATTATTATTTTTATATAATATTAAATATAGCCAAATATACCTATATAAATGTATATAGAATTTTAATTTATGTTAACACGGAATTAGAATAAAACAAAAGAATTCATTATATAAGGTATATTTTTTAAAAGTAAATATCTAATAAATTAAATTAAAAAAAATTTCTAACTAAAATCGAAGAAAGCAGATATTTCTAATAAAATAGTTAAATTTTTATATTTATTTCGTAGAATAAAATTAGATCGGAAACGATTGGAGTCAGCATTAAATTCTGATGCCAAATCATCCCATATTTTTTTATTCTTTAAATTAGCATCGGAATCTGAACGCTTAGATTCTAACACATCTTTATATTTATTAACGAGAAAAACAAGACGTTTCTCTTCTTCTGTTGTGAAATTGGGAGTTCTTTTACTCTTAATTGAAGATTGGTCCATATTCTATCTAAAATTTAATATTCACTTATTCAATACATTTCAAATTTTTAAAAATTACATGATTTGTCTCAGTTTTGTTGTATCTATATAATTACTTTTTTACAACTTTATTTTTATATGATTAAATAGAAAAAAATTTGATTGTTTTTAAATAATAAAAGGATACAAGACGAATGTCAAAACAAAAAAAAATTTAAACATATATTTTTTTTTTTTTTAATAACTAAAATCTAGGGAATTTCGCCATTGCCAACCTATTTTCTTACCCTTGACTCGGGGTGAGCTAACTCCACACTATTTTGTTTTATGAAATTCATATTGTTTGGAACTCCAAGCTCACTCTCAACCTGGAGTTGAGTAAGCCGAGGATTATTATTTTTTTATGAAACTGGCCCTTAGTAAAATTTTGCATTCTAGTGATTTTAAATTCAAACACATGGCCATGGTATATAGTTCAAAAAAAAAGTGGTAAAGTAAGTTTCGAATTTTGAATTTCTTCAAAATTCGACGAGCGATGAAATGACTTATGGGTTTTTTTTTGAGTAGCTCGCGCTGGTTCACCAGTAGGAGCTGTCGAAGTACATTTTTTATGGAAAATTGTGATTTTTTTATTTTTTAGAACAAACCGCTAAGTATAGGAAAAAAAATTGACATGTATTTAAAGGAAATTTTATCCTCTGCAAAAAATGTCCTTAGACCCAAGTTGCTCAGACCAATAGTTTATGATTATAATTTTCCTCAAAAAATGTACTTCGACAGTTCTTACTGGTGAACCAACACGAGGTACATAAAAAAACCCAAAAGCAATTTTAAAGAACATGGAATCCCCTACAAGATACAATAAATCGTTTTTCAATATCGGAAAATGTGGCTGAACATTAAAAATTTGAAAAAAAAAATTACATGCATTTTAAATGGAAAAAAAATCAAATTAAAATAGTAAGTACATAATATTGGAAATAAGAGCTCATCTTTGGGAGAATTTTTTTCTATATGCAGATTGAGATTTTTTGTTTGAACACCTAAAAAAACGATTTCCAAAGGAAAAGCTTTGGTTCAAACAAAGGAATCACTGTTGTCTCATCATCATTACAGTATACAGTCCTAAGACTGGTTTGATGCAACAATCCTTAACTCCTTCTTGATTTTCTTGGTTAATTTTGATGCATTCCTGTCTCGTTTGTTCTTTTTTGTACATACTAAGACCTTGGTTTTATTCTTGTTTATTTTCATTTTGATTTCTTCTATTAGGATTTGGTTAATTCCATTCAAGGCGTCCTCTAATTCTTTTTTATTGGTTCCTAGAAGGGCAATGTCATCGGCAAATCTTAACATAGCGATCTTTTGACCTTGGATTTCGATACCTGTATCAATTTTGTCTTTGAATTCTTTAATCGCTTCTTCTATGTATAAGTTGAAAATCATGGGTGACAGCACACATCCTTGTCTTACACCTTTTTTTATTTTGGCTTCTCTTTGCTCATCTCCAATATTTATAATTGTCGTCTGGTTTTGGTATAGATTGTATATTAGTCTTCTCTCCCTGAATTTTATTCCCGCCTGTTTTAAGATTTTAAATATAATTTCCCAATTGACGTTATCGAATGCTTTTTCTAGGTCTATGATGTAGACAGATTCTTCCCTGATAAAAGCCCTTTCTATTATTAGTCTAAGAGAGAGAATTGCTTCTCGGGTGCCTCTCTTTCTTCTAAAGCCGAACTGGTCTTCCCCAGATTTTCTTCAACTCTTTGTTCTATTCTTCTTTGGATTATTTTGGTTAAGATTTTGGAGGCATGTGAGGTTAGGCTAATGGTCCTGAAATTTTCACATATATCCGCGCCTGTCTTTTTGGGAAGTGTGACTATTTTGTATTTTTGGAAATCTTTTGGGATGATTCCCAATTTATAGATTTTGCTAATTAGTTCAAAAAGTTTGTCACGTGCCTTTTCTTCAGAGTTCTTTAGGATTTCAGCTTGTATATTGTATATATATATATATTAACTAGTTTATAGATGACATGAATTTAATTTTCGAAAATCTTTTGAAGCTGACTAATTGACTAATTTTACGAGAAAATTGTATTTACATATACAACTATAAATCCAATTTTATCTATAAATGTTTCTATTAATAATAATAATAGATGGGGGGGTTTCTTAGTGGGTGGCAACCCTGAAAGCACTCTAAAGCTGGCTTAATGCTTCTATTATCGCATGTAGAGAATTTAGTGGGGTGGCAAGGTGGCGGGGTGGGGGTGGGGGCTAGTTCCTGTTGCCTACTCCTTTCTACGAGCTCAATTTCCGGCGGAATAAATTTGTCTCTTGTTCCACCGTTCATTCCTATCTATTGTTTCATGACTGGATTAATCCCCCAACATCCCCCCCCCGTACCCTGTACCATTTCTCTGGTAAACTAATCCCTCTCCACTCTATCATCTACTGCTCACTTCTAATAAAGTTCAAAATTAACTACAAGCAGATTAAATCGCGAAAATGCATAGTTAAATTTGACATTCTACCTTAATGGGTAAAGTAAATTCCGACCACACCAGTTAATTTCCCGACTTTCTATCAATAACTGCTAATTGTAAAAAAAGTATTGCACACTGAGACCCCTATGGACCGGGGCTAGAATAAGTCCATAGTATCCTCTGCTTGTCGTAAAAGGCGACTAAAAGGGGTTGGACGTGAGGCTTATATGGTAAGCTCACTCCGTAAAAAAACCTCCCAGTCATGGAAGCAAGCATTTGCTTCCATTCAAAGAATATTAGGACACCTAGATAAAACAAAAATAATATATTAAGATTCTAAAGAAAAAAAAGCACAATTCTTCTCTTCGCAGCCAAGTAAACATATATACACTTTATGCCAATTAACATATATACACTTTCCGCTCGATCTGAATGAAGCAAAACCGCCTGGTTTTCAATGGGAGTCCCCTCTCCTAAGTTCTTTGACTTCTTACTAATAAATATTTGGAACTCATATATATATATATATATTTCACTAGCTTCAAGGCCCGCCGCCAGCGTTGGATTTGAATTTAAAAAGGAAATTTTAGTTTTATCAAAAAAAGCCTATTATATTTTATCAATCTCAAAATGTTTAGGGAGAAATCCTCCCTCTACCAATCGACATTTTGAAAAATAGCTAGTACTTTTAAAAGAGGAAATTACCTTGAATAAAAATATAAAATATAAACATTTTCTCCAGCGTGTTCCGGCAGGATACGCGCAAGCGTACGAGGTACTGCGACTTTCTTCCCTTGAAAGTAGAAGGGAAATTTTTGACTTCAGATTTTTCATGGGGCCCTCCACGGTAGTCTGGCGATCCCAGGATTGGATATCTTTTACAGAGTGCCTCGCCCTGGTTTGAGACGGTTCGAGAGTTTTTATTCAGAGCGACCCGAGTGCTATCGCCGATTGCCAGATGTAACGTGACGGCTAATAATAATGACCATCTTATTGATTTCTTCTGGGGAGATGGCCCAGCCCAACGCTTTTTCCAGCGTTGATCTATTTATTTAATATTTTACCCAGTAGCCTATATTCCCAGTCAAATATTTATTTATTTTTCTTGACCATGGCGGTTTTCTGCCTATTTATTTATTTATTTTTATTCATTGACTACGGCAACTTCCTGTCTACTTATTTATTTGAATGTTTTTTAAATTATTTATTTTTAAACATTTCTTTAAACCCAGTGACATATTCTATTTATTTTTTGTTTTATTTAATTGATTCTTTGATTATTTATTCTTCCCAGTGTATTTATTTATTTATTTTTATTGTTTAGACGACGTGCGGTATTCCCTTTTTTATTTTTATTATTATTATTATTTTATTCTTGGTCGCAGCATACTAAGGCTTCACACTGTTCTGCTGTGGCCACACCCTGAGCCACTCAACCGGATCCTGAGTGGGAGGATCCGGAGGGCTAGAAGGGGAGATGTGGAGGCCTTAAAAAAAAAATTACGAAAAATATTTTATTTCTAAAAAACAACATCCATATCTGATCTTTTTGTTAATTGAACTTTTGTTGACTCTTCCCCCCATATCCTTTTTTCTTTTTAAAATTTATTCAAACTGAATAAGTACCATTATTTATTTATATATTTATTGTTAATTTAAATAGAACTCGTGGGAATGTTGAATAAATATATAATATGTTCTTTCATGCAAAGATAATAAATAATAAATATTCATCATAGGTGGGGAAAGGTAAAAAAAGGGGGATAGACCAGGCCAATAGATCCATTCATCCATCTATCCATTTACCCCAAGAGTATATCAAATATTATTTTATAACTGACATAAATAGATTTAGCTCTACTGACATGACATGTCAAACAATCCAAATTATATTTCTCGATAGTTATTAATTATTACAAACAAAGTGATGGGTAATATTATTATTAAAGACCGCATTTTTTTGCTATCTCAATGAAACCTAGTCAGAAGTTCGATTCATCAAAATGAGCTTCTTTTGACACTACTTTTATTTTACATGTAATCACACGCAGTGGATTAGCGAGAAAATTTTCATGGGGGGGGGGGGGGCTCAATCCACAAAGCAAAATATTTTTTTTATTAAAACAAATAGTCCAGTTAAATTGTGTTTTTACCCGGAAAGTTTTGGGGTAATAGTAATTTCTTCGACCCTTTATATTTTTGGGTGTGCTGAATCCGAATCTGAGGTTTGCTAATAAAATTTCGTGACGGAACATTGTCAAAAATGCCAAAAAATGTAAAAAAATCTCATTTTTTGCGAGATTTTGCTTATAACTCGAAAAATATCCTGTCATGGAAAATACTAGATATCTATAAATCTAAGAGTTTTAACAAAAAAGTTGTCCAAGTAAACCTTTATGTCAACAAAATTTCCTAGAGAATGAGATAAGAATTAAGTTTCTAGAATGAGTGGTTTTCATTTTATGAAGGTAAATCTGCGATTTTTTGCAAAAAATTACAGTTTTTCAAAATATTAACCTTTGCTTTGTTGCACGGATTACCATTATCTAATTAAGATGAAACTTTGTTTAAATTGTAGAAAATTTAATCTAATTTAAAAATGCATAGAGTGGTCTTTGTCGAAAACGTGCTCTTTCATGGTGAAAATGGGAAAAAATCGAAAAAAGTGTGAGTTTTTGGGATTTGCGGTAACAGAAAAAATACGCCAATTTTCAACTAGCGCTTGAGCCCGAACGGATGATCGGAGAAAAAACCTAAATAATGAAATTTGTTGGAAATTTGAAATGGAAGGTTATTTACGAAAAGTTGATAGTTTTCAACTTATAAGCAAAAAACCACCAAAAATGAGATTTCTTACATTTTTTGGCATTTTTGACAATGTTCCGTCATGACATTTTATTAGCAAACCTCAGATTTAAATCAAAGCTACCCCCCCCAAACTTTCCCGCGGGGGGCCCTGACCCCCCCCCCTCCGTGGCTACGCCTCTGATCACACGTATTTAGTGATGGGGAAATCAAGACCAAAACCAAGATTGCAAGTCTCGGCGGACACAGTCTTGATCTTGCAGGAAGATGATCAAGTGGCATTTTTTGCAAGACTCTTGTATTTTTATTTAAATTAAAACATCCAATTTATTAGTAATAGGAATAGCAGGGAATTGGACAAAAATTAAAAAAACAGAGTTTTTATCAAATTCGCCAGATGTTTCATCAATTTATTTTGACTTCCTCACTGGCCCTTTTAATCACTCTTTGTTAAATCACGAAACGTCTGGGCCATTTAATAAAAACTCTCTGTTATTAATTTTTGTCCAATTTCCTGCTATTCCTATTACTAATTTATTATGGACGCGAATGATACAACATTCAGCTTATTATTACCTATACGGTCGATTCAAATTAATGTGGACACGTCGAAAATAGGCCATTGCAACCCCATTAAGCGGCTTCCCTATTAATTGGTGTATTACATTGTAAATTCAAAAATAATAATACTATATATAAGAGCCTAGATTAATTTGTAGCAATGCTGACGTAATGCTGCCGACAGGGAGCGCCGTCGGTATATTTGCGGCAAATTTGAGATATAATCGTAATTTGGACTCGAATTTTGAAATGAAAGACTCCAATTGATTTTAAATTAAGAAACATTAAATATATTGATAATTATTCCTCCCCCCCCCCTCACCACTCAAAAATTAAATATTCAATTCGCTTTTCTTTGAGCACAAAAAAATAAATTAATCACATCTTATTTGATTTATATTTTATATATTATTTATTTATTTTTTAACAATTTGCCACTTTTTTATAATTTTTTAAAAACCGTTATTTTTATTTTTTTATTTTTACAAAATTGAACGACTTAAGACACGCATGCCCGAGTTTCTCATGGCAATACTGGAGGGAGCAGCCTGTCATACAAACAACATCTGATCTCTTTTAAATAGTTGGAGCCTTATATCGATTATCGGATTTTAAAAAAATGATATAATATAATTCTCCTCTTCACACGATTCCACTTATTTAAATAAATCTATTTTCACACAAAAAATATCACAATGCTGTAGATTATAGAAAAAAATACTTCTAGATTCATATCTAGAATCTCATTTCTGTACCTGTGTCAGGACGAAAATGAGGCGAAACTTTTAAGAGACTATGTATTTTCGGAAGTTTACAGGTATACATTTGGAGTGTTGTTTTTTAAGAGGTATAACCTTTTTGGACCGAGACGCTGCCCGCCAGGCACTTCAGCCTTCGGCACGCACGAAAAGCTCGTTTTTAAATAATTATTCTATTTTATACAGGGAGGTTTAATAATAATAATCATCATCATAATTCTGATTGGTTATTTATATGCGGAACCCAAAAGATGCTTCAGAAAAAAGTTTTTCCGCTTGAAATTAATAATGTTCCAGGAATCACAAAAAATCACGCTACATTCTTGTTAAAATATAATTGATGTCCTCGGCACATTTTCAAAATATCTTCTCCTTTTTATATATTAAAAAATCTATATTAACTGAAATAGTCATCTATTTATTTTATCTTCTAAGTTATGTGATGATCTGATGATTTTGACCTCGAGGAGATTGAAGATAATTGATCAAAATCGATGCAGTCATCGTCCATGACTTTTGATTGTTTGAGAGATCTCTGATTAATATATCTGTTTTTGGTGTTTGAGTATAATGAAATTTTAAAAAATTAAATTTTATCGTAAATATTACAATTTATTGTTAGAATTCGTAGCTGTGATGGAATTGTATTAGATGAAGGAGGAAGTATCAGTTACATCTATCACATATGTCTATCGCATAAAATAATAATGAGAATAAAATATATTAATGTTAACATCTATTTTTAAATTTTGTAGCCCAATTAACTGAAGATGGCCAAATAAATTCACGCCGAAACGTTTTATTCAGGGTGTTTTATTGAAGCAAGTGCATCCAACTTTGACTGATACCTCCTCCTTCTTCTAATACTATTAAAAAAAATTTAAGAATCTTGCAGTAAGTGTTTTAGAAAGAAATTATGAAAAACGTGTTTATTGGCCTTGGTCTTGTTACCTGAGTCTTGGTTTTGGTCTTGTTGTGAGTGACGTAATAGTCTTGGTCTTGGTTTTGATCTTGGTCTTGCACCTATAAGACCAAGACCGATTTTCCCCCATCTGTACAAGTGTTGGCTTTGCTACACCAAATTACCTAGTCCTATGATATATAGATTTTCTAGTTATTATTTTTCAGGGTTTAAAATTGCTGATTGGATGTAAGTAATGTAGGTATTTGAACCCATGTGAAAAGAGAAACATAATGAAAGTCAAATCTTTGAAACTATAATCTCTAACAAGTCTTCCCCGCGACTTATAACCTTTAAAACCCGTATCCACAGATAACTTCGACCCCTGCCCAGCCCATAAAATCCCTTCTTCATCTTCTTTTCACGATGGAGGGGCCAACCCAGGCTTTTAGGGGACGCTCCTTTTTGGTGTAACTCCCTCTCTCTCATCATTTTCATTAAAAACAAAATTAAATTAGATAGATATACGTATATTCATTATATATAGGTATATGTTTATTTGCATCAAGCAGAAGACAACCTCATTGATTTGTACTTATGAATCATCAAATCTACTACCCTCAGCAAACTATTTTTTTAAATATAGTAACATTTGCCATTTAAAACAGTTCAAATAAACGAAAACTTAATAATTTTTACTGAATTTTTATCTCATTGTAAATTTCAAAATGAAACATAATCATAAAAATGAAATATCCATAGGTAATATTATTTTTATGATTTAAGGCATTGATTTTCTTTCTTTCCCTCTCTCTATATCCTTTTTAGTTGCTGAGATTGAATTTCTCAAAGTGTTACACACTGCCGTTACAGTCTTTATTTCCCAATAACCCCTATCCAAGTTATAGAAGATTTAACGTATAAAAAAAATCAATTTTATATTATCTATGTATATATTTTCTTTATCTTTTTCAGAGAATGGACAACCCTGGGTTCGAGCCTGACCCTGAGCCGCCGCTAGGCGGTTGTAAATCTCTCAATCGCCGTTACTGCCATCCTCCAAGAGCTCTTTTGTGACGTCGTTATCCACCCCCAAATCCCATAATATGGTCGTGGCCAACCCATCGGCCTCTCCAGTGGCCAATGCCAATTCCAATGTTATGGAACTGGAACGACTGCTTGCGGCCAAGCTCAACCACGGGTTCTCCAGGTTTCCAGAATATGAAGAACCCAGGTAAAAAAAACAATTAGCCTATAACTATATCATGAGAAGTATGAGTTGGATTTCCGAAGAATTCATAAGAGGGTGTCATCTAATAGATCCGAGATGAATTTCTTTTTAAATGTCAGAAGGGTTGTTTTAGTCCCTTTAGAATTGAACCCTAATTTCAAAATTAGCAATTGGGGCTACTCTGTGACGAAAAAATGTAAATAGATAATAAGTAAAAATATATTTTTTTCTAGGTTGGTTTCACAAATAAAACAAATATATGTTTTGAGTTTTTATCTCGATATATATTTCGGGTTATGAGCCCATCATCAGGAGTTACAAAAGAAAACTAAATATAAAAATGGAAACAAATGTATAAGTGAAGTTCAATTGGGAGGAACGTACATGGTAGGGGGAAAGAATGCAGTATTGGTTATTGTATTAATAGACAAATGAACAAAGGAGTTTAACTAAGGGCTTAGAATTATCCCTGGGCTTAGAAATAAAGGAAGGAAGAAGTAGAATAAGGTAAGGGAGGGGGGGTTAAGAACTTGAAAGAAACAATAGTAAAATATTAAATTAGAAATTTTGAGAATGGGAAATAATATTTTTCGGGTTATTTAAATTATAAAATATAATCTATAATGGTATTTTTATTAACTTCTAAATGGTTATTAAGGATGTTACTATTATTTGAAAGGGCTCTTTTAATTTCTGTGGACTCCAAAAGATCCAACCTAAGGCCTTTTCTTTCAAAATGAATAGGAATAGGATTATTAATAGAGGCCGAATGAGTAGAGGAATGCAAATGAATGGCGAAAGCAGAAGTTGAATCTAAATTGATGTTATCCGATCGGTCAAGGCGTTTAAGAGCACCAATATGTTCAGAGTAGCGTTTTCTGAAGGAGCGACCAGTCTGACCAATGTAAAATGCATCACAATCATCACAAGTCAATTTATATACTCCTGCTTTGTCTAATTTATCAATTTTGTCTATTTTATTATTAATTAATCGAGAGCCTAAATTATTGTTATTATACAAAGCAGGAGTAATTCCATATGATCTAAGGGAAGAACATAATGGAGTAGACAAATGATTAGAAATGAAGGGTATTCTTTTGAATATTTGTTCACTTATAGATTGTAATGAGTGTATTTGAGAAATGTTGAATTTGCGTTTAATTTTATTATAAATTTTGTTAATAGTCGAAATATCATAACCATTATTCAGGGCTATGTTCTTGATAATATTTAATTCCTTATCAAAATGTGTTGTATTCATTGGTATACTACCCTTAGTAGGAGGTATGATGGGCTCATAACCCGAAATATATATCGAGATAAAAACTCAAAACATATATTTGTTTTATTTGTGAAACCCACCTAGAAAAATATATTTTTACTTATTATCTATTAAAATGTTTCACCTAGAACCGACACCAAATTCTTTAAAGATTATGAAAAAATGTAAATTAAACTTTCTAAAAAATCTCAAAAAGTACAAATAATACCCCCTGTTCACTAGTTTTGCCGATTTTGATAGAAAAAGAAAGTAATATTTCCCAAAAAAATTTTATATTTAGGTACTTAATAGCTGAGTATATAGAGAAACAGGAAAATACATTTATTTTAATATACCTCAAAAAAATTAACATTTCTCACCCCTCGAAAAACATGAAATATTTAGAGTCCAAATTTCGAAATTTATATAAGAAATTACAGAATTAATTACTAGCAAATTATTATGCAATCTAATAGGACAAATGATATATAAAGCCAGAATTTAGAAACATTTGAAGAAGTTTTCATGAAACCCTCTGAAATATCTATCGTGCTAATTATTTCACTCAAAGATTTAAATTAAATAATTTGTAAAATTTAGTGGTCTAGTGATTCTAAACCTAAACAGATATCTATGCCTTATATAATTTAAATAGAAAGATGATTTGATATAAGATTTCAATAAAAATAATCCTTTACATCTCAGATCTAATAGATGACACTCTCTTGTGATTTTCTTTTATTTTAATTGACTTTGGCAAACCGATCGTACCTAGATATCAAATTTTTTAAAACTTTATTTTTTCAATAAGAAAAAATGTATTTTTTGCATTTTTTATTTTTTCTAAATACTTGAGCGACCTCAAAAAATTCATACTTTGATGTGGAATTTTCAGACCGTTTTTTTTTCTATAGTATTCCCTATAGAAAATAAAAATTTTCGGAAAGAAAAAAATTGATTTTTCTGATTTTCTGAATTCTTGAGCGACATCTAAAAATTCATCTATTTTGATCTGAAATTTTCAGGCGGCTGTTTTTTTTTTTTTTTGTTTTTTACATATAGGAACAATTTCTGTATAGAAAATAAAAATTTTCTAAAATAATACAATACAATTTTTGTTGATTTTTAAGATTTTCTCAATTCTTGAGCGACCCCTAAAAATTTATATTTTAATCCGAAATTTTCTGCTGGTGCTGTTTATTTTTTTATTTATTTATTTTTTTAGAGAACGATTTCCTTATAGAAAATAACAATTTTCAGAAAGAAAAATAAATGACTTTTGAGTGTCTTAATTCTTAAAAAATAAATTTATTGAACTAAAATTTGAAGAAGGTTCTTAATACATAAACTATTAACAAATTTTTCATAATAGGCTCAAAAAAATAAATAAAAATAAATAAATAAATCAGTAAAAATGGGTGCCCTAATATACTTGTGCCTGTATTTAAGGATAAATAATATAATTTTTATTTCTTGATGAATAAACTTCGATTATATGAAAATATTATTAAATTAATAATAACTTAAGGAGATAACATAGGTGTCGGTCGAGGGGTGAACCGCGATTGAAATTAGGTGTACATGTCTTTGAAATTATGTGAAATTATTTTGGAATTTTCCCCTTCATCTATTGTCTTCTACTTGGAAATAAAAGGGGAAGTGGAAGTAGATGTAAACGATATTAGGTCGCGGTTCACCCTTCGGTGTTGGTTTAAGGTGAAACATTTTTTAATAATTTTAAGATTTCTATAGACAATAATAACTTCAATAATAACATAAAAACACAAACAATGATCAATTAGGCACTGTTAAAATCAACAAATAAAAATAATATATTATGGATATACATATATATATATAGAAATATATAATCAATCAAAGAGATCTGAAAATCTTATTTTTTAATTATTTACCACAAGAAATCCTTAAAAGAAAAAGGAAAGTTTGAAAGAGATAGAGAAAGTGAAATTAAATTTTCCTTTAATCGTTTTGATTGACTCTTTTTCTTCATCATCTTTTCCCATCAACCCAGTATTAGAGTAAGGGCTGAAAGAAAGGGGTGTTTTCACCCCCTGCACCTACCCCGTAGGGATTTTAATCGAACAAACTCCGTTAAGAATTCTGTTTGAAAAGTGAAGGATTGATTAATGATGGATGAAGATTATTATTATTATTAGCAGTAGTGGTAGTAGTAGTAGTAGTAGTAGTATCAAAGACAAAGGGATGAAAATCTCGACTCTCACCATCTTCATCACTTTCTCTCTCGCTTCTCTCATTCTCTATAAAGGTTTAAACTGAGAGAATCTAACCCATTTTGTGCACCCTCCGGGAGTCCCAAAGCGACCCCCACCCGTTCAAAATAGATCCGAGGAAATAATTAGCGAGAAATGAAATCTTAAAAACGAGAGAGATAGAGAAAAGTTGAACTCTCATTTGTCAAATGGGGATGAAAAGAGAGATGGTAATAATAATTAGCATAATTAATATAATGTTCGTTAGCTATTTCGATACCAGAGGGAGTTACATGTTATTAATTTGGAAATATATTTGGGCAGGTTATAGTAAACACAATTTGGTCTTGTACTATTCAGTCCACATCCTTGGTAGACTAATTTAATAGTACCTGGTACACCGAGAGTGTTGCTAGGTAATTTTTTGCTTCAGTTAAATATACCCTATTATTAATATTATTTTTAATTTTAAATTGAGGTAAGCTTCACCACTGAATTTTACCACTCAATCCCTAATTGAAAATCCCTCTTATTAATTAAACTCCCTGAATCTAATTTAATTAATAATAATAATAAAGGGCATATACCAAATAATTAAATAAATAAATTAAATTAATAATTAAATTTTCTAATTTTAATATAAGTGACCTTCTCCGAGAAAAGGGACCTAGTGTGTCAAAAAACGGGTTTGGACTTAAGAGTGGATTCTGGTACCTAAAAGGGTGTAGAATAAGATGAAATGAGTTAGATTTCTGATAAAAATTTATTTACCCCATAAAAACGTACAAAACGAACTTGGGAAAATCGATAAAAATGTGAAAAACATTAAATTTTTTTTTTTTTGATTTTTTGGTTTTAAATTGTTTTTTTTCGTCAGTCTTCGAATTTTTTTGGAGTTTGGACTTTTGGCCATACTTCTTCCGACTTTCAGTATTATAAACGTTTTCGAGCGATAAATGTCGATGAAATTCCAAATGGCTCAAATGGACTAAATCTTTTTCTGGTTTACTTAATTCTTGGAAAAATTGCCGGCTTTGTATAGCAAGATTTTCTGGAATTATCTTATTACATTCTTTTGAACAACATGCTTCAAATTTTTCTCCGTACATCAAATCGATATTCATCGACTCTTGTATATCTTCAACGGATTCCTCCAATTCGGATATAATATTGGATTCGGAAACATAATGCAAAAAACTTTGATTTTCAGTTAGTCCGGAAGTATTAGCACCGACACTTTCAGATAACGCCATATCGATCTCATCATCGCCATAAACCGAGTCTAGTCTTTTTAAATCATCATCAAAACTGTCAGAAATATCCATTTTTATAAAAATTACTTCAAATTAACATCGGCTTAGTAACAAAATTACAAAAGAACCAAAATTGCGAAACAACTTTTGAGATATTGATAACACTCGTTTTACAGTTGGCACAAGACTGAAGCGTCACTTTATTCTTTTCCTTTCTTATAGTTATTTTTACAAAAAATACGTCACCACATAGGCATGACGTCACCAAAGTCGTCACCCAATCATAACTAACCATACCAAATCGCATCTCCCAACTGAAGGTGTGTTCAAAGTGATAATGCGTTATGAAACTTTAAATGCGTTTTTCTCAAAACTTCATTTTCACACACTAGGTCCCTTTTCTCGGAGAAGGTCACATATAGTAATAAACTATTAGTGAATTTTTTTTTAAATTGTCCTTGTCTGTTAGAACATTTTGGTCACCGATACGTAAAATACAATTTTTTTTTACAAAATTTTACATAATAATTATAATAAGTGATACAAATTTTAATTAAATTACAATTTTACCATTTATAATTAAATTGTACATAATAATTATAATAAATATAAGTAATACAAATTATTGGTGAATATTAAAATTAACAAAAAAAAAATTTAATAATAATTGATATTATAAATTTTTATTGACACTCCCACGTGTGAATAATACCCCTAATTTGGTCCTCAAAAGAAATAATGACTTTTTTTATTATAGAACCCTTTTAAAGTAAATTAGGTTTTTCTTTTTTTTTAATTAGAAAATTTTATCATTTTAAATTTTTAAGACCCTCTCACTCTTAAATTTTGGTTTAATTTCAACTGAAATCTAATCAGCTCTTAATCTCAAAAGAGAACAAAACTAAATGTTGAATTTCGTTTTGATATTTTTGAAGCTAGAATGTACAAATAAATTGGCAATAATTGGGAAAAAAGAAAAGAAAAGGAGGGGAATAAAAAACACTTTAAAAAGGAACGGATATTATGGGCAGATTTGGAGAAGACGTTTAAGAACTATTGGTGGATCAATCTATTGACTATTGGCGAATATCACAAAAAGAGATGACATCCATTCACCGAATATGAATTAAATTTTTTATTAAGGAAGAGTATTTTTCTATTAAAATTTGAATTTTTATTTAAATCCACATAATAAATTATAATCATTTATTGAACACGAATAAATAATAAAATAAAACTAGGACGTTTCGATCGACTTATTCTGCGATCGTTCTCAAGTATGAGCTAACTGAGGTGAGAACGATAGCAAAATAAGTCATATATTCGTTAGAACAGAATTTTTGATAAAATAATTAATATCTCAAAAAATATAATATCATCGTTATTCACTCATTAGAGCTTTTTTGTAGATCAAAACGCCACGGCCTTGCTCAATTTTTTTAAATCAAAATAGTTTCAGCCGTTTTTTGATATTTCGAAAAAAATTATGCAAAAAAAAAACAACACTTTTTTCAAGCATGATTACAATATCAGACGACATCAGACTGCCCTCAGATCGAGGTCATTTGAGATCACAGCCCCACGACTGTGGAACTCAATGCCCTCTGCCCTAAGACAACCATCCTCTGCTGCCCGCTTTTTGCGTGGACTCACTGAAGCTTTATCATGCTAATGCTATAGCCTCTAACTTATATTTTATTTTGTGTATTTTATATTTTGTAATATATATTTTGTATTTTTTTATATTTTGTTTTGTTTTTTGTATTTTTATATCTAATTTGTATTTTTTTTTTATATGGTTAATCTCTATATTTGTCAGTTTTTTTTTTTTTTTTTTGATTGTATAAGGGTCTACTCTGACCTATGTACATAACATCATTAATAAATAAAAAAAAAAAATATTTGATTCTAAAATATCTATCCATATTTATTATAATCGGCTTGCAAGGTGATAACGCCAACGGGATTTTTTAATTTTTAAACCCACTAATAGTTCATGACAAATTAAATCAATTAAAATTACAAAAATTTTATTATTATTTTATAAAGCCATTAAGGAGTCCAGGAGACGTAGTTCCCTGCCCAACAAGATATCCGCCGAAGGTGGGCTTCTCAGTTGACATTTAAATATATTGAAAACCAATATTGATATGTGATTATTATATTTATCTGAATTTTTTTTTCTTTATTTTTTGTGGTTGTAGATATGTAGCGTCGCCTGTGCGTCAGCAGCCGTTACTCGACATGGCTTGGGGTGTCCACCCCCGCAGCAGCCGCCCTCGGAGACCCCCATTTTAGCCGCGCTCGTTCACCAGGCTAACTTCGCCAACGGGCGCCAAGACAATCGCCTTAATGAACGGCGTCTAACAAACACACAAACGCCACTACATCCAGGTAAACTCACACTCTTAAGCCTATAGTATATGTTACTGGCTGCGCGGTGCGTGGCGCCGCCAGTGTTAGTGGTGGAGGTGTCCGATGCTAACTAGGATGTCGGAAGGGGTTGGTTGTCGGAGGAGAAGGGGAATGCCCCTTTGCCCCGACTGTTTGTCCAACCACGAGGGAAGATAAGGTAGTGGATAATGAATAATCAAAAACACATGAGCAGACCATATTTTGGTGGTAGCTGAATTAACTCGATTCGAGTTGACGCATTTATAACATTCAAAGAAAATCATGGCTCACGCCACTCAATGCGTTGACTCGGCTCTCATTAATTCATTGGTTTATTATTTCATTAATCATTGATTGACTCACGTAATATACAATGTGTTTAACAATTTGACTGTTGAGTACTTAAAGAATTATTACTACAATTGTTTTAAAGTACTGTTGAATAAACTATTCGTATGAGGTCGCAGTGCGATCTAGCGGTGAGTGCTAGGACTGGACCGGACAGTATATTATTAATTTAATTTAAAAACTAAAAAAGAGAGACAACTAATTTAAATCTTAGTTCTTGGTAGATATCTATTTATGTATATATTATATATCTGAAGGATTCATCCCCTCGAAGAGTCGAGTCCTGTTTTTCGGATAGTTGTCATGACTCGTATGGACCATATGGGCTCAAAACCCGAAATATATATATCGAGATAAAAACTCAAAATATATGTGTAGGAATTAAAATTAAAAAGAGTGACAAATATATTGAAACAAAAGATTAGCCTTGAGAAAGACTGTTTATAAAATGCTTTGCTCAGATTCTTAAAAGAACGATTGTAGCCATGATAATGGCTGTTGGTATAAAAGAAAACTTTTCCCACATATATTTGTTTTATATTTGTGAAACCTACCTTGAAATTTTACTTACTTTACTTATTAAAATGTTTCACCTTAAACGGACACTTAACTCTAAAAATTAATGACCCTAGAGATCGAATTCAAAAATTAATACTTGCATTTTCAAAAACTTGCATTGTAACTAAATTATCCCCCATAGATCGATACCAAAAATAGATTTTGACAATTTATGAATTTTCTGCCAACCTAGATCATAATTATAAGGGACTGTCCATAAATTACGTCACACGAATTTCAAGATTTTTAGACCCCACTCCCCTGTGTCACATTTTCATTAAGTCCCTCCTGTATTGTGACGTCACACTATGACTTTTATACCCTATAATTTTCACGTTGAAATATTTGATAATAACCTGAAATCTAAAAAATATATTTAAAAATTATAAAAAAATTTTAATTTGACTTTTGTGATATAATAATTTTTAAGATCCTCACGCCCCCTGTCAGACACATTTTACCCCAAATCTGAGATGACCCCACACCACTTACTGTGTGACATTTATGGACAGCCCTTAGCTGTATTATGACGAAATTTCAAGCTACTCCAATGATAGAAAGTGCTTCATTAACTCGTGTGTATTTTATACCCCTTTTTCAAATAATGGCCATAAATTGGCCCTCTACAAAAAAATATAAAATTTCCCATTTTTATATTGATGTTAAGTGAGAACCTTCTTATTAATTTTCTACATGGATTAAAAGTGCCTCATTTTTGCTTTTTTAGAAACCCCCACATAAATTTGTCCCATTGAAAATTTTACAAGATTTTCGATTTTTCTAGAATTTAGTGGCCTACCAACTTTATGTCCTAAAATCTTCAAGTATCAAATATCAGTGAAAGAGTCTTATCGAATTTCAAACATTTAGAAGTATTTTCATAAATATCGACTTCAAAATTTCAGGAGGATCTTTAAATTTTCAATTATTATCCGTTACTTCAAATATTTCTATAAAAACATCTTTTGTTTTGAAAAGTATATAAAATTGTTTCATAGTTTCAAGGGAAAAATACCTTGACACCCGGAATCGAGTATGGCGCTTGTAGAAGAAAGAGATATACCTAATACCTACATATTTTTTAGGCAAATAGCTTTCTTTTAGAATTTTTTTATATTTAAATGATGTTTCAACACCGATGTACAAATATCCATTCATAATTTAAATCACTCTACCTTCAAATATTTATAAATTTAATTAATATAAAACCATTTTGGCTAGTTAAATAGAAATTACTTAATTAATAGTAATAGTTATTTTCTTTTGCCATTTATAATTCCCTTCAACTAAAATATTAACTTTGAAGTAGCAATTTAAATAATATAAATTTGAAGGAAACTTCTGATTAGTTTGAATGCAAGCCAATCAGAGCCTAGACATACTCCAGCCAAATTTATTGACACGGGTCTGGCAATTTTAGTTTTACTTAATAAAATAGTAATGACTTTGATCATAGTTCAAACATTTACTTTGGTCCTTGTCAGCCATTTGTAGAGGATCAAAATATATATTATTTAACTTGGAGAAATCTCAATAGTAATTAAATTTGATTAAATTAATATTCAAGGGTATATAAAAAGAACCAAAAAATTATTGAATTTGTTTCAATTTTAATTTCTAATCACTACGTTCGTCCACAAATTGGACTTCTTCATGTTCTTAGATTTTTACTTGACTATCAGGGTATGGTCAAGTATTCTAATCGTGCATGGAAAAAGTGTTTTTATTTTCTTCTTTTTTTCAAAATATCTCAAAAACGGCCGAAACTATTTTGATTTAAAAAATTGGGCGAAACTATGGCATTTCGGTCTACTGAAAAGCCTATAATAAGTGATTATGGAAAAAAAATTTCGAGATATTAATTATTTTGTCAAAATGTCTGTTAGTAGGTACATTAGTGTGTTAACAAATTTTTGTGGACGCACTAGCTCGAAAACTACTGTGAATATCAAATCGAAATTTCATATGGAGTTTTGATGCATTGAGATAAAGGGCTGATTAGATTTCGGTTGATATTGACCCAAAATTAAGGGGGAAGGGAGGAGTTAAAAATTAAAATTATATTATTTTAAAACTAAAAATTCAAGAAAAATAAAATATAGTATATTATAAAAATGAACTCCAGAAACTGACATTCTCTGGTTCTACAAAACCTCGCGTATGCGCAGGACAAAATTTCGTAACAAGCAACCGTATGAATCGTGAGAGGCAAAAACAAGATTACCCCAGGTGGTTTATTTGTTATGGAATGACATTTTTCTTATTAATATTTGTGGCTACTATTATTATATATTAGAATTCAAATTGTGGATAGAAATAGATTTAAATTTTTTAAAATCTTAAATAAATAAGCTGATGTGGCCATCCACATTAATTTACCACACACCTGATTCCACTCTTATATTTATGTTATATATAACTTATAATCATTTATGAAAGAACCAAACCATGTTAATTTTGGGCCCATTATCAATTGAATCATATCTTATTCTTTTAAATATGGAACTCTTCTAGGGGAAATAACTTCAAGTATTCCCCCCCCTTCTCTTGGATAACTCTCACTTTCATATGGAAGTCATTTCCCGAAGGTGGTTTAAAATTCATATCCGAAATTTCATACAAATCGATCAAAGGGTCTAGGACTAATATTGATAATTCTATGTTTTCGGTCCCTGAAAAAATAATGACTCATTTTTATTATAGGGACCCTATATTATAGTAAATTCAATTTTTTCTTAGTTTTTTTTTTAGTTTGAAAATCTTATAATTTTAATTTTTTAATAACCCCATTCCCCTTGATTTTGGGTTCAATTTCAGCCAAAATCTAATCAGCTCTTCATTCCAATATAAAGTATCTACATATGAAATTCCATTTTGATGTTCACAGGACTAGTATTTTTGAGCTAGATTGTACACAAAATTTGAGAACGTACCTCCTAACAGACATTTTGACAAAATAATTAATATCTCTATAAAATATAATTTTTTCGATGTTCACTAACTAGAGCTTTTTTGTAGAGCACACTGCCATGGCTTCGGTTAATTTTTTTTATTAAAATATTTTCAACCGTTTTTGAGATATTTCAAAAAACAACATTTTTTCATGCACGATTACAATACTTGTTCATAGCTCTCCCTGTATGGTTAAGTAAAATAAACTGACGTGTTCTGATGTGGCCATCCACTTGACTTCACCATACAACCTGGCCCCTCACTTATATTTAATATTTAATAAAACTATTTATAATCATGTAGGGGAGGGGGTTAGTTTTTGAATTTTTATACTCCTGGGAGCCCATTGATTATGTATACAAAATTTGGTTGAATTTAGTAAATGGCAAAGATTTTCATTTTTGATCATGCACCCCCCCCTTCCTCCATTTTGGACGGTTAATTTTTGAATTGTTAGACTTCTGGGGTCCACTAATTATGTATACAACATTTGGTTGAGTTTGCTCAAATGGCCTAGATTTTTAATTTTATACCCCCACTTCACCCCCCTTAATTTTGGGTCGATATGCACCAAAATCTAATCAGCTCTTAATCTCAATAGACCAAAACTACCTGTGAAATTTTCTTTTGATATTCACACTAGTTGTTGAGCTAGCTCATCGACAAAAATTTGGTAAGGCACAGACTAACAGACAGACTAACTAACAGACATTTTGACAAAACAATTATTAACTCAAAAAATATAATTTTTTGGACGTTCACTTATTAGAGCTTTTGTAGACCGAAATGCCTTGGTTTCGCTTAATTTTTTTTAATCAAAATATTTTCACCTGTTTTAGAGATATTGTGAAAAAAAAGAAGGAAAAAAACACTTTTTTCTTGGACGATTACAATACTTGACCATAACCTGTATGGTAAAGTAAAAATGTTGATATATCTTACTGCAATTTATTAAAAATTTATTTATTTATTAATTAGCTTAATCAAATAAAACCTGATAGTTAAACTTTCTATTTTTTGTTCGCAAATAACAAAAGAAGAAGAAGTAAAAAAAATTCTCGCCAAAGTTTTTAATTAAAATCAAAGTCTTGGGATAATGGAGGGGGCTGGGTGGGCAGGAGGGTCATTGGGATAATGAAGAAAACCAAGTCTAGACATGCATCGTATTAGATACGAGGAAATATATATATATTTATGGCATCTTGGTTGGTTTGGCTATTAAATTCTCTATCGTCATATTTTATTCAAATAGTGGAACACAACTTGAGGGTAACTTCATTAAAATTCATTCCAGCCCTCTCTCTGATCGTCTACATTTTCTACAACTTATATAATTACATAAAAATAAAAAACAACATTTTAGGTTATACATTATTAAAATATACAAACAAAAACAAATTCAATTATTTTATAGTTTTTAAATTTAATTAATTTTTAAATTATTAATTACCTGAGAGAACCAAACTTGCTCTTTATTTTTTTGCTTTAGTCATAATTGATATATTTTAATATTATTTTTATTTTTTATTTGAACCATAAATAATTAAATAAAATTAAAATTTTTGCCAACTTTTTGACCTGCTTCGGATATCATATAGACAAAGTTTCGAACTTTTTATTACAATTAAAAATAATATTAATGTAGAGTTGAAATATTATTATATAATTTTAATTGCGCTCATATTCAACAGAGATGCAATGGTCAGTCCACTGGGTTCCACGACCTAAGACCCTTTCAGTCGACAAACAAACCCTTGCAAAGGTATTTTCATTCTTTTCAGTACACAAAGATCATTGTCTGAAACTTGAGTAAGTGAAGCGTGAATAAGGTGGAATTCCACAATCCCACTGCATGCCTGTTTGAATTCCATCCAGTAATTGATAATATTTGTCACATGATGTTATTCTCCCACTACCCTTATGAAGATGATGTCTACGAGAGCTCTGGAGCGTACACTTCCGATCTGACCATCAGACGGACAACAGGCAGTCACACGAACACGCATTACGATACACGATAGATTCAACCCCTTTACGAACTCTCTTAACGTTTACGATAATACTATTACGTCTTTATAATTAACGCCCTTCGAATGAAAGTTGTCATTCACCTGTATATAGAATATTATACTTGTTATCTTGTTAATAAATATTTTATCTTAAGTGAAACTTTTATTTGATAAATCTCCTACCCTAGACACAAAACGCAACAAGCCACACGGAATCCACACGCAGGGATCAGTGAAGAGTTCAGTTCCCACATTAATGTTGTATTATTCGCATCCATAGCAAATTTGTAACAGGAATAGTAGGAAATTGGACAAAATTAAAAACACAAATTTTTATTAAATGAGCCAGACGTTTTGTCAATTTTTTCTGACTTCCTCAATAACAACCCATTTTATCGCTCTTTGTCAAAAAACAAAGAATATGTTAAAGAAAGATTAATGATGTTTTGCCTTATAGTGATATGGCGGTGCTGGACTGATTATGAGTCAGCTAACCGTTACCATAAGTATTTGTCAAATAATGTCTTTTCAACTAACAGCGCGTTTCAACGGATATTCTCCGGGCTGAAAGTCTAATTAACAAGATTCAACTGGACTAAGGATTTAGATCTTTTAATAAACACTAGAATTCTGAGTAGATCAGTTTCGACAATTTGACATAAGAATTTTCCTTTTATTTATATTAATCCTTGACTATTTATAATCATGGCATATTTCTAGGGATTGAAAATTCCTATTGCCAAATTCCTAACTTTTTTGTTTATTCAAATTATTTACAATTTACTTATTTTATTTTATTTACATTTTGTATTTACACTTATTGTCCTTATTTGATTCTGTAATTACATATTTTGTATTTCTTAACACTTAGGGACAATTTCATAGAGCGCGGGCAGCATCTGTGTGTTTGCTGGTGAACTATTTCGTTCACTATGTTTGAGTTCAATTGAGCATGTTATTATACGTAATTGTCTGTCCCCAACAGTGAAATTGTTTTTTGTCAAAAAGTTATAAAATGGGCCACTGATGAAGTCCGAATAAATTGACAGAAACCTCTTGGCCCATTTAATAAAAACTTTTGTGTTTTCAATTTTGTCCAATTCACTACTATTCCTGTTATAAATAATATTAATATACACGGAGATTCCACTCGATTGAGCCTATTAAGCCTGAAAATGGAGAGACAGTCCTCCGAATCGTCGTTTTCTTTAAGGATTAAACTGACTGTTTTAATTTAATTTATTTTTCAGAATTTGTAGTTTCCTGTTCTCCTTGAGTGCCTTTCATAATCGAGCATTTGAATTCTCCCTCCGTCTTCATCTTTTAATTAATTATGTCGTTTATTAAACAGAGGTATCCAATTAATTATCTAATCATCATCAATAATAAATTTCTCTTAAACCGATTCTTTTGCATTTGTTTCAGCTTGGCGTGTACATGTTTATTGACTTCGACTTCCAATTCATCAGCAAATGTCAATCATCATTAATATTTTTGGCAATGACTCCAGCTAATAAATAATAATCATTTGTAATGAACCGCTAGTGGGTCTTAAAATTAAAGAACCAATTAGACTAACAAAAGGAATTTAAAATTACTAAAATGCAGATTGGAGGATACGGGTTGGGCTTCACGTGAGGTTGGCGTGCCAGCCTACAAACCAAGTGGACATGGCTTCGTCAGGCTCGACTCCAGACATCCGGCTGAAATCTGATCCACTGGGTGAGGAACAAATTTTTGAAATGTACTATAGAAGAATCGTAAATTGGATTTTTTAAAAAATTCTTCTTAGCACACCCACCTGTAAAGAATAATACTTTAGAGACGTTTTCGTGAATCCGATTCTATATCTGCACAGTAAAAATGAATTTCTTTTTCTATGTAAGCGCAGATCTCCCAAATGCCTGGACCGATTTGGCTAATTTTTTTTTTAATGTTCGTCATAATCCAATTCAGGTTAATACTTAAAAAAAAATCGGAAAAGTTGCCCGGAAAAATGGAAAATTCACGAAAAAACTAAAACGAAATCAGGTTAGCCAACATAGCTTGCCAAACAATAAAAGAACTAAACTAGCAAGCTAAACATGTGTTGGCAGCCCTATCTGTCAGATTTTTGAGCTGTCATTTATTCTTAATAGCATAGATAAAAGAGATCTAACCACATTATCGTTGAAGAAGAATTTAATAATGCAACAAAGATTTAAAAAAAACTATCTATTTTTTTTAAGTACATTTAAAAACAAAAATTAAAAAATAAACTGCAACGGATCGTTGCTAAACTTTATCCAAATTGATTTGAAATATTAATATGTTTATTTCTTTATTATTAATCAGATATCACTTGCAATTTGCAGTTCATGTTGACTTTAATTCAAAAATAATGATCGATTCTCATTTAACAGTCGAGGAATAACCATTCTACATTCGATTTTTGACGTTTCGGTTTTTATTGGTAGCCATTGGTGAAGACATGGAGGAGGAGGAATCGACTTAAAATCAAAAATAGCCATCGATTCTCATCTAATACTTGAGGAATAAGAATTCTACATTAGATTTTTGACCCTTCGATTATTATTGGTAACCATTGCTGAAGACATTGAGGAATCGACTTAAAATCAAAAATAACGATCTATTCTTATTTAATACTAGAGGAATAATCTTATTGCATTCCATTTTTGATGTTTTGACTATTAATGGCAAGCTCTACTGAAAACGTGGAAGAATCGACTTAAAGTCAATAAGACTAAATTCTTTTATGATAAACAACTCAAGCTTGAGAATAAAAGAATTTTTTATAAATAGATTGTATATACTTTTGTGTCTAGCAAAAATGAATAATAATTTTAATTTTCAAGTCTTCTTATCTATAATAATACCTACATATAATATAACTTTTTTTTATTTTCCCCTTAATGATAACAAGTGGATTTTTAATACATTTTAAATATTTGTTTCATCTTATTTGTTATGAGTGTATATTGCAGTTAAATAGAGTCTCAAATTATATCTATTTAAGACTTTATAATAAAACAATTATATTTATTCTCTGTTACTAATAAAACATCAATAAAGCAGCCACGTGGGGGTCCAGGGGGCGAAGCCCCTGGCTAGCAAAAGGCCCGCCGAAGGCGGCTCCTTTAAGCTAGTACCATATACAAAAATTGCTCATTTAAAATAAGTTCATTACTTTATACTTCGGTTCATTTGAACTTGATTGACTCTAAAATTGGAATTCCAATTTTAACATTCTGTCTACTATTCCTAATAATCTGTCTCGTTTGAAATCATTAAATGAATAATAATTGATCCAAAAGTTCCAATTTCCAGGACCATGTCCCCTGGTCTATAAAGGGGATTGGCATACAAGTGGTAAGAAATTGCCTCCGGTTGAATGCAATTGAATTAGTACAATCTCATATCTATGCAATTAGCTTTCCTCTGAAATAACGTTGTTGTTTTGTTGTTCCGAATTCAAATAACAATTTCTACTTTTGCAATTTAACAAGTTTATTGCGAAATTTATTAAATGAAAGAGAGAGAGGGAAAACTAATTTGTAAAACTTTTATCCCCTTAATCTTTATTTTTATGTTAATAATATATATATATATATATATATATATATATATATATATATATATATAAAATTTAAATTTTTCCTAGACATTAGATCTAATCATATACATATGTTGTAGAATAAGGGTAGAATAACAAAAAAGCTTTAAAAAAAAAATAAACGATCAAAATGGAGTCGGTTAAATGGCTGGGTTGTTGTACATATTTTGATAAGGATATTGTGGCTTGACTAATTTTATTTTTATTTACTTCGCCTACGTAAAAAATTTGTTTTACTCATTCTGTTTAAAAATGTTTAAAACGTGTAGAAAAAATATTATTTTCATTTACTCTCGATTACTTAAGAGAGTTCGGGGCAGCTTATCTATCTGGTTGATCTTCAAAAAAATCTTTTGTATTTCTACAGAGTGACAACGTCTGAATACTAAATTATTTAATAAAAAAAAATTGTTAATAATGAGATTAATTTCGAATAAAAATCTTTGTTTTGATAACAGAACTCAATAAATTTTTTTCCTTGTCCTAAAGTTTATTTCATGATTTTTCTATTCATTCTGGACAAAAATAAAGGAAAAGAACTTATATTTCGTATAAAGTTTGCTTTTGTAGTGGTTATAATAATAATAAACAACGAAAAAGTCTGACCTATTTTCGTGTCCCATTAGATATTAAACAGCAATATTTTAAATACAAATATTTTGTTGACGTAATAGAAAACATTTCCTCTTTGATTTTCAAATTATCACTTGTTTGTAACTCAATTAGAACTCGAGTTATAACTAAAAAATTAACACCATATGTTTATTATCCTTTATAATAATCACGTAGTTTTAGTTTTTTAATTATAACTCGAGTTCTAATTGAGCTAAAAACAAGTCGTAATTTGAAAATCAAAGAGGAAGCTGTTTTCTATTACTTCAACAAAATATTGTGATCTCAAATATTGCTGTTTAATATCTAATGGGACTCGAAAATATGTCAAAATGACCTTTTTCTTCGTTTTGACCGATAATATCACCAAAACAAGAGTTAATCGGTAATTTTTATGGTGATTTATAAATTCAGCGGGTGGAAATACATTAGAATCAGCTATTTTTGAGCCCGAGACATTTTCATTGTTGGGCAGTGTAATATGAATAAAAAGAATATTGAGATAAATTTTTTCTCATTATAAAAACATTTATTTAACTCAAAAACGATTTCAAAAAATAGAATTGGAATTCTACACTAGTGCTTTTTTGTTATATTATGTTGGCTGCAAATAACTTTTTATTTTTACATTTATGAATAACTAATTAGCTAGACTGTCAAATCTACTGAAAAATATATCATTCGATTCATAAAAGTTGAATTATTGATCTGTATAAATTTGTTGAAAAACTATAAATACCGTAACGAGTTTTGAAAAAGTTTCATTTTTTCCTTCCAATTTTTCTTTAATTTTTTTATAATATAGTTCTTATATTTATGTATTATGAATGTTTTTTAAGTTATTCATTTCTTTTTAATATTTATTTATTTATTTTAAATAAAAAATATTATATAATATACCTATAATATATTTATCCGAAAGAATATTACTTTTTTCGGAGATTAAAATTGGGGGGGGGGGTCCAAAGAATAGCCATTTTTTTAGATTCGTCCTGTATTTTTGTTGTTTATGTTGTAAATTAATAGTAAAAAAGTACAATCTATATTTAAATCTAAAACATCAAACATGAATTACTTCACCGACTCCTCTGACTCGCTGGCTCATCGAAGATATGTCTCCGCCCTTTCCTTTTCTATAGATACTATCACGGCAGGTGCTCTGATGAGATAAAATCAATAATTCCCCCAAAGCATTCTTTGCACGCAGCACACGTTTTGCCGACTCCGAGCACTCTTTCGCGGTCAAATTAGAAAAGTGCCGGACCGCTTCATTCGCGAATTCATATATCCCCATGACTTCAAGGAACTGGAACTCTCTCCCAGCCTCTATCTTTCCAAGCACCTATGATCTTCAAACCTTCAAAACCAGGGTGCATAGACACCTGCGTCTACACCCTCTCACTTAATCAACTTTCCCCTTCTCTTCGGTAATGCAAGGGTCTTTCGAGATCCATAGGGCTACATCTTTACTGGTGCACCCCTTCTTGCATTCGATTGCATTAAAAAAAAAAAAAAAAAAAACTAAAAAATCTTCAAAATTATTTAGCGTCTTCAAAAAATTAATATTTCTAGCTGAAATTTTCAGCCGATTACTTTTATTACAATCAATTTCCGTATAAACACTAGTAACTTAGTAAATTTTAAATATTGCGAACAGAGAATTCGTGAATTATTACCACTTACCTACCTTCTTTCTATCTTAAATTTGCATGACATTCTTAATTCAAAAATAAAATAATATCATACTTTTTCTCCCTTAAATCAATTTATATCAAAAAATATCTTATTCTAATATTAGCTCTGTAAAAATATCTCCTTTCTTCGCTAAAGCCTGGACAATTGTTCCCAAGACACATGTCCTGACAGGCCATTCACCTTTTTGCAAGCCCCTTTTGACAACAACCGTTTACCCAAAATTCCATCCCATATACAAATATTATATTATTTTAGAACATTCCGATTTAAATATTTTATTTCAGAACATTCAATAATAAATTGATTCAATTCCAATTCATTTTACTTTTAAATTAAATTCTAATTCGTATTCTCATTTTTTCATCTTCTAAAATACATAATATATATATTTTTAAATAAACTTCATTTTATTAATATTATATAATCTACTATTACACGGTTTCTAAACATTAATTGTTCAATAATAATTCTATAATAAACTCAACCAATATCTTATTTTAAATCTTATATATTACATTAACTTTTTTCACTCGTACTCCCATTTTAAATATATACGTATATATATATTTTTAAATAAACTTCTTTTTATTAATATCATTTTCTTATTATTGCACGGTCCTTAAATATTAATTGTTCTATAATAATTATATAATAATCTCTATACATAATAATCTTATAATTTAAAATATATCTATTATAAAATCTAGTATCTAAATTAATAACAAATAATTCTTCTCCCCACTAACAACATCAACTAGTTTTAATTAATTTAAGACTTAATCTAGCAATTTATTAAATAGCTCATAATTTTCCCCTTACTAACAATCAATCCAAGTGGTAGATTTAAACCTTTTCAAATCGCCCGGTGGAAAACCACTGTCCAATTTCTAAGAGCTCACTGATATTGAATATATTCAAAAATATATCCAAGTTCGGAGTTTTAATTGGTTTACCGGCTCTCTTATCTTTACTTTTCTTGTCACCCTTTTCATTTCCACCTCAAACTCTCCTTACTAATGACATCAATTAAAATCAATTTAACTAATACTAATGACATCAATTAAAATCAATTTCTGCAACATTCGCGGTCTATCTCGCAATTCGAATTTACACGACGTATTTCAACATCTCGAACATGAAAAACCTGCTCTTTTAGGCCTATCCGAAACTATAATTGACGTAAATAAATCTAACTGTCGTGACTACCAATTCGAAAACTATACACTTCATTCAAAATTTCGAAAAAAAGGAGGGGTCTGCTGTTATATTAGAAAGGACATCCCTAGTAGGCGTTTAACTAATCTAGAATCCAATGAATTCGATGCCATATGGATCAAAATCACGTTAGGCCATTCAACTAAATTCTTCTGCATAATATATTTGCCCCCCAAAAACCCCAGATACAAACAATTTTTTGACTACCTCCTTGAGTGCCATTGCAATATCCTGAAAGAATTTCCATCTTCTGAAATATCTTTCCTAGGTGACTTTAACGTCCACAACAAAAATTGGCTAAAATTTTCTAGCCATAATTCCCCCGCAGGCTCCGACGCTGAAATCTTCTCTACGGCGTGTGGCCTCACACAAATTATTAACGGCCCCACAAGAATCCCAGACAAAGCCAATGAAAAATCCAATCTTCTCGATCTTTTCATCACTTCACACCCTTCGTCCTATGAAGCAAAAATTTCGGCCCCTTTAGGTAAATCTGACCACAATCTGATAAAAATTAAAACCTCCGCCAATTTGCCAAAACCCCCGTCACCCCACTCCAACCCCAGAAAAATATGGCTAGTCGATAACGATAACATTAATTGGAATGACATGCGTAACTTTTTTGCCGCTTACCAGTGGAATGAACTCTGCATCAGAGATAAAAACGCTTCAGAATTCGCAGACGCCCTTAACGAGGCAATTCAAATAGGCTTAGAAACCTATATCCCCTCAAAATTGATTAAAGGGAACAAGGATTCTAAGCCTTGGTTTGGTAGACAATGCGCAGATTCCGTCCGTGAAAAAAACAAATCTTTTCAGAAATGGCAACTTTCACAGCTAGAATGTGACCGAGTTGCATTTACCAAGTCGCGAAGCTCATGCAAAAAAATCATCTCTGAGGCAAAGAAATCATTCGACCAGAGGATAGCTGACCGTCTCGCATCTTGCCCCAATGGAAAACGGGCCTTTTTCTCGTTACACAAGGCAATAAATAGAAATTTCGCGTCCCCCTCACTTCCGCCCCTCTTTCACCCAAATGGTTCAGTAGCCACGACCCCCGCTGAAAAAGCCGAATCACTAGCATCCTATTTCGCAACTAACTCCACTTTAGATGACAAAGGGCTTAACCCGCCCACTTATACCCCCCAAACCAACCTCATGGGCAAAATAATTTTCAGGCCCCAAATAATCATAAAAGCCATTAATAAATTAAATTCCAAATCCGCCGCAGGCCCGGATAACATCCCACCAATTCTCATTAAAAAATGCGCCCCTGAACTTGCCCCTATCTTATCCAAGCTATTCCAACTCTCTTACGAGTCGGGCATATTCCCCAAAAGCTGGAAAATAGCCAGAGTAACACCTATTCCTAAAAAAGGAGACACATCACAAATCTCTAATTACAGGCCTATCTCGATCACCTCTGTTCTTTCCAAATTAATGGAATTAGTCATAAACCAACACGTCCTTCATCACTTAGAAAACAATAAATTAATTCACGATAGGCAATATGGATTCAGACAAAATCGTTCCACAGGCGACATCTTAACCTATGTCACCCACACCTTGAACAATACTCTAGAGGCCGGAAAAGAAACCCTCGCTGTAGCCCTTGATATCTCCAAAGCTTTTGACCAGGTTTGGCACAAAAATCTTCTTGCCAAACTACCAGCCTTTGGATTCACACCAACACTTCGCAAATGGATTGAAAGCTTTCTGACAAACCGAAGTATAAAAGTTGTGGTGGATGGAACATCTTCTGAATCGTTCTCCACAAACTCTGGTGTTCCCCAAGGCTCTGTAATCTCCTCCACACTCTTCCTTATTTATATAAACGACCTTATTGATCAAACGGCAAACCCCACTCATTGTTACGCCGACGATAGCACTCTACACGGCAAACCCTCTCTCCCGAATAATCGAATCAATATTGCCTCCTCAATTACTCTCGACCTAGACAAACTGAATAAATGGGGCTCTCAAAATTTAGTTAACTTCAATTCAAACAAGACTCAATGTTGTCTAATTTCTAGGCGCGAAAATAGAGATTTCCCTGATATTCACTTCGATTCGAATACCCTGAAAATGTGTGACAGCCTATCCATGTTGGGCGTCTCTGTCGCATCTGACCTGTCTTGGAATGAACACATCTCCTCTGTGGCGAAATCTGCAGCAAGGAAGATTGGCTTCTTATTCAGGTCCAAGCGATTTTACAAACCCCCACAACTTCTCACCATCTACAAGGCCCAAATCCGCCCCTGTCTCGAATACGGCTCTCATCTGTGGAGAGGAGCCTCAAAATATTCTCTTGCTACCCTTGATGCAATTCAGAAACGAGCCGTCAGGCTAATTGACGATTCTACCCTCACCGACTCCCTCGACTCGCTGGCTCATCGAAGAGATGTCTCCGCCCTTTCCCTTTTCTATAGATACTATCACGGCAGGTGCTCTGATGAGATAAAATCAATAATTCCCCCCAAAGCATGCTTTGCACGCAGCACACGTTTTGCCGACTCCCAACACTCTTTCGCGGTCAAATTAGAAAAGTGCCGGACCACTTCATTCGCGAATTCATATATCCCCATGACTTCAAGGAACTGGAACTCTCTCCCAGCCTCTATCTTTCCCAGCACCTATGATCTTCAAACCTTCAAAACCAGGGTGCATAGACACCTACGTCTACACCCTCTCACTTAAACAACTTTCCCTTCTCTTCGGTAATGCAAGGGTCTTTCGAGATCCATAGGGGCTACATCTTTACTGGTGCACCCCTTCTTGCATTCGATTGCATTAAAAAAAAAAAAAAAAAAGTAGAGAAAATAAAACTTTTCGAAAAAGAAAAAAAAAATTGATTTTTTTTTTTATATTTTTGAGATTTTCAAAATTCTTGAGCGAACTCTTAAAAAAACATTTTATCTAGCTAAAATTTGGAGATGGGTTCTTAAATCGATGAATTACTATTCAATTTTCATGTGAGAAAAAATATTAGTTACATTCCGATATATATATTTAGAACTCAGATTCTTTAGGAGATTCTTTCAGTCCCCAATGTTAAATAAAAAATATTAGATTATAACTATAACTTAATTTTTATAATAGTTTAAGTCTATATCTATGCTTTGGTGAAGTTTTAATCACACTTTACCGTGCAAATTTTTGAAAATAAACTTTTTTTTAATGTAAACATTTTCTCAGAGTCTTATTGAAAATAAAAATCTTGACACTTTCTCTTGAATTATACTACTATTAGTTGAATTGATAAAATTAAAAAAAACAACTAAAAATTAGCTTTTTGAAACATGCAGGTTTTTCTTTTTTCAATAAAATATATGATTGACCGACGAATTTACTTCACATAAATGCTATGTTTGGATCTAAACATAAACAGTATTAATACAACGCATTGCCAAACCATACAAGACTTATTATCAGCTGATTTGAATAAATCAAACTAACTTATGTATTTAATTATTTATTTATTTTTAATTCTTTTTATTTCAAACATTGACGGCTTTCATACTATTTATTTTTTAATTCTATTATTTTTCATTTGTATTTTAACTTATTTTATTAAATAGTACCTGGAGCCCCCCCCCCCCCCCCGAAACCACACACCTCGCCCCCACCATTGCACCCCCACCCCGCCCCACTCCCAGATACCCCACAACTGCACCCCACCTCCTACACCTCCCACATCCACCCCACCCAGCACACAGTTTTTGCATTTCTAGCTTTCTAGTGGTCCACATATTATGTGTATATTTGTTTACTCGTACACCAATTTGCCCACATTCGTTCATATTTATAAATATTATAAAAAAATATATGGAAAATAATAATAAAAAAATAATCGTATAGGATCTGAAATAAAAACATAAAATTAAATAAGATTTATTTCCAAGTTATATAAAAAAAAGCCACTTCGTAAACACACCTGTAATGTTATGATTTAGACACCTGTTAATTAAAAGCAAACAAATTTTTTTTTTATATAAATTTTATTAAACCAATTATTTTACATGAATTAATCTATACATTGTATTTGAGCTTCAGAATCCGGAGATTACTTCTGCACCATCGAGTGTCCTTGGTCATCTTTTTAGTCCTTGTTTTTAGTAAGAGGAAAAAAAACTAATTAATTAAAAAACCTCTTTTCCGATAAATATTCCAATTTCATCATCGTCTCATTCTCTTTTTCTAAACAAAAATTTCTAATTTTAATATAATATATTAATATTTGCTATAACCTATTAGTGGGTTTTAAAATTAAAAAAACAATTAATAAATAAAAGATAATTGAAAAAATGTAAAAAACTTTTTTATTAAGATTTATATCTATAAATATAATTACTTAAATTAAGAAAAGATCAAAAGGTCCAGACCTAGCCAGATTGTTTTCTCATCCTCAAAACTTGTTAATAGAATTTGTTTCATCAAAATCGGTAGAGCCCTTTTCAAAATAGAACTAACATATGGTAGAAATATAAATATAAACAATTTTTGCTCGTTTAATAACAGTAGATAGATTAGATACTACTAAACTTCTTTTGACTCAACTGGAGCGAAAGGACCTCCTTAAATATCTTAAAGCAGAATAAATTTTATTAAACCAATTATTTTACATTAATTAATGTATACATTGTATTTTTGCTTCGATTCCGGAGATTACTTCTCCACCATCGAGTGTCCCTATTCATCTTTAGTCCTTGTTTTTAATAAGAGGAAAAATCTAATTAGATAAAAAAACCTCTTTTCCGATAATTATTTCAATTCCATTATTCCCCAATCAAGTCGATTGGTCCCATTCTTTTTCCGTCCTTAAAGCAGAAATGTTGCATAAAGACAATAAATAAATTTTTCAGATTTCTCCTCTAGATGTCTCTAATTCACATTCCTATTCTCTATTCTCTCTCTCTCTCTCTCTCTCTCTCTCTCTCTCTCTATATATATATATATATATAAATTCTATATAAAGTTGATAATAGGGTATTATGTGTTTCTAACCCAGTTTAATACTCTATGTATAATACATTCATTTCATCCCTTATTGAAAGTCCCTCATTCCACGGGAGGGGTAGTTTACAAAGTTAACTTTCGAGTTTACTGTTTGATCAATACATAAATACATTCATCTATATTATTCATTATATATGTATATAGAAAAGCAAGGGTGGACTTGCTTGAAGGGCGCTTAAAGGGCTTCTTCTCTATCTCTATTGGAGAATATTTACGAGTATTCGCTGGGCCTTCTTTGGGGTCTCCCCTCAGGCAATCTATGATGCACAACTCACTTAATAAACAGGCATTCAATATTAATAAATATTAATCCCACTCCCTTAGTATTTATTAGTATTAATGGTGGAATCAAGTAACGTCCAACTTGATGACAATTAGACACTTAATGATAAATCAGATAGGTGGGAAACACTAGCTTCGTCTCATAGGACTAGATTATTCGAGACTTTAAGCCAATGGTTTTCAAAAAAAGGGGCGGAACAACAAATTTTTGCCTCCCTTCCCTTATTCAAATGACAATAATTTTAGCAAAAATTTGAAAAAAAAATTGACGGCTGTTAAATTCAATTATTAGTATCTGGAGGCACCGAGCGATGCTCTGTAACTTCTTCCTTCAGTTAAAATCTTTATTTTAATATTATTTTTAATCTAAAATTCTGATAAAAATGTCGATTTTTATTTGAGAGCCGCTTTCAAATTAAAAAAATACAAATATATATAATATTCGCCCGCTGTACCCCCCCCCCCCCCACCTCCACCCCGCTCGACCTCTCGAAACGTTTATTAATAGTTATAACGTTTAGGGAGAACAAAATATGTTAAAATCCACAATCACAATAGTTGTTCAAGGCCTTTGAGAACAATGGATTAATCCGACCCATTGTCTGTCTGGGTACAAAAGTAAACAAAAACTTGTCCTTATTTTTCCCTATTATAAACTTTTAAGCTAAATTCAATGTTCAAGTACAATTCTGCGGGGGTTAAATTAAATAAAGAATTGAAACTTGTTTTTTATAAGATTATTCCAAAACTTAAGTGACTTAGGTAGAATTTAATTTTATAAATTTTAGGGTTAATTTAGTCACACAAATTAAACAAATAGAGTAATTTCAGTTAATTTTAACACTATTTATTTCTAACATTTAGGGAAAGCGGTGTTGGTTTATAGTGAAACATATTAAACAAAGGAGTTTTTAAAGGGTTATAGTGGTGTTTCACAAATAAATTTGTCACTATTTATTTCATAGATTTACTAGACAGTTTCGTTCACCACTTGTAGACCATCTTCAGTAGTAGGTACTCATTATAATATATTGTAAAATGTTCCATGTTTCTTTAAGGAAAAGATGTTGGAAACATGGAACATTTTACAACATATTATAATGAATACCTACTACCGAAGATGGTCTACAAGTGGTGAACGAAACTGTCTAGTAAATCTATGAAATAAATAGTGTTAAAATTAACTGAAATTACTCTGTTTGTTTAATTTCTGTGACTAAATAAAACCTCAAATTTATAAAAGTAAAATTTTGTATTTTTAACCGACTTCACAAAAGGAGGACGAGTGATTTTTTTTTTTTTTTTGTCTATATTACCTCATATCTCCGCCAATTGTGAACGGATTTTGAAAAAAATTAAGCGCCATCTATTAGAACCAATTGAGATTAAATTAAAAAAAGCTGAGTAAAATAACGCCATCTATTATATATACTCGGAACTAAAATAAGAAATAGTAAAAGTAATTAAGAAAAATACAACGCCATCTATTAAAGGTAAGTCGAACTACAATCACATAAAATAATTTAAGAATATTTATTTAAAAAACATTTAAAGTATATTAAAATACTTGGATAATATAAAAAACATTATTAAAAAAGAAAAAATACTATTATTATACTACCTGGAAGAGTGTTTAATTAAGAAGCTTCAATCTATATATATGTTTCAGGCTGCTTCGCAGCCTGCAAAACATATATTAACGTCCGTTCAATCTCTGAGTAGCAAAACGCCTTGTTTTCTTATATAAGAGAGCCTCTCCTTGACTCTCTAGACTTTCGTCTTACTAATAGAAATTTGGAACTCATATATATATACCATTCAGCCTAATTTCGAAATCTCCACCAACGAATCGACTTTTTGACCCTTCGTAAACATTTATTCAAGAATTAGATTGGAATTCACTTAACGAGATCAAACACTAAAATTTTCTGCAAATTTTGAATAAAACCAAATTCGATTTGATGTCTGAATAACAGAGAAAAAATTTCTAAAAATATTTGTTTCCAAATGTCACCCGATTAATTTATTAATTATCCATCAAAATGTTAATTATTATACTTGAGATGGCCCTAATGCCCTCTAGAATACGATTTTATTAATATTTCTTTCATTTTTTCCACTGAAATTAATCTATTTTAATTTCTTTATATGTATATATATACTATTCCAATGCAACGCTTTCCTAATTAGCCCTATGCTTAATCCATGCTCTGCCTGTCCAGACTTGTCAGCCGCCTGGACTCTATCGCATAGCACGGCAAGGTCCTTAGAAATGACATTCTTAAAGGCTAATTTTCGTGCGCAGGGGGCGTTCCTTCCTTGGCTACTTGCATTAGGCCACTTCTAGATCAATCAAAAAAGTTAAGCAATCTTAATCAGTACAGAGTCCAACCCCTAATCGGTCACCGCTCTCTATAAAGTTTCGGAAAATATATTGTATAATTTTATTTTATTATTTTTTTATAAATAATTAATTAATCATCAATTAATAAATAAATAGTGCATAGCGTTCTATTTATTCTCACTTCAATGGTAGGCAAATGTTTATTTATTTCCAATTGTCTATTCGTTCAGTGGGTATTAATTTATTTGATTTAAGAAATCCAATTCTCCATTTTGATATAGGATTAAAAAAAATTGAATCTGAACAATCTGAACAAAAGGACATTAAAAAATGAACAAATAATTTCACTTCTAGCTACAACTGGAATGAAAATAAATATATAAATAATCATATATGAAAATAAATAAATAAATAATTAGTAATATATAAAAGTAATGCTTTCCTGATTAGCCGATGTTTAATCCATGCACTCTGCCTGTCTAGACTTGTCAGCCGGCTCGAATTATATTATAGTACCTGGCCACCGAGTGATGCTCGGTAACTTTTTCCTTCAGCTCAAAACTATAAATTAATTTTATTTTTAACCGACTTCAAAAAAGTAGGAGGTTCTCTATTCGACTGATTTTTTTTTTTTTTTTTTGTGTCTTTGTTACCTCTTATCTCCGCCAATTGTGAACCGATTTTGAAAAAAAAATTTGCATTGGGTTCAGTCTGGCTTCCGATTGGTCCCCTTTTTATTTCATTGGTATTAGACCTTTTTTGTTAGGTTTGTTCAGGCCTAACTTCTTTGTTTATTAACCGATTTCGATGATTCTTTTTTTATTCGAAAGGGGTATCTTAGGGATGGTGCCATATTAATTTGGTCAAGTTCTGATAATATGATCACTATTAATAACATCACTAAAAAGAGAAAAATAAAAATAATTTTTGAGAAAAAAATTCTTCTTGATAAATAATAATCTACTCTTATTAAACGAGCAAAAATTGAATATTTATTTGTTTGTATATATATTTGTTTGTTTATATATTTGTATCTTAGTTCTATTTTGAAAACGGCTTTACCGTTTTTGATGAAATTCACGGTTTAGGGGGTTTTGGGGTGACAATTCGATCTATCACGGTCTCATCTTCGACAAAATTGTTTTTGATGGGTTTTTTCGTAATCAAATTAATTATTCTCAGGTAGACAAATCCCATTCTTAGGGTTTTAAAAAGGTTTATCTTTTCCTTTTATACCCAGGTAGACAATGGGTTGTTTGTTTCATTGTTCTAAAAGGCCTATTGTGATTGTGGATTTTAACATATTTTGTTCTCCCTAAACGTTATAAATATTAATAAACGTTTTATAATTGTTTTTCTAAAGAATTTTATTTATTTAAATGAATAAAAAATAATCAAGAATTTATTTAAAAATATATTTCGCATAAGCAGGTCTCAATTTTCTGAAAAAACAACACATTTTGATAGGTTTTATTTATTAACAATTGGATGAATAAAAATGAATCATATGGTTGAATCAAAACAGGTGCAGGAGGTGGGATGCAGTGGTTGGGATCCGGGGGTAGGCCGAGGTTTCGGGAGTGGGGTCAAGCTGGGTGGGGGGGGGGTACTGTGGGCGAATACTATTTATATTTGTATTTTTTTAATTTGAAAACGGCTCTCAAATAAAAATCGACATTTTTATCAGAATTTAAAATTTAAAATAATATTAAAATAAAGGTTTTAACTGAAGGAAGATGTTACCGAGCATCGCTCGGTGCCTCCAGGTACTTTTCGCTTAAAGCATCTATTTTTTTTTTTTCAAAAAATTCAAATTTTAATTGATAAAAAAACTTTCTCTCGAAACGTTTGGAATATTAATAAACGTTTCTAGATTTTGTTTTATAAAAGATTTGTATTTATGTTTCATTAATCGTATCCATATATTTAAAATGCTTAATTGAAATCGTAGTGATTTGGATAAGAATTAAAGGAAGTCATTTTGCCGCCAATGTTAAATAAAAAAATTAGATTATAACTATAACTTAATTATTTATAATATTAGTTTAAGCCTCTATCTATGCTTTGGTGAAGTTTTAATTACACATTAGCGTGCAAATTTTTTAAAATCTAAACATTTTCTTAGAGTCTTATGAAAAATTAAGATCTTGACACTTTCTCTTGAATTATACTACTATTAGTTGAATTGATAAAATTAAAAAAAAAAAAAAAGTAGCTTTTTGAAACATGCAGGTTTCTTTTTTTTGCAATAAAATGTATCATTGACTGAGAAATTTACTTTAGAAAATTTAGATATAAACATAAACAGTATTAATATAATACAACGCATTGCCAAATCATACAAGAGTTATTATCAGCTGATTTTAATCAACTAACTTTTAAATTTTATTATTTTTTTATATTTGTTTTTATTTCAAACATTTACGGCTTTCATACTATTTATATTTTAATTCTATTATTTTTCATTTCTATTTTAACTTATTTTATTAAATATTAGATACTACACTTGTTTTGACTCAACTGGAGCGAAAGGACCTCTTTAAGAAATTATAAACAGAGTTTTATTCTTTAATATGCCAAAGAAACGTTTGGCACATCTGTATATATAAAATTAAGGTTTTGTCTGCACATTGGTCCAAATCACGCCAAATTTTGGTTGCACACGTTTCAAGCAAAGTTATGAACGAAAACACCCTCAACAAAATTCCTATGTCTGTCTGTATGTTTCCGTGGGTGTGGAGGGGGGGGGGGGTCCAGGAGGCGTGCCTTGCAGCTAGTTAAAGAATAAAACTCTGTTTATAATTTATTAATTCTTATCCAACTTACTACGATTTCAATTAAAAATTTGTATTTATGTTATACTATATATAAGAGTCTAGATTAATTTGTAACAACGCTAAGAGAATTTTCTTTAAAAAAATTACGCTCTTGTCTAGAATCGAACCGACGAACTCTTGAACTAAGGGCATCAGCTCTAGCCATTACACCAATGCAACATTAATATTTATATCTTGATTTCTGTTACTAAAACTATATATTTTTGATTTAGACTTTGTGTCGAGATAATATTGTATTCATTTGAACTCGAATGAAAATGAAAAAACACCAATAGATTTTAAATTAAGAAACATTAAATATATATTAATTAACGAGGCAAATTTGAAATATAATTGTAATTTGGACTCGAATTTTGAAATGAAAGACTCCAATTCATTTTAAATTAAGAAACATTAAATATATTGATAATTATTCCTCCCCCCCCTCCCCCTCGCCACTCAAAAATTAAAGAGGCGAAACTTTTAAGAGACGATGTATTTTCGGTAGTGTGGTTTTTTAAGAGGAATAAAATTTTTGGACCGAGACGCTGCCCGCCAGGTCACCAGCCCAGAGGGCCGAGCTTCGAGGGCGTGCCGAAGTCACACACGAAAAGCTCGCTTATATAATATATAAGTTGTAGTATTCCCAAAAAAGAGACAACACTAACAATAACAACAGTAGAAAAAACAGTAGCAGCTGAAACCCTGCTATTATAAAAAAAAAGGGCGCAACAAAAAGTAGAGGAAGAGCGTCGAGTAGAGTAGATGAACCGCATTGCGGTGGAGTTCTTTGCAACTTCAGTGACATAGACACAACCACCCCTGGAACCAACCCCTATGACAAAACTACACCCTCTATTATGAGAGTAAATATGTTCCAGCAAATAATTAAAACATTTGAACTAAAGAATTTGCTCATTTATTTATTTATTCATTCATTTGTTTATCGCTAATGGAATAGCCGAAGCATTTAAAATGAGCACTGGTGATGCCGGCTGGCTGGCTGGCTGATGCTGTTTGCTCGATACAAGACTATTCAATTTCATTAGAAACATCAGAGAGGGCAATTATTTTTATTCCATTACATCGAACCACCATTATGATAATACTATCTCCTCCAATTAACTTAATTAAACTCTTTATAACAGTCAAAGTAATATTAATAATATTATTTTAACATATACTCTTAAATGAGCAATATTATTGTATATATTTATATATATATATATATATATATATACAGTTGGTTTCTTAAAAATGAGCCTAACGATTTCGGTTAGGGGGGTTTATGACGTCAGGATCTGTCAGGTTCTCATATTCGAATAATTTAAATTTGATTGTTTTTTTATTAATTAAATTAATTATTCAAATGGGTCTGGCAAAATAAAATATAATTAAAGTTTATTTCAATTTAATTTTCTTAATTGGGGGGAAATGGAAACCAATCGACTTGATTGGGGAATAATGGAATTGAAATAATTATCGGAAAAGAGGTTTTTTTATCTAATTAGATTTTTCCTCTTATTAAAAACAAGGACTAAAGATGAATAAGGACACTCGATGGTGGAGAAGTAATTTCCGGAATCGAAGCAAAAAATACAATGTATACATTAATTAATGTAAAATAATTGGTTTAATAAAATTTATAAAAAAAAAATCTTAATTAATTGTTTTTTTTTTAATTTTAAAACCCTCTAATAGTTTATTAAAATCATTATTATATATTAATTAACATAAGGCAATTTATTTAATTAGGAGGTGTTATCTATTTAAGTGTAACTGGTCATGAATTGATACAAAGGCAGCCCAAGGATAATGAATAAAATAATTTATTAGATGGTGATTTTCATCACCTAAAAATACCTGACGATTCGGAAGATCATCCTTCCTTCTTCAGGATTTAAATGTGGCAACGAAGAAATCTCCAGTTAAATTTAGTAAAATGTCTTGTATATGTAAATACAATTTTCCTTCAAAATTAGTCAAATAAACGGCTTCGAACAATTTTCGAAAATTAAATTCATATGAGTAAACTAGTTAATATAATAAATATTTTCTTCTGTCATACAAAAGTAATTCCAAAAATGTTGTATTGCCATTATAACTATACCAAATAGAATTCTATCTATTTAGTCCGTGCGTAACAGAGGCAGCGCCATGGGTGACACTTTTAAGAATGGTACAATCTACCTCCTTATTTAGCATTCATCTGTGTATGTTAACGTGTATTTTACTGAATCAAAAAGTGTTTAATTATTTTATTTTAACTTATAAAGTGAATCAATTGATGATGAATTCAAGTAAAAAATAAGTTTTCAAGTGCTCCGCGACGAACTCTAAAAGCACTTCACTAAATTCCAACTATGAATTTTATTGTTTTCCTTCGGCTAACGCTAACTATCCACACAAACTGCTTAGACGTGTGCATTGGATGAAAGATTTAAAAAAGTCGGACTAAGTATGATATAAGAAAATAAATAATTAACTCATATAAACAGTTTTATATAATTGAGTAATATAATACTTAATATTCATAAATATTTTTGATGAATGAATAATCGAATTGGAATAATTATCGGAAAAGAGGTTTTTTATTTAATTAGTTTTTTCCTCTTATTAAAAACAATGACTAAAAGGTTGCTCAAGGACAGTCGATGGTGGAGAAGTAATCTCCGGAGTCGAAGCTCAAATATAATGTATACATTAATGTAAAATAATTGGTTTAATAAAATTAAAAATAAAAATATATATATATATTTTTGATGGAAAGGAAAGAGGATATGGAATTGGAATAATTATCGGAAAAGAGGTTTTTTCTTTAATTAGTTTTTTCTCTTATTAAAAACAAGGACTAAAAAGATGATCAAGGACAGTCGATGATGGAGAAGTAATCTGCCGGAGTCGAAGCTCAAATTCAATGTATACATTAATTCATGTAAAATAATTGGTTTAATAAAATTTTAAAAAAAAATATTTTTGATAATTAAAGTCGATTGAATAGGTAGTTTTTTCAAAATGCCAGTTTTAATAATTTTATCCATTATGATATTTCATGAAGGTTAGCTTCAATAAGGATATTTAAAGATTTTTTTTTAATTGAAAAATTTTATTTTTCAAGCCATTATTTTAATTGTTTATTAAAAATATTATTTGTTACTGAAATCTATGATTATTTTAGCTTTAAAATATTGTATTTTTTATTAAATTAATTATTTTTCGTAAACGCCTATTCGCCTATTGCTTTTATACACTATTATTGTACCAAAAGTTGTTTTTTTGGCCACGGATGGCGCACGGAGCGAATATCCATAATATTTTATTTTTATTTGTTGATCAGTAAAGCGCTGAATTGTTAAATAAATAAATAAATCTTTATTCCTCGACCTGCTTAGAGACACAAGTCCTCGGTGCCTAGGTCCTCCCACTATCAATACAATCTAGCTACAATACATTAATAAACATCAATACAAATTAATTACAACAATTTAACAAATAATAAACAAGTAAAAAAAAAAGAAAAAGAAAAAAATAGAAATGTATGCTCATTAACAAATAACATGACCATGGATTTCCATCAAAAGACAAAAAGTAATTTAAAAATTCCGCGCAAAAATCCGATACCAGGAGCAAGCGACGCATTAGCCATCCCGGCATTTGCCATAACTTGTTAAGGAAACCTAGTCAAAACCTTAACAAGGATGGTTGTTTGTCTAATTGATTCTAATTAAGTGTTTATGTTTATTTTTAATTCTTTCTTTGTATTGTAGAATATCGGGGTCTATAAATTCCAGATATAAATAAATAGTCATGCCATATTATAACCATAAAAATGTTAATTTCATGACCCGGATTCGTTTCTCGAGGGGTGAAAATAACCCTTCTGACATATTATTTTACATATTATTAAAAATAATCCATTTCATCTCGGATCTAGAAGATGACAACATTTTGAGGTTTACTTAGAAATTTAAAATCTATTTCTATTCGCAATTTGAACTAAATATTGTGTTTAATTTTGGAAAAGTCTTTCTATTGGTCTTCGAATTTTGAAGAAACACTCTACCTCATATTTTATGTTTTTACTTTACCATACAGTGTATGGTCAAGTATTGTAATCGAGCATGAAAAAAGTGTTTTTTTTTGCTTATTTTTTTCGAAATATCCCAAAAACGTCTGAAACTATTTTGATAAAAAAAATTGAGCAAAACCATGGCTTTTCGGTCTACAAAAAACCTCTAATAAGTGAAACATTGAAAAAATTATATTTTGTGAGATAATAACTGTTTTGTCAAAATGTCTGTTAGTCTGAACGAGCGTTATCAAATTTTGTGGACGAGCTAGCTCAAAAACTAGTTTGAATATCAAAACCAAATTTCAGACGTAGTTTTGATGCATTGAGATTAAGAATTGATTAGATTTTGGGTCACATCGATCCAAAAATAAAGGGGAGGGAGGGTGGGTTAAAATTTAAAATTATAATATTTTGAAACTAAAAAACAAGAAAAATGAAATATACTTACTATAAAATGAACATATAAAAACGAAAATATTTTTTTTCTGTTGCCCAAATTATGGGGGAGGGTGGGGGGTCGGTTAAAAAATAAAAATCTAGACAATTTGAGCAAATTCAACAAAATTGTGTATACATTATCAATCAGTGGGGTTACCAGAAGACTAAAAATGCAAAAACTAACCGACCAAAGGAAGGGGGGGGGGGGCAAAAAATGAAAATATAGGCCCTTGTATCAAACTCAACTAGAAGTGTATAGTAAAGTCAAGTGGATGGTCACATCAGAATGTGTCAATTTTATTAATCAAAATTCGATGGGCAATGAAACCCTTTTCCCAAATTGAGTATGAGAATTTATTAAAGTGCCGTTTGAAATATACTTTAAATTTCTAAACTGGGTGGTTTTTTAGATTATTATTCTTTTTTGAAGTTAACTGTGATTTTCCCGGGCACTTAATTCTCTCCATTAATAAATATGTTCTCTAATTCCACTACATCATCATTCTAGAGAGAATCCGCCATCTGGTTGCTTTGTCGCTGGAATGCAAATTCATATTCATAAATTACATAACAAAAAAAAAAATTCAAATTCATGTTCATGTTCGTGTCGATTAAATCCATTTGATGTCCACAGGCCATGTTCTGTCTGGATTTGTTTTTGTTTTTGTATTTGGGTAAAATATAAAATAACAAAAGGCGTGGGTGGAAGGGAGAGGGTGGAATGAAGTTGTTATAAATAGGTGTGTGTGTGTGTGTGTGTGTGATGCGAGAGATAACACCATTGGGGGCAAAAATTACATAATTGATTCCAATAGAATCTTTATTTGATTTTTGTGCTGTTCTACATATTATCAATTTGATATTTATAATTCTGTTATCGTTATTATTATTGATTTGCTATAGAATATAGAATAGTATAGAATAAAGGCAAAAATACTTGATTGAGGGGTAGAGAGGGGGGGGGGTGGCCGCAACTGCAATTGGAATCAAATTATTACATTTTACAAAAGGCAATAATAAATACAAAAAATAAAAATAATTTTTATAAAAAAAAAATAAAACCGACTTCAAGAAAATTAAATGCAACAAATAAAATAATAATAACTTAAAAATAAAATAAAATATACTAAAAGGTATAAAATAATTATCTTATTTAGTTCCAACTAAACGAAATATTCACATGAAGTTACTTTTTGAAGTCGGTGCCAAACAAACTATATAAGCGCCCGTCAAACGTACTAAGTAAGATCCGTCGAGTGCGATTCATAAAATGTATATGTTTGGCACCGACTTCAAAAAGGGATTTCATGTTAATATTTTGTCGTTTAGATGTAACTAAATTAGATTATTATTTTATACCTTTTAGTGTATTTTATTTGATTTTTAAGTTATTATTATTTTATTTGTTGCATTTAATTTTTTTGAAGTCGGATTTTTTTTTATTTTTCTCTTTTTAGTGATGTTATTAATAGTGACTTAATATAATACCTTGCATACATCTCGTAAGAGAAAGCGTCGGATCAGAAAATGATAAACCAATTGTTTTACATGAATTTATGCATACATTGTTTTTGAGCTTCGATTCCGGAGATTATTTCTCCACCATAGAGTGTCCTTGATCATCTTTTAGTCCTTGTTATTAACAAGAGGAAAAAACTAATAAAATAAAAAAACCTCTTTTCCGATAATTGGTTCAATTCCATTATATCCTTCCAATCCATCAGAAAATGATAATAAAATTCAATTCATAAATTTAGAAATTCTCTCGAAACGTTTGCGGGTTTTAAATTAATGTTTTAAAGGTTTTTTTATAAAAGATATTATCTATTATAAATTCGATTATTTGGTCACAATAGATGGATATTTACGTTATTTCGTCATTGATTATATCTTCAGAACTTGATCAAATTAATATGGTACCAACCCTAAGGTACCCTCTTTCCAATAAAAAAAGAATCATTAAAATCGGTTCATAAACAAATAAGTTATGCCTGAACAAACATATCAAAAAAGGTCCAATACCAATGAAAAAAATAAACGGGACCAATCGGAAACTAGACTGAACCCAATGCAAAAAAAATCATCAAAATCGGTTCACAATTGGCGAAAATATCAGGTAACATAGACACAAAAAAAAAAAACAGTCGAATAGAGAACCTCCTCCTTTTTTGAAGTCGGTTACAAATAAGAGGGATTACTGCATTCCCAAGAAAGTAATATATATAAAGAAGGGGTGTCCAGCTGTCGAAACTTTGCGTTCATTGGACGTCATTTAAAGGAAAAAAATTGTCGCGGACCGTATCTATACATCATATATTAAATAGACCAGGAAAATTAGACCGAAAAAAGGCCGAGATGGCAAATAAATATGCACTACATGGAAATAATTTTAATCCACGTTAGGCATCATAAATAAAAGTTATATTCGAAACATCTCGAGAAAAAATTTTTATCGAAAAACGAAAAAATGGCATAACCTGGTGAATTTTGACAAAAAATTTGAATAATCCAAATTATAGAAATGTTAGTATATTTGGCATCAGACGAATCTATAGAATTTAATACTGTATTTATTTTATTATTAAGAGAAAAAAATAATTTTTTCACCCTCGAAAATTTTTTAAAATGAATGATAAAGGGTCCCCTGTGCTCTCAATCGGGTATTTTTATAGAAATATAAAATATTTATTCCAAAGATATTTTTATCAATTATATAATATAGAGAGAATAAATATGATATTTATTTTGATATTAAGCGAAATAAGCTGACGTGTTCTGATGTGGCCATCCACTAGACTTTACCATACAACCTGGCCCCTCACATATATTTAATATTTAATAAAATTATTTATAATCATGTAGGGGAGGGGTTTAATTTTTGCATTTTTAGATTACTGTGTGTCCACTCATTATGTATACAAAATTTGGTTGAGTTTGGTACAAGAGCCAATATTTTCATTTTTTGCCCCCCCCCATCCCCCCACCAATTTTGTGCTGTTAGTTTTTGCATTTTAAAATTTCTGGGGTCGCACTGATTATGTATACAAAATTTGGTTGAGTTTGCTCAAATAGCCTAGATTTTTAATTTTTAACCCACCCTCCACTCCCCTTAATTTTGGCTCGATATGCACCAAAATCTAATCACCTCTTAATCTCAATGTGCCAAAACTACGTGTAAAATTTGGTTTTGAAATTCACATTAGTTTTTGAGCTAGCTCGTCCATAAAAATTTGGTAACGCACAGACTAACGGACAACCAGACTAACTAACTAGCAGACATTTGGACAAAACAATTATTATCTCAAAAAATATAATTTTTTCGATGTTCACTTATTAGAGATTTTTTGTCGAGCGAAATGCTAAGGTTTCGGTCAATTTTTTTAATCATAATAGTTTCAGCCGTTTTTGAAATATTTCGAAAAAAAGAAGGAAAAAAACTACTTTTTTCATGCACGATTACTATACTTGACCATACTCTGTATGGTAAAGTAAAAATAACCTTTTTTTACCCTCGAAAAAATCTAAGAATAATGTGCTCTCAATCGGGTATATTTATAGGAAAATAAAGCATTTATTTCCAAAGATATTTTGATCAATTATAATATAAGGGTATATAGAGAGAATAAATATGCTATTTATTTTGATATTAAGCCAAAAAAATTAACTTTTTCACCTTCGAAAAAAACTAAAATGTATGATAAGGTTCCCCCTGTGGGCTAAAATCTGTGGTTTCCAAAGAAATAACATATAAAATATAAGGAATTTGAATACGGCTGATTTCTACCTATATTTTTAAATGAGGAAAATGTTTCTTGTTGAGTGCAAAGACTTCTACAAAATTTGTTTACATAATTCTGCATATTCAGGATTCTCTCTCTCTCTCTCTCTTGGGCCAGAACAAGATCACGTTTTCGTATAAGCTCTGGAATCCGAGGATTGCCATCTCTTAGTTTAACAAATTCCAAACCAATATAAAGTTTGTGGTGGTATACATAACTTGTGATCAAAATCCCATCATTCCTCTCCGAGATCTCTGCCAGCTGTGTGACCTGAATTCTATCATTTAGTATTCAAGAAAGCGTTATATGGCCCTGTTGTTGGTTGCTACACGTGCGGAAACTAATTGAGATGAGAATTTCAGTAGTTTAAAACGTGTGTCTGTCTGTCTGTCACGCTAAGTCCATTTACAAATTGCACACACACAATCTACTATTCTCGAAATGTCGATCATACCAATGAATATTGGGAATGGAAATTTTGATAAATCACAAATAATTAATTAGTTATGATTACACTGTTAAAATAAACTGACGTGTTCTGATGTGGCCATACACTTGACTTTAGCATACAAACTGGCCCCTAAAATTATTTATAATCATGTAGGGTGGTTAATTTTTGCATTTTTACACTTCCAGGGTCCCACTGATTATGTATACAAAATTTCGTTGAGTTTGGTCAAATGGCCTAGATATTAATTTTTTGACCCTGCATACCCCCCCCCATTTTGGGCAGTTAGTTTTTGCATTTTTAGACTTCTGGTGTCCCACTGATTATGTATACAAAATTTGGTTGAATTTGGTCAAATGGCCTAGATTTATAATTTTTAACCCCCCTCCACCCCCCTTAATTCGATATGCATACCAAAATCTAATCAGCTCTTAATCTCAATGGACCAAAACTACGTGTGAAATTTGGTTTTGATATTCACACTAGTTTTTGAGCTAGCTCGTTCACAAAATTTGGTAACGCACAGACTAACTAACTAACAGACATTTTGACAAAACAATTATTATCCCAAAAAATATCATTTTTTTGATGTTTACTTATTAGAGCTTTTTTGTAGACCGAAATGCCATGGTTTCGCCCAATTTTTTTAATCAAAATAGTTTCAGCCGTTTTTGAGATATTTTGAAAAAAAAGAAGCAAAAAAAACCACTTTTTTCATTCACTATTACAATACTTGACCATACCCTGTATGGTAAAGTAAAAATTGTGTATTTACTATATGTTTACAATACAAATAGAAATTTACATCATTTCGTATAGTAAAAGAAAAAATACTATATTAAATTGGTAAAGTCACACTAATTCATTTCCAAAATATAACAATAAATTTATTTTAGGAATTCTTTATAACTGTAGTTGTATTAATTTATGAAGATGTTAAAATAATAGATGTGCAGCTTTTATTTATTTCTTTTTTATTCATGAACTCCCGCTAACGTTTCGGCTATTGGTTGTAGCCATCTTCAGAGCTAATCAATGATTTAATTTTGTTAACATTGTTTATCATTGTTTTTCTGAAAAAGACTACAATCAATAGCAGAACCTCTAGCCGGAGTTCATAAATAAAAAATAAGTAAATAAAACCCCCATATCTTTTATTTTAAACCCTTCATACAAAAATAAATTGTAACTTTACTTTTTTCTTGTATAAATTAGATAGGTATTGTAAAAAAATTATTATAAGATTATAATACTGGTATGTAATATTAATTAAAAGTTTTGAGGCCGGACTTCGCAATCCAAAATTTTTGAAAAACAAAAACAAAAAAACGGTCTAATTTGGTCTATTTTTAACCGACTTCAAAAAAGGAGGAGGTTCTCTATTCGACAGAATTTTTTTTGTCAATGTTACCTCATATCTCCGCCAATTGTGAACCGATTTTGATGGGTTTTTTGCATTGGGTTCAGTCTAGCTTCCGATTAGTTCCGGTTATTTTTCATTGGAATTAGACTTTTTTGTTAGGTTTGTTCAGGCCTAACTTCTTTGTTTATGAACCGATTTCGATTATTCTTTGTTTAATGGAAAGGGGGTATCTTAGGGATAGCGCCATATTAATTTGATAAGTTCTAATGATATGATCAACGACAAAATAACGCAAATCTCCAATTCTTATGAGCAAATAATCGAAATTATGATAAATAAAATCTTTTATAAAAAAAACAATCTTAAAACGTTCATTTAAAACCCCCAAACGTTTCGAGAGAATTTCTATATTTATTAATTGAATTTTATTATTATATTCTGATTCATTCGCCTGACGCTTTCTCTTACGAGATGCATGCAAGGTATTATATTAAGTCACTATTAATAACATCACTAAAAAGAGAAAAATTAAAATAATTTTTATAAAACCGACTTCAAAAAACTTAAATGCAACAAACAAAATAATAAGAACTTAAAAATAAAATAAAAATCCACTAAAAGGTATAAAATAATTATTATCTTATTTAGTTACAAATAAACCACGAAATATTAACATAAAATTACTTTTTGAAGTCGGTGCTAAGCATATATATTTTATCAATCGCACTTGACGGATCTTACCTAGTACGTTTGGCGGGTACGCTCGCTTATAGGTATAGTATGTTTGGCACCGACTTTAAAAAGTAATTTCATGTTAATATTTCGTCGTTTATTTGTAACTAAATTAAATAATTATTTTATACCTTTTAGTGGATTTTATTTTATTTTTAAGTTATTATTATTTTATTTGTTGCATTTAAGTTTTTTGAAGTCGGTTTTATATTTATTTTTTATAAAAATTATTTTTTTCAAGAAGTTATGGGCAAAAAAAACGTTCTCTTGAACGGTTTTTCAATAAAGTTTGAAAATTCACCTAGAAATACAAATAAAAGTAATGAACTCAAGCAAATTAAAAATAAAAATTGTTTAAATTGTCCGATTTGGTGTGAAATGCCCTATATAAATTACTAGACAATTACGGAAACAAATCAGTTGCCCCAAAATCGGGTCAGAATAAGACAATCAAAACGTAATATTTATATTGTAATATTTGTTGGTTCTTGTTCAATAAATAGTTATTGAAAACCTTAGTAGGGGCGTGGCTTAACGTTTTTCCCTACGGTGCCTAGTTTCAATTTAGACCACCAGATAGCATATCCGAATTCTCAGTTTCCCATGAATAAAATATCCTAATTCTATTGATATTTGTTATTCAAAAATGATAGATTATAATGTATAATAATGATTTCAACCAAGAGAAATAAGCAAAAATGCCATACCATATAATAATCTTCGAGTTCTGTTCCTTCAGGATTTTGTTTTTAAATCATTTAGCGCTTCAAAATGTTTAAATTACTGAAATAATAAATATTTTAGAAAATGAAAATATGAGATGAAGAATAATTTTTAAATTAAAAAAATTGATAGCTGCTTGGCTTTATTTTTTCCCCTACTTGGGCTAGTTTCAATTTAGACCACCAGATAGCGTATCCAAATTCTCAGTTTCCCAATAATCAATCTTGTGTGATTTTAACATAAATTTCAACCTTCACTAAATTTAATCTTACAATTTCAAGATTAAACAAGTTACAATTTATCTAATGGATATTGTTGTTGTTATTGTTTTTAGCGACTCTGACTCGTCGTGGCCCGAATAGTTATAAACTCCGCCTGGCTAGAAGGGCAGATCATATCGTCGCCGATGAAACCAGGGCTGTCACGTGGGCGTTTTGCTGCTCACTCATCACAACTGCCCTATGTCTTCTTATTACCACACTTGTCCTCTCCAAGGGTAAGTGAAAATCATGTGCATGCACATATACACCATTCTTTTATAAAAAAATCTTTGTCGTTTCGGGCTCTTTTTATTTCTTCTAAGATTCCTTGTAGTTATACCATCAGATTATTGTAAATAACTTTAAAGATTTCCAAACTTATAAACTTAAATATTTAACCCTTGAATAAAACTTAAAGAATCATTCTTAAAGAGATTATTAAATTATTAAACAAAAACCTATTTCGGGACTGTTTATCATTTTTATAAGAAAATTCTCAAATTTTTACCATCGAATCATTGATGTATTAAATATTTATTCCCGAAATTTGAAGTTGATCGTCTGTCCCATTATCGAGACATTCATTATTGAAAATTGTCCTTTTAACATGGAAGTAAATGGACCGACCTTTTAAAAGGGCTATAACTTCTATACAAATTATACCATTTTCAACAAATTTATACAGATCAATAATTCAATTTTTATAAATCGAATGATACATTTTTCAATAGATTTGACAGTATAGTTAATTAGTTATACATAAATGTAAAAAATAAAAAGCTATTTGCAGCCAACAGAATATAACAAAACCTAGTGGTTAGAAACTAGTGTGTAGAATTCCAACTCTACTTCTTGAAATTGTTTTTGTGTTAAATAAATGTTTTTATAATGAGAAAAAATTTATCTCAATATTTTTTTATTAATATTATCAAAACAAAGATTTTTATTCGAAATTAACCTAATTATTAACAATTTTTTTATTAAAAAATTTAGTTGGCAGAAGTTGTCACTCTTCAGAAATACAAAAGATTTTTTCGTAGATCAACCAGATAGATAAGAAAATAAATTTTATAATTTTTCTCATTAATATATCAAAGAATAATTGATACGTCAACGAGAATTATTTTGACCGCGCTTATTTGAAAAAGATTTTATCGCGAGACTATTGCGGATTACGCTATTGGAGTCTGCGGAGTCTTAAGACTGGACCAAGAGAGAAAAAGATGTGATCCACTTAGCTACAATCCAACGTCATTTCGCGTATATCCCACTTTACGCTATACGCGAAATGACGTTGGATTGTAGCTAAGTGGATCACATCTTTTTCTCTCTTGGTCAAGTCTTAAGACTCCGCAGACTCCAATAGCGTAATCCGCAATAGTCTCGCGATAAATATCTTTTTCAAATAAGCGCGGTCAAAATAATTCTCGTTGACGTATCAATTATTCTTTGATATATTAATGAGAAAAATTATAAAATTTATTTCAGATCATTATTTCAAGTTAGAAATATATAAGTTCAAATATTATTTTCACTCAATATTTGACAAAAATTCCCTACATTAGATTCGCGATTGAGAGTCATTCCGTGCCAAATCAACACACTTTAAATAAAAATTTTACCTCACCACTTTAGATTTTCTTGAAATTTGGTACACTGATATATTGTGATAATATGAATGAAAATACAAAATTTTAAATTTTTATCTTGAATAGTTTTTTATACGGCCTTGTGAAGTTTTCAAAAAATCGCAAAAAAACCACGAACAAACAATTTTGAAACTGCTCTAAAAAATGTCTTAATTGAGTTAGAGAGGTGGGACAGGTGTCATTTTGCAGTTTTTTTAATGCTCTTTTCAGAGACATACAACATAACATAGGTTGTAATAAAAATTTTTTTTCAAAATGTAAATCAAATTTTTGATTTTGATTTTTTCTAAAAAGTACCACTTTTAAAATTTTCAAAAAAATTATGTAAATAGATAGTACTTTCATAAACTACTATGCAAAGTATAATGATGGGATGGTAATGGAATCTATGTTTAAAAAAATTATTACTGACTAGTTTTTCATAAATACCCAGTTTTGACCAAATAATAATGATTTTAATGTATGTGTCGTTTCTTTTTATTCTAAAAATTAAGCCCTGTTAATGAGTAATTAATAATTATTTCTTCTACGGTATTTTTGTTAAGCAGTCCATTGCTTAGCGCCTAAGCCTTAAGCTTTTTAATTAATAAGTACTTTGCTGAATTACTTCTTTCAGTGAGGGATTTACGCTTAGGCCCGTGGGGACCGGGCCTAAGAGGGTAAAATTTTAGGGGCTCTTAAAATTTAAAAATCGATTTGGCTTAGTATGAACAAATTTCAGTAAAGTATTAAATTCTTAATCAAAAAGTTCCTTAGCAATTTTTTTTTAAACACCCTATGTAAGGCTCCCCGAAATAACTTCTAAATGGATTATTATTAATTGATTATAGAAACTTTACGTTCGTTTGTACGTTAATCCCAAAAATATTCATGATTGTCCCGGTTAAGGTGTAAAATATTAATTTTCCATATATAATTCTTATTTTTTATTAACCGACTTCAAAAAAAGAGGAGGTTCTCAATTCGACTGATTTTTTTTGTCTATGTTACCTGATATCTTCACCAATTGTGAACCGATTTTGATGATTTTTTTTAAATTGAGTTGAGTATAGTTTCCGATTGGTCCCGTTTTTTTTCATTGGTATTGGACCTTTTTTGTTATGTTTGTTCAGGCATAACTTCTTTGTTTATGAACCGATTTTAATGACTCTTACTACGTTTGGATCAGTATAGATCTCAGATAGTCAAGATACATATTTATTTATTTTATGTATGTTCAGCAAAAACTTTTTGCCACTTGGACCGATTTCGATGATTATTTTTTTATTGGAAAGGGGCTACCTTAGGGGTAGTCCCATATTAATTTGGTCAAGTTCTGATGATATGATCAATGACGAATTAACGTAAATCTCCAATTCTTATGAGCAAATAATCGAAATTATAATAAATAAAAACCCGCAAACGTTTCGAGATAATTTCTCTATTTATGAATTGAATTATCATTTTCTGATTCATTCGCCCGACGCTTTCTCTTACGAGGTCCATGCACGGTATTATATTAAATCACTATTAATAACATTACTAAAAAGAGAAAAATAAAAATAGTTTTTATAAAAAAAATAAAACCGACTTCAAAAAAATTAAATGCAACAAATAAAATAATAAGAACTCAAAAATCAAATAAAAATACACTAAAAAAATAAAATAATTATCTAATTTAGTTACAACTAAACGACGAAATATTAACATGAAATCACTTTTTGAAGTCGGTGCTAAACAAACTATATAAGCGAGCATACCCGCCAATCGTACTAAGTAAGATCCATCGAGTTCGATTCATAAAATGTACTTATATGTTTGGCACAGACTTCAAAAAGTGATTTCATGGTAATATTTCGTCGTTTAGTTGAAACTAACTTAGATAATTATTTCATACCTTTTAGTGAATTTTATTTGAATTTTAAATTCTTATTATTTTATTTGTTGCATTTAATTTTTTTGAAGTCGATTTTATTTTTATTTTATTTTATTTTATTTTTTTTTTTTATAAAAATTATTTTATTTTCACTAAAGCGATTGTTTTTATATTAAAAAAAAAAAAAAATTGTAGTAATTTTATTTTAGTCCAAAATTTCTAAAAGTACATCGAAAATTGGTACAAGAAATTGATGATGAGAATATAATAATAAATATAATAATATCGGGGCCTAGGGCGGTGTCGAAACTAAATCCGCCACTGACTTTTCTCTTTATGAAATCGCATAGAAGACGCTCAATTTTGTTTTTATCTCACTTTCGAAATATTCCCAGTTTGATAAAAAAATATTATGGTAAATCTAACCCTTTACCTTTGTGTTTTTGAGTTTCCGATGGATTTTGATTTAAAAGCGGAAAACTAATAGAATTATTTCAAAGAATAGAAGATTCTAAGTACTTAAAAGTCGTGTAATTTGTATAAACCAGTTTATTGCTAAAGTTTAGGGAAAGCGGTGTTGGTTTATAGTGAAACATATTAAACACAGGAATTATTTAACGGATTATAGTGGTGTCTCACAAAGTGGAAATAAAATTTAAAAATTAAAAAATCTTTAAATTATTTTGAAGATTTTTTTATTTATCTCTATACATATTTCGAGCTATGAACCCTTCATCGGGAGGTTTAACAGAAAACTGAATATAAAATTTTTACATTGTATTGATATTATTTTAGTACAGGGCGAGGGGGGGGCAATGGGCGTTAAAAGAATTGTGTCGTTGAATTTAAAGGTACGTGGAAGGGAGAAACTGGGTATTGAACAAATTGTCTCGCCAAAGTCAGGTACATTTCATCCTTAACAAATAAATTTCGAACAAAGACATCCTATCTGAAATGTACCTGACTTTGGCCAGACAATTTGTTCAATACCCAGTTTCTCCCTTCCACGTACCTTTAAATTCAACCACACAATTCTTTCAACGCCCATTGCCTCACCCCCCCCCCCCACTCGCCCTGTACTAAAATAATATCAATACAATGTAAAAATTTTATATTCAGTTTTCTGTTAAACCTCCTGATGAAGGGTTCATAGCCCGAAATATGTATAGAGATAAATAAAAAAAATCTCCAAAATAATTTAAAAGATTTTTTAATTTTTTTAATTTTATTTCCACTTTGTGAAACACCACTATAATCCGTTAAATAATTCCTCAGTTTATTGCTATTTTCATTTATTTATTTGTTTTTTTTTTACATTTTCTTTCACTAATCCAATATCAGTTTTAGTTTTTATTAAATTATAATGTTTTTTCGCATCTCCCTTTTTTCCAAATTTAATTTCTTTTAATATAACTAATAGAAGAGTTGTGGTTGTCCTCTGCTTAATGCAAATAAATATATACATAACGAAAGGATGTTTAAATAATAATAAATAAATTATATTGAAAAATGCCAAACGATTCGAGCGATTCTCCCTTTAACACTGGAATTTAATTATTTTTTTAGAAATAAAAAAAAAATTAATTCTATTCATAAATGGAGATATTCCCTCGAAACGTTTGGCATTTTAATAAACATTTGTAGATTTTATTTTTTAAATGTATAATAATGTTATATGTTTATTTGCATCAAGCTCAGAAGACAACCTCATTAATTTCAAATAAATAAATAAATAAATCTTTATTACTCGACCTGGTTAGAGGAACAAGTCCTCGGTGGCTAGGTCAATAAAACATCAATATAAATTAACTACAGAAATTAAAAAACATAAATACAAATCAATTACAAGAAATTAACAATTAACAAACAAGAAAAAGAAAAAAAAGAAAAAGGTATGCTCATTAACAAATAACATGATCATAGATTTAAATCAAAAAACAAAACGTAATTTACAAAAAAACGATACCAGGACCAAACGACGCATTAGCCATCCCGACATTTGCCATAATTTGTTAAAGAAACCAATTTCTCTTTACAAAATATCACTTTAAAACTAATTCTTTTTCTATTATTTATTCTCTTTACAAGTTGCCAATTATTGATTTTTAAAAAGAAAAAAAAATAACAACAAAAAAGTCCCCAAAACAAATTAATTAATAATTTTACTGTTCATTAGTTTTATTTGAAATTGCGAGATTTAAATTGAAATGAAATATGATTCCTATAATTAAATTTTTGTTTTAATATCTAATGAGATAATATAATTTTAATTATAATTAGATTAGAGAGAAAGGGGATTCCCGAATTGTACTAATAACAATAAAAATAAAAATATATTAAAAACAAAAACAATTTAAAAAAAATCCTAAATAACTTACGATAATTGTTATTTTAATTGTGAGCTAATTTATTATGGTATAAAAGAGAGAAATGATGATTGATGCAAATAAACTATATTATGTACATATATTTAATCAATAGGTCAGCTAGCCAAATTTAAAGAAATGGTATAATTTGTGAGTACTAAGTTTCCTATTCACCGCAGTTAGATAGGTTTATTAGGATGTCAAAATACCATCTCAAAGTGGCAGCTAATATAAATGACAGGTTATCCAAGATGGCGGATGTTTAGTTTTAAAAAATCATTTGTATCTCGAGAACTATTTATCCGATTTCATCACTATTTTTTTTAACTAAAGCTATACATGTTTACTTCAAATTTTGTCATGTGCACTGTTTCAGTAAAGTCAACATTTAATTAGTAAGTAATTAAAGAAATATTGAAAAAAATTTGGTGAATTTTTTTTTAAATCAAGTTTTTACAAAATATCTTGTGCATTAAAAAAAAGCTTCTGATGAAAGATGTAGTGTAATAAATTATCTTAAATTTTATGTAATACATGTATGTGTCGGATGGTTGAAAATACATGGAAACATGAATTTGAGTTTATTTCAGTTGAAATACACCGTTTACTAAATAAACTGCTTACAAAAGAAAAAAGTACTGAAGCTTTTCTACCGTTTCCAAAAATAAATTTTTGACTATATTTTAATAATTTTTGCATAATTTTAACTAAATAATAATATAATAAATATATATAAAAAGAGAACGTGACGTTTCATTCATCTATCAACGCACAGCCTAAACCGCTTGACCTAGAAAGATGAAATTTGGAGTGTATATTCTTTCTACAATTTATAGGTGTGGTAAGGAGGTATTTTTTTCAAATTCGAACCTAAAGGGAAACGTCCCAAAATCTGTTTCTAGAGTTTTTCAAGATCTCTTACACCAGAAAAAGATATCGATAGTTTTAGTTTAAAAAGGTGAAGGTGATATATATATAAATAAATATAAATATTTTATAAAAAACAATCTTCATACGTTTATTATATAGGGCTCGAATTTATAGGCATTAAAAATGTTTAAATTAGTTGGCAACTAAACACTAAAAATAACTAAAATAGGCACTTAAAAAGGCATTTTAAGTAAAAATAGGCACTTAAAAAGGCATTTTAAGAACAAAGAGTCAGTTGAAAATAAAAGTAAAATATCGAGTATTAAACGGTCTGTCAGTAGGTAATACCAAAAAATTTTCATCATTATTTTCTGCTGGCCACAGGATACCTGTAGGTACAGTGTACAAGTACAGGATGGGGCATAAAGATCTCCCACATTTTGAAGAGCTAATAATAAAATGAAAAATTTAACTAGAAAAAAAACTGAATATATTTTCGAAAGAACATAATTTTTTTAAATGTGTTTTAAACATTATATCAGACAAAAAAAGTGTGGGGGGGGGGGTCAAAAATAAAAATTATAGCCATTTGACCAAACTCAACCAAATTTTGTATACATATTCTGTGAGCCCCCCAGAAGGCTAGAAATGCAAAAACTAACCACCCAAAATGGGGGGGGGGGGGGAGGATCAAAAATGAAAATTCTAACCCTTTCAACCAAACTATGTAGGTATACAGAATTTGGTTGAATGTGGTCGAAAAGCGCTAGAATTTTCATTTTTGACCCTCCCCCCTTTTTTTGTCTGATTTAATGTTTAAAACACATTTAAAAAAATATTTTATGTTCTTTTCAAAAATATATTCCACTTTTTCCAGTTAAAGTTTTTCATTTTTATGCCTCATCAAAATGTGGGAGATATTTATGCCCCACCCTGTATAATGCTATTCCCATTAAAAAGGACAATACATAATATTTTTAAGAGACAAGAAAATTTAAACTATTTGTTGCTTCAAGTTCCGAAAAAGCTATCAAATATGGTCCATGTTTCGATTTTTGTATGTCCTAGTCGACCCTGGCCGCCTAGCGGCTCGATAAATAATTTTTTCGGAATATTTTCTTAATAATTCAAAAAAAAAAACTTTTAAATTGCAATAACACCCAAAATAGGGCAAAATAGGCACTAACAAATGCCTCTTATTTTATTCGGAATTTCATGAAAGGCATAGATATCATATTGACCTAAATTTTAAGCCATAAATAAAAAAAAGGCAAATATGGCGAAATCCGAGCCCTAAATTTTATAACCCCCAAACGTTTTGGGAGAATTTCTCCTTATATTAAAGGAATTGAATTTTAAAAAATAAAACCGACTTCAAAAATATTAAATGCAACAAATAAAATAATAATAAATCTAAAATAAAATAAAATCCACTAAAAGGTATAAAATAATTATCTAATTTAGTTACAAATAAACGATGAAATATTTACATGAAATCCTTTTTGAAGTCGGTTGCTAAACATATACATTTTATGAATCAAACTCGACGTATTTTACTTAGTACGTTTGGCGGGTACGCTCGCTTATATAATTTGTTTAGCACCGACTTCAAAAAGTAATTTCATGTTAATATTTCATTGTTTTAGTTGTAACTAAATTAGATAATTGTTTTATACCTTTTAGTTGCATTTTATATGATTTTTTGAGTTGTTATTATTTTATTTGTTGTATTTAATTTTTTGAAGTCGGTTTTATTTTTTTTTATAAGAAATTATTTTTGAGGTCAGAGTAAAAAAACTCATACATGGTTGTAGATATAATACAAGAAATAACAATACAGCATGATGAGACTTTGATTTCATTTGATGTACAGAAACCTATTTCCAAGTATTCCGATTGATCTTGTTTATAGGATCATGAAAGAAAGATGGAGTGAAATTGAGAAATATACATATCTGACGTAAAAGCAGTTCATTGAAGCTATAGGTCTGTGTCTCGACAATTGTTTTTTCAGACATGATAATAACATTTATAAACAATTAAAAGGAGTTCCAATAGGAGGATGTCTCAGTCCCATTGTTGCGGACTTAGTGATGGATAAAATATATGTTGATGTAATAAAACCAATGAAGTTGAAACTATTTATACAATATGTTGATGATAGCCTGGCTATTGTTAAGAAGAACAGCGTAGACCTTTGTATATAGGCTCTTAATAGTTTCAATGATAATTTAGACTTCACATATGAAAAAGAATTAAACAATAACATCAGTTTTTTGGATATTAAAATTGTCAGAGTTGAGGAACGTATGAGGACAGACCTGTATGTGAATGATTCAAAATCAAATAGAATGTTGAACTTTAAATCAATGCAGCCACTTCAGCATAAGATTAGTTTAATATATGGAGAAATAGGTAGATTGGATAGAATATGTGATGAGAGCTACAGAGACATAAGATTGATTGATTTGCAAAAGAAATGTGAAAGCAATGGATATTCGAAACAATTTTTCAATAAAGTTCTAACTAAATATAGAAAAAATAAATTAGTAACGGAAGTGATTAAAAAAGAAGATAAAATTATTAAAGGCTCCATCCCATATATTCATGATTTATCTGCGAAAATCTTGAGAATTCTGAATAATAATGACATAAAATTAGTACACAGTGTTGGCAGGCCACTCATGAACATATTCAATAATAAGACACATCTTGAAAAACTTGATAAAATGGGGGTTGTTTATGAGATGGTTTGTGATTCATGTAAAAAAGATAAAAAAACACACAAATATATAGGTGAGACTTCAAGACATTTGAGACAAAGAATTAAAGAACATATTTCATCGATTAATGGAAATAAATTGGTCTCCGCGTTATCCATTCATGCTATTGACAACGAGCATACTTTCGATTTTGAAGGAGTAAAAGATACTAGATTATGAGAAAAATTGGACCAAGAGAAAAATAAAAGAATCTCTTTATATATTGAAGGATATCGATAATTGTGTAAATTTCAAAATGGATTCGGAAAACATATCAGAATGTTATATAGTCTCATTGTGTCATTGTTGTGAGAATATTGATTTGATTTAGTGTGTTGATTAAACATCATGTATTGATTTTATAAGAAAAATGTAATAGGGAGATGTGTATTTTGATATTTCATTAATAAAAAATTAAAAATAAAGAATGAATTTAAGTTATAATGTGTTTCTAGAATGGATTATTTATAATGGGTTTTTTAATTGTATAATGATTGACGACGCAATGAGATAATTAGAAAAAGATAAAATTGAAAATAATATTTAATATAATCATTAATTCAAAATAGTTTCTGGTTCAGTGATGAACGTTTTTATAAATTGTTGCTATATATATATATATATATATATATATATATATATATATGTGTGATTGTAATGAATTGTGTGATGTATCTATAATGAAGATTTAAGAATGAATGTTTCATGTGAAATGACAAATTCCGGTTCTTGAACGAGATGTATGTATGATTTCAAATTATTGTAAAAATAAAAAAAAAAAAAAAAATTTGTATTATATAATTCTCTATAAAAAGAAAAAATGTAAATAAATGTTTCATTTCAATTTTTAGAACTACTGAGGATGGTCGACCAGTGGTGACCGAAACTGTATAGTTATCAATTAAATAATTCTAATAGTTATTAAAATTATTGTTTTATTATATTTGTGACAAAACCAACCCTTCAATTTAATGAAAAATTTAAATCAAGTCACTTAAGTTCTGGAAGAAATTTAATAAAAAATTATTTTTATTTGTCTCTTTTTAGTGATATTATAAATAGTGACTTAATAAACCTTGAATGCATCACATAAGAGAAAGCTTCGGGCGAATGAATAGAAAATCGATAATAAAATTAAATTCATAAATATAGAAATTCTCTAGAAACGTTTGCGGGTTTTAAATGAACGTTTTAAAATTGATTTTTTATAAAAGATTTTATTTATTATAATTTCGATTATTTGCTCATAAGATTTGAAAATTTACGTTAATTTGTAATTGATCATATCATCAGAACTTGACCAAATTAATATGGGACCACCCCTAATGGAGCTTCTTTCCAATATAAAAAGAATCATCGAAATCGGTTCATACACAAAGAAGGTATGCCTGAACAAACATAGCAAAAAAGGTTTTAAAAACGGGACCAATCGGAAACTAGACTGAACCCAATGCAAAAAAATCATCAAAATCGGTTCACAATTGGCGAAAATATCAGGTAACATAGGCTTAGACACAAAAAAAAACATTCAATCGAATTGAGAGCCTCCTCCTTTTTTGAAGTCGGTTAAAAAAGAAAATAAACTAAAGTCGGTTAACAACACTAAATAAATTATTTATTTATTTATTTATTTATTATGACGGACTAAAGTCCTTTTACACTATATATTTACAATAATTTATTTTTTTTAATATAAATTCAAGTGTGTAATACTTATATAAGAATATATAAAGACCATAAAGATTATATGTATATACAATAATTTTAAATATAAATTCAAGAATATATAATGAACATAAACATTATATATATGTACATATACATACACATCACTATAAATACATATACATACATAATAATAATAATAATAAGCCTTTTATTATCATAAATATATACATACATACATACATACAAATAAATATTTTAAAAAATAGACAATGTTACAAATTGTCTTGGTAATGAAATTACCTTGAAAAAAAATAAAAAATATCTACTATTTTTCTCTAAAAACTTCTGATAAATTTTAAACCAATAGCCTTAAATTAGTAAAATGAAAAAAACCTACATGGATTTTTATTGTTTTAATTTCTACTTATTTAAACCACCGACCCTTTCAACTAACTTTACATTGTTACTCTAAGACTACAAATTGCCTCTGTCACGTGACAAGTGCACGATCATCAAAATTGAGATTATTTTACGAAATTAGAAACAGAGAGAGTCGAGTGAGATACAAGCCAGACTAAAATGATCTATCTCGGGTATACTACTACTACTACTATTACTATTACTATTCCTACTTTATTGCTATTAATATAGAGACCCGTCAGTTTTAATGGTCGCTTTTCCTTCATTTCTCAATTTAAGTTCAAACGAGAGTTGAATTAAAGCTGCGCGCCCGCCAGCCAGGCAGCCAGCCCTCGTCTTTCATGAAAGCAATTGAAGGTTTTCGGGTATGAAATTTAAACCTTTTCATTAAGAAATAAACTGCAACGGATCGTTGCTAAACTTTATCCAGAGTCATTTGAAATATCAATATTTTTATTCCTTTATTATTAATCATATATCATAGCCTATTTTCGGTCCATGTTTAAAATAAAATAATAAAGAATTTAAAAAAAGTACTTTCTTACTCTAGAGTAAAGTACTTTAAAATATAATTTTACTAAAAACTTTATTTAACCTTTTTTGTGGTCTCCCAAGGTCCTTAATTAGGATATTAAATTTCATCAAAATTGGTTAAGTCATTTTCAAGATATTTAGAAAAAACTAAAAAAGTTCTGAAATAAAGTACTAATGTTTGCGGGCCGATATGTACCAAAAACTAATCAGCGCTTCATTTTGTTAAAATAATGATAGGTTTTCAATTTCATTTCAATCGGTTCAACGATGTGGAAAAAATCGTGGACGAAATAAACGATAACATACATACATACATACATCCCCACGCACTTCCTGAAAAAATGGCACTTTTTGGCCTCTCGACGTGACCCAATATAATTTTTGGCAAAACTGTCAAGTGCTAAAATTCAACCTTATTGAATACTACAATTTGTGACTTTAATTGAGACCATGGGTTCCGTAGTCTTTACCTGAGGAGCCTTTGAAGTCGTGCTTGCCGCGAGACCGATTACAATACTTTACCCATGCTTCACATTGGATAAAGTAAAAAACAAAAAAATAATATTATTAATAGAAATTAATGAAAAGGCAGGCCAGGGGTAGTGAAGACAGAAGAAATTAACACATATCCAAATAAGGTGTAATTTATTGGAAATCTTCCTCCTTTCATTTCAAACTGACGTTTCTGAGGATTCTTCCCTCCTTTTCCAGGGTTTAAATTAAGAAAAATAAATTGTTTTTCTTATTTCAATGCTTCTGCTAAGGAAGAAAAAGCTGAGGTGTTCTGATGTGGCCATCCACTTGACTTTACCATACAACCTGGCCCCTCACTTACATTAATATTTAATAAAATTAGTTATAATCATGTAGGGTAGGGAGGTTAGTTTTTGCATTTTTAGACTCCTAGGGGCCCACTGATTATGTATACAAAATTTGATTGAGTTTGGTAAATGGCAAAGATTTTCATTTTTGAACCCCCCCCCCCCCACCCCATTTTGAGCGGTTAGTTTTTGCATTTTTAGACTTCTGGGGACCCACTGATTATGTATACAAAATTTTATTGAGTTTGGTAAATGGCCAAGATTTTCATTTTTGAACCCCCCCCCCCATTTTGGGCGGTTAGTTTTTGCATTTTTAGACTTCTAGGGATCCACTGATTATGTATACAAAATTTGGTTGAGTTTGGTAAATGGCCAAGATTTTCATTTTTGAACCCCCCCCCTCATTTTGAGCGGTTAGTTTTTGCATTTTTAGACTTCTGGGAGCATTTGCCCGGTGTCCCGGCGGGCCAGCTCGCCCCTGTTTATAATGTAATATAATTCAGTTCTCTATATAAATGAAAAGTCAATGTAGACTGAGATCATTATAATAACAATGTGGGTAATTTACCACGGTTCTCTATCCCTAGTCTACATATCACAATTACAGAAAATCAAAATCAGTCGGGGAGAAAAATTGAAAATTTCACATGAAAACTTCAATATAATATTTAGCATATATGTTCCATCAAACAGAGGAGAACCTCTTTAAATTCGACAAGGGAGGTTTTGGAGAATGATTATTGGATGAGGAGGGGGCAGGGAGGGTAGATTAAAGGGAGGATTTGCTTCTCAATTACTCTGAATTAGCTGGTTGATTTGTGTTTATCAGTTGTAGGTGTATAGGTTTGCTAGGCAATTCAGAATTATCCGAATTAACCCTTAGAGAGACAGAGAGAGAGGGATGGTTAAAGGGATGTTCCACTTGATGATGAGAACAGACAGGGGGGACCGAAACCCTTTGCCTTTGCCTTTGCCTATCACAACAAATTCAAGCATTCTGGAGGGCTTAATAAATACAACATGACTTTCACTAACCTATCTATCTACATTAGGTTAACCCATTTTTGCAGATTTTTTTTTTATATACTTTTATTTCACATTTTAATAGCCCATTTCCATAATTTAGCTCGAAATTTTTTTACTTTCACATTTATATTCATATAATATAATGTGGAGGTATCGCGATGCCCTGTCTGGGTCCTGGCTCTTTGAGAGCTTGCATCTCAGACATGTAAAAAGTTAATTTCATTTTGTTGCTTCTAGGTGGAAGGAATCGATGCCTTTAATAGTTGGAACCCGGATTTAGGACATAAAACCGGATATTGTGGTCCCCAGGGGTCAAAAAGGGGCTAAAAATCCATTGGTCAGCGGTACGCAGCGACACTCTTAATTTACAACCCCCTTCCTTTAATTCTGTTGCGGTCAAGGATATACAAAGAAATGTGTTTATATAGAAAGTTGCTAATATCACTCATAGAGGGACTACATTAAAAGAAAATTAACTCAAATCAATACTAATGTTACAATACAATTAATATTGTTAATATCCAAAAAAATTGAGATATTTAATAAATTAATAGACTGTTACTAAATTTAATAAGAATAAAACAATTATTGAGTTAATTAAACAAAATGTTAAAACGACAAATTAGTATAAACACCAAGCCCAGTGAAATGTTTTGTAGAAATAATTATACCTGTAGAATCGATTTTAATAAATCAGTCAACCCTCAGCCAGTCGGCTGGAGTCAACAACTCACAATATTTGTTCTGTTGTTTTATTTCTTTCTGAATTATTGTTGGCATTCGGACCCCCGACACCCAACAATTCAATCGGATTAAAAATTTGACGCAACTATTAATTCATGAGACTTGATAAATACACTAATTTTTAAAAAAATCGTTAGAGCCGTTTTTGAGAAAATAAAAAAAAAATATGGGAGGGGTGTAAATTAATAGTGTCGCAATGGTTTCAAATAAATGAAAATGTGACAGTCGTGTGGTGAACACACCAGTTGATTTTTTCATCTATCGCTCAAGAATTTAGAAAATCTCAAATATTCACAAAAATTAATTTTTTCCTATCGGAAATTTGTTAAGTATTCTTTCTCTATGCGAAAATTGTTTCTCTGAGTAAAAAAAAAGTAACCGACTGAAAATTTCAGGTCAAAATATCCATTTTTAAAGGTTGCCCAAGAATTTAGAAAACGAGTCCATATCTCTTTTAGCTAATTTATTTATTTATTTATTATTTTTTTTCATAGAACCGGTGGAGACTCAATTCGCTACATTTATCTTATAAAAGTTTCAAATTTTATTTAAAGAGAGAGATCTTTGTAGAAATAGCTCACACTTAATGATAAAAGCTATTTTTATTTTCAAAAATTCCTCCCCCTTCTTAAATAATAGGTAATCATTGAATAAAAATGTTGATAAAATCTTTGATTTTGGAGAAAATGAATAGAAATAACTTGTAAATTTCAAGTAAGTATGCAAAAAATTAATTTTTTTGCTTTCCAAAAATCTTTATTCTTTATGAGAAAATTGTATTTATTTATTTTTTTTAATTTTAATAAACCAATTATTTTACATGAATTAATGTTTACATTGTATTTGAGCTTCGACTCCGAAGATAACTTCTCCACCATCGAGTGTCCTTGATTATCTTTTTAGTCCTTGTTTTTAATAAGAGGAAAAAACTAATTAAATAAAAAAAACCTCTTTTCCGATTTGACTCAATCGGTCCTTATTAAGCGCGAAAATTGTATATATATTTTTAAAGAAGTTAGAAAACGAGTCCATATCTTATGGTATTAAACGAGCAAAGTTTATATATATCCGGTCAGGTTCTCGAAAACGGCTCTAACGATTTGGATGAAATTCACTGGTTAGGAGGGTTTTGTGTTGGACATTCGATCTGTCACGGTCTCATAAGTTGTTTTTGATGGGTTTTTTGTTAATTGAAATAATTATTCACAGGTAGTTGTCTCGATAAAAATGTATAATTACATTTTTATTCAATTTCCTTTTAATTTTTAATTGGTTTTTTAATTTTAAATTCCACTAATAGACCACTACAAATATTATTATATATATTAAAAGTTAGAAAATTTAATTGATTGAGAGGAGAGGGTGTATACCAATCGACTTGATTGTGGAATAATGGAATTGAAATAATTATCGGAAAAGAGGTTTTTTTATCTAATTAGATTTTTCCTCTTATTAAAAACAAGGACTAAAGATGAATAAGGACAGTCGATGGTGGAGAAGGTAATCTCTGGAGTCGAAGCTCAAATACAATGTATACATTAATTCATGTAAAATAATTGGTACAATAAAATAAAAAAAAAAATTTAATTGATTAAAAATTGAATTTTAAATCCCACAAGCGTATTTTTCTGTATTAGAATTTGGCAATTTAATTGATGAACTCAAAAATTGTTATTTAATTAAAAAAATTATTATACGGTATTTATTTATATACCTATACATGTATACATATATACACATAATTTGTGGGCCACTACAAGACTTAAAATGCAAAAACTGGGTGAGGTGGTGGGAGCGAGGGTGGAGGTTACGGTGGGGAGATGTGGTGGTGCGGTAATGGAGGGGTACAGGGGGCGAGGGAAGTGGTTTCGGGGGTGGGGCGGAATTATGGTTGGGTAGGGTCTAGGTGGGGGTGAATGTGGGGTGGAGGGGTGCAGGAGGTGGGGTGAAGTGGCGGGGGCGAGGGTGGAGTTCCGGGCGAGGGAAGGGGGAGGGGTTTGGAGATTAATATATAGCTCTTAACTGAAGCAAAAAGTTACCGAGCATCGCTCGGTGTCCAGGTACTTTCTATTAACTTTTGTTTTTCAAAGAAACTCAATTTACTACAATTAACTTTTAAAAGTTTCCAATTTTCTAATTTTAGTTAATGAGAGAAATCCTTGCAGGGATACCTCACACCTAATGATAAAAAGGTATTTTTATTTTCATCCCCACGAAACTTCAACCCCTCCGTAAATTAATCATTAAATTAAAATGTTGATAAAATATTTTAGAGAAAGTTAATAGATATAAGTTGAAAATTTCATATAATTTCCCTATTCTTATCAATCTTGAATTATATAAAAAGTTCTAATATATAAAAGAATTATGTAGGGTAAAAAAGTGTTTTGTATTAAAAGTGAAGATGGGTTCGACTAGACCCGACACATGTTTTAACAATAAATAAATTTTTCAAAAATTAAGAAGTTTTTAAATAATACAAGATTGATAAGAAGGATAAGGAAGTTATATTAATAATTTGAACAATCGAGAATATTTTGAGTGTAAACAAGTATATTTTTTTTTTTTTTGTTAAGGAAGAATGGTGTAAGTTCTTGTTGAAACATTTTAAATAAAGTAAAGAAAATTTTTGGAAAATTTTTTTAGAAACTTTTTAAAAATTTAAAATATAAAATACTAGGTAGGTTTCATATGAATATTTATATGTAACTTGCCTAGTATTTTAAACTTTAAAAAGTTTCTAAAAAAAATTCAAAATTTTCATTACTTTATGTAAACAAGTATCTTATTTTCTTTACAATTTATATTGCTCTGACACAGATGGACTGATAAACAGACAGACATTATAGCAACACTAATATAGAGTACTTCGTATTACCTACTCTTATAATCAACGCCATCTATTATATAAACTCGGAACTAAAATAACAAATAGTAATTTAAAAAATAACGCCATCTATTATATATACTAGGAACTAAAATAAGAAATAGCAATAGTAATTAAGAAAAATACAACGCCATCTATTAAAGGTAAGTCAAACTATAATAACATAAAATAATATAAGAAAATTTATTACAAAAACATTTCAAGTATATTAAAATACTTGGATAATAAAAAAACATTATTAAAAAAGAAAAAATACTATTATTATACTACCTGGAAGAGTGTTTAATTATAGAAGCTTCAATCTATATATATGTTTCCAGGCTGCGAAGCAGCCTGAAAACATATATTAACGTCCGTTCAATCTCTGAGTAGCAAAACGCCTTGTTTTCTTTATAAGAGAGCCTCTCCTTGACTCTCTAGACTTTCGTCTTACTAATGAAAATTTGGAACTCATATATATATACCATGCATGCTAATTTCGAAATCTCCACTAGGGAATCGATTTTTCAGCCCTTCATAAACATTTATTCAAGAATTAGAATAAAATTCACTTAACGTAATCAAACAATAGAATTTTCTGCAAATATTGAATAAAACCGAATTCGATTTAATGTCTGATTAACAGAGAAAATAATTTCTAAAAATATTCGTTTCTAAATGTCACCCGATTAGTTTATTAATTATCCATCAAAATGTTAATTATTATACTTGAGATGGTCCTAATGGCCTATAGAATACGATTTTAATAATATTTCTTTCATTTATTATACGAAAATTAAACTATTTTAATTTCTTTATATGTATATATATGCTATTCCAATGCAACGCTTTCCTAATTAGCCCTATGCTTAACCCATGGTCTGCCTGTCCAGACTTGTCAGCCGCCTGCACTCTGTCTCATAACACGGCAGGGCCCTGGGAAAGGAGATTCTTAAAGTCTAATTTTCGAGGCGCAGGGGGCGTTCCTTCCTTGGCTACTTGTATTAGGCCACTTCTAGATCAATCAAAAAAGTTAAGCAATCTTAATTAGTACAGAGTCCAACCCCTAATCGGTTACCGCTCTTTGGAAAGTTTCGAAAATATATATATATATATTTTTTTTTATTATTATTTTATAAATAATTAATTAATAAATAAATAATCTTTGAAATTGTCAATTAATGTTGCATAGCGTCCTATTTATTCTTATTTCAATGGTAGGCAAATGTTTATTTATTTATTTATTTCCAATTGTCTATAAGGTGGGTTCGGTGGGTGTTAATTTATTTGATTTAAAAATGAAATTCTCCATGTTGATATAGGAATAAAAAAATTGAATTTGATAATAATACAAAAAGGACATTAAAAAATGAATATATAATTACTCATATAGATACAACTGGAATAAAAATAAATATATCTATAAATAAGCTTATATGAATAATTATTAATATATATATATATATATATATATATATATATATAAAATTCTTTGCCCGATACACTCACTCACCCTCATCATCAAAACAGCCATAACCACTGGACATAGAAACATGAAATTTAGAGAGGATATTACATCTATGACATAGGGGCTCACTAAGAAAGGATTTTCTTATTGGACACTTGGTTTTATCAAGATTCCAGATAAATAATCTTTTTTTTTTATAACATTTCTTATAAACATTACTTTTTTTTTTATTTGAGACACGGGATGTTATGTATATATATATATGGATATTTTATATATTCTTTATGTGCTCATTATATATTTTGGATTTATATTTAGAGTTATTGTATATATATAAAATCTTTATTTTCTTTATATGTATTCTTGGATTTATATTTAAAATTATTGTATATATATGTATGTGTGTGTGTGTATTTGTATGTATATATATACATTCATATATATATATATAATGTGTATGTATGTGTGTATGTACATATATATAATGTTTATGTTCATTATATATTCTTGGATTTATATTTAAAATTATTGTATATACATATAATCTTTATGGTCTTTATATATTCTTTATATGTATTACACACTTGAATTTATATTAAAAAAAAATATTGTAAATATATAGTGTAAAAGGACTTTAGTCCGTCTAATAATAATAAATAAATAAATAAATATTAGGTGAGTGCGGCAATAAAAAAGGTTAAATAATATTTATTAAAATGAAAGATAAAAATATTCTCAACTCTTTTTTTTTTAATAAGGATAGCCCTTTTAGGAGTTGTTTGGAATTGTTCGATTCATTTGATGTTATCGCAAAATAACATACGTATATAGAATATAGGAAAGTAAAGTGTCTTTTGAAAGGGCGGAACTTCTTGCTCGCTAATGGTGGGAAACTTTTTTCTTTTTCTATTCTTTCTTATTGTCTAGGAAAACACTTTCTCCCTCTCTCTCTCGTGTGAAAGAGAATAACGTAACGTAATTAATTCAAAGATGATACGATTTTTTCCCACCCGTATATTCCTTGTTTTGAAAAACGACAAGTGAATAAATAGTCTCACCTAGACACGACATTCGAGCGTACTAAATCAAAAAATATACATGTATTCTAGGTATATACTCAAGTAATTTATTGAATGTATCGAATTCTCGGTAATTTTTTGTTTCAGTTAAAAGCGATATATTAATATTATTTTTAATTTGAAATTCAGGTAAAAACAGGGACGTAACTAGGCCGTATTTCACCCGGGGCAAGAAATAAATTTGTGCCCCCCTAGGCAGGCGCGGATCCAGACCTCTGATTTGGGGGGGGGGGGCGATCGCCGGTTATATAAGATCTACTTTTAAAACACATATAAAAAATGTTGATCTCAAATGCTTTGGGGGGGGGGGGGGGTCAAACTTTCCTCTGAAAGTTCGTTTAATTCATCTTCTGCTTTTTTCGTCAAATTATTGACACTAGGATAGATTCATCATATTGCTGGTAAACAGTTATAAACAGTTGTACCAATCGAAATTTAGTTACATATGATGAATCCCCAGAACTTATAACAAAGGCGCTAAATTTGAATATGATTATCTAATTTACATAGGATTTTGTCGTCAAATCAATATCTCAATTTGGCGCCCCTCTGATTTTGGCGCCCGGGCTGCCGCCTCGCCCCCCCCCCCCTAGTTTCGTCCCTGGGTAAAAAAGTCGATTTTTAATAGCAGCCAAAATAAAATAAAATTGAAATAAAACTTAATTTATATAACGGCCTCAGGAACTCATTTCTGATGAGTACGTGGATTGCGACCACGGGGTTATCCGAGCTAAGTTCGACATTGCTTCCACTTACTT
>JALMQS010000131.1:460310-683049 GCA_024734495.1 Forficula auricularia | reverse complement strand
TTCCGATTGGCCCCGTTTTTTTTCATTGGTATTGGACCTTTGTTGCTATGTTTGTTCAAGCATAACTTCTTTGAACCGATTTCGATGATCTTTTTATATTGAAAAGAGGGTACCTTTAGGGGTGGTCCCATATTAGTTTAGTCAAGTTCTGATGACACGATCAATAACGAATTAACGTAAATATTAAATTCTTATGAGCAAATAATCGAAATTATAATAAATACAATCTTTTTATAAAAAACCAATCTTAAAACGTTCATTTAAAACCCGCAAACGTTTCTAGAGAATTTCTATATTTATGAATTTAATTTTATTATCATTTTCTGATTCATTCGCCCGACGCTTTCTCTTACGAGATGCATGCGAAAGTTATTATATTAAGTCACTATTAATAACATCACTAAAAAGAAAAATAAAAATAATTTTTATAAAAAATAAATAAATCTGACTTCAAAAAAAATTAAATGCAACAAATAAAATAATAATAACTTAAAAATAAAATAAAATGCACTAAAAGGTATAAAATAATTATCTAATTTAGATACAGCCTAAGCGACGAAATCTTCAACATGAAATCACTTTTTAGAAGTCGGTGCTAAACAAACTATATAAGCGAGCGTACCCGGCAAACGTACTAAGTAAGATCCGTCGAATTTGATTCATAAAATGTATATGTTTGGCACCGACTTCAAAAAGTAATTTCATGTAAATTTCGTCGTTTAGTTGTAACTAAATAAGATAATTATTTTTTATACTTTTTTTTTTAAATTTTATTAAACCAATTATTTTACATTAATTAATGTATACATTGTATTTTTGCTTCGATTCCGGAGTACATTCTCCACCATCGAGTGTCCTTATTCATCTTTAGTCCTTGTTTTAATAAGAGGAAAAATCTAATTAGATAAAAAAACCTCTTTTTCCGATAATTATTTCAATTCCATTATTCCCCAATCAAGTCGATTGGTTTACTTCATACCCTCAATTCCTCATTCCTTCACCATACATTTATACTTATATTTTTTTATAAATTTTATTAAACCAATTATTTTACATTAATTAATGTGTACATTGTGTTTTAGCTTCGATTTCGAGATTGCTTCTCCACCATCGAGTGTCCTTATTCATCTTTAGTCCTGTTTTTTTTTTTGGTTTTTCGGCCTTTCTAGCCATAAGCCCAATTACGATACTAGCTATATTTTTAAAATTTGTCTCTACCCCCGGGGGTCAGATTTTAGCTGGCTGCCTCGGAGTCGGATTCGAACCCGGGTCCCCCTGGTTAGCTCGCTGTCACGCTACCGCCTAGCCTACCGACCCCCCCAGTCCTTGCTTTTAATAAGAGGAAAAATCTAATTAGATAAAAAAACCTCTTTTCCGATAATTATTTCAATTCCATTATTCCCCAATCAAGTCCGATTGGATCTCTACCTCCTCTCTCCATCTATTTTATACCTTTTCAGTGCATTTTTATTTTATTTTTTGAGTTCTTCTTATTTTATTTGTGGCATTTAATTTTTTTGAAGTCGGTTTTATTTTTTAATTTTATAAAATTATTTTTACCCAAAGCGTTCTTTCTTTATTTTCCTAATTGTTTCAAAAACCCAACCGTTTGTGAATCTATCCACCCATTTAATCTTTATTTATTTATTTATTTTTACAAAATTAATTTTTTTTAAATCTAGTCGATTGTCAAAATAGAATTTTTTTGATAGAATGGCCGTTTATTTAATGAATTGAGTACAACTCAATTACCAGGTAATATCGGTTGTATAAACATATATATAGAGGAGAGGGTCAATTAAACGGCGTGAATTATTGAAAAGACCGGTGTAATTGAACAAGTACATTGTGAACAGCCTCATGGCGTGGAGTTAAACTCACTAGCCAATCCTATAGGGAAGGAAATCAATTACCAATGCATTATTCAACAAGAATCCCTCTTTACATATGGAAAAATATTACCGTAAATATGAATGGAGAAGCTTTCAAAAAATCATCAGAACATCAGATAAAAGAGAGATTGTGGAAGAAACAAGATGAAGGGATTTTTTTAAATGAATAAAAATAAACCCGACAAGTGCGAGTCTATGTATTAATAATTTTAATTTCAAATTATTTTTATTAAAATTTTATTTATTGTTAGAGTTTGTGGCTGTGATGAAACTGTACTAGATGAAGGAGGAGGTATCAGCCAAAGATGGAATCACTGGGTTCAATAAAACACTTAATTAAAAAGTGTTTGTTTTGCCGAGAGTAGCAGAGTTGTTGATTCACAAAGAGAAACAAAGAGATTGTCCTCTGCTTGATGCAAATAAACATACACACATATATATCGAGATGATATATCTGTATATATATATTTATACGAGCTGATCCAGGGATGCCCTCTACACGACCCTCCGAGCAGTTGGCCCTGGCGGGCAGCGTCTCGGCATGTGATTATTAGGTCTTTAATATATTTTTGTATTATTTCACCATTTCACCCCCACGCACTCATTTTGGCTATTTATTTTTACAGCATGCATTTTATATAGTCTTAAAAAACTAACATTACAAAATTTGATCTATATCGAAGAGAGTATTAATTTTTTCCCCCACTCACTTTTTGGGAGGTTGAAATTAGTTTTTAGATATTTTCAAATAAATAACTCTCAGTTTTCTAAAGAGTAAAAATACAAAAAAGCTAAAAATTTCTATATTTTGCCCCCCCCTTTCGCCCCCATAGAGTCAATTTTTATAGTTGATTTTTACAGGAATAGTTTCTTAAAGTAATATAGAATAACTCTACAAAATTTGATAAAGATAGGAGAGAGGTTTTAATTCTTGCCCCCACTCACATTTTGGATAGTTGGGAGTCGAATTTCAAAAAATCCTGAAATTACTATTTAGAAATTTGTATTTAGAATTTTATTAAGTAAAAATCAAGTAGATATCTTATCGTTCTTAATTGAAAATGCATAATTAGTGTAAACACATTGCAAATATATTTTTCCCCTTTTGACCCCGTTAGGGGTCGAATTTAAAAAAATCCTGAAATCAGTTTTTAGATATTTTAATTTAGTATTTTGATAAGTAAAAAGCAACTAGATATTTTATCGTCCTTAAGAGATATCGCATAATCAGTGAAAACACCCTTTGCCCCTTTGACCCCCTTAGGGGTCGAATTTCGAAAAATCCTTTCTTAGTGAGCCCCTATGTCATAGATGTAATATCCTCTCTAAATTTCATGTTTCTATGTCCAGTGGTTCTGGCTGTTTTGATGATGAGTGAGTGAGTGAGTGAGTGTATCGGGCAAAGAATTTTATATATATAGATTATTATTTGTTTGAGACTATAGTTTCGAAGACTTGGTGTTCATCATCGGGTTTGTTTTTCTTTAGATAAAAGAAAAAAGAAAAACAACCCCCCCCTTCCATTGTCAACATGTCCCTTTGTCAAACAAAGAAAAATGGAAACATATGTTTATATTTGAGTGTGAACCAGAAGAATGTTTTTAATTCTAAGCTGACCACCAGTGAAGGAACATCAAATTTTCAATATCCATACGATATTGACTCCATGAAAAACAACATTTATAATTAAAAAAGACTGATGATGAAGAGTAAGTCTTTGAAATTATAGTCTCAAACAAATAAATAATATATATATATATACAGATATATCATCTCGATATATATGTGTGTATGATTATTTGCATCAAGCAGAGGACAACCTCTTTGTTTCTCTTTGTCAATAAAACACCTTTAATAAAATGTTTCGGCTTGAATTTTATTTGGCCTTCTTCAGTTAATTAGGAGTTATACACAAAATGCGGTACACATATGTGATAGAACCAAACCTTGTCAAAAATAAAAATTTTTTAAGCTTTCATGTGAATTTATAATGTGCCTGGACCCAAAAGTTTCAGAATGAATAGATTACTTTCATTCTGAAACTTTTGGGTCCAGGCACATCTATAAATTCACATGAAGCTAAATATTTTTATTTTTTACAAGGTATTGGTACGTACATATAGTGTACCACATTTTGTGTATAACTCCTAATTGACTTTGAAGATGGCCAAATAAAATTCAGGCCGAAACGTTTTATCAAAGGTGTTTTATTGAACCCAGTGATTCCATCTTTGGCTGATACCTCCTCCTTCATCTAGTATATTTTATTTATCGTATGAAACTCCATAGGTAAGTTCAAGTAAAAAACATAATACAAACACAATATAGTTATAATGATATGAAAATTGAATTTGAGTTGAAAATACCAAGCTTTTTTCGGGAAAAATTTCTCCGCTTTTCACTACCTTACACAGGGTAGTCCAGTATTACAACAATAAACCGTGAAGATAGGGCAATTTACGACGGTCCAGAACCTAAAAAATAAAACTTTAATAAAAGTCTCTATTCTTTAGAAAAAAAAAATTGTATTTTTTGGCAAATTAAGCAAATTTAAAAAAATATTTTGATAGTGTTTATTTATTTAATATGTTAATCAATTATGTCGCATCTTAATTGATCTAATCTTTGGCTATTGATGGCATTATTAATAGCTATTTATAACAGTCGCGTAGAGAACTTTAGTTCTGGGGGTGTTTTACGAGTTTTTTTTTTTTTTTTTTTTGAACAAAATGTTTTTATTTACAAATTAAAATTTACATATTTATTTTTCATTTACAATTATTTGAGCATCGAGCAATAAATACTCCCTACCCGTTCTTTTTTTCTATTTTAATCATTTTAAAATTTAGTGTTAAAATTTGAAAAAACCCACGACTTGAATACTATATCAATTACCATAGTTGGGTGATTATATACCGCAGTATAGGGGGTTTCAACTTACATTAACAGTGGAAAAGATTTTTTTTCTAGGATCGTTTGGTATAGTATAAAAGCTATAGCAAATTCAAAGCCTTAAGGACTCGTAAGTGTAGGGGACAACTTTTGGTGGCCGAAAAGCCTCGAAATTTTCGAATTTTTTCCAGTTTTTGCTTATAACTCAAAAACGGTCCATTGTAAATAACCGTCCTATAGTAAATTAAAGAGAGGGATAAAATTTCAAGTCGATTAATTAGCCCAGTAGTCTTCCGACTTCGGCGGATCCAAAAAATAGCCCGTTGGATCACTTTTGAATATCCCAAAAATTCGCACTTTTTTCTATATTTTCCCATTTTGACCATGACGGAGCACGTTTGTTTAATGTTAATAAACTCTAAATTATTTTTAAAACTAGATTAAATTTACTACAAGGTAAACCAAGTTTCATCTTAATTTAACAATGGTGGTAACCTCTGCCACAACGAGGTTGAAGGTTTTTTCAAAAATCGCAAGCCTTTAATAAATGAAAATCACCATCCTAGAAACTTGATTCCTATCTCACGCTGTTTACTTAACTTTAGATTTGACAGATAGATAGGGCCTGCCTTCTGGGTGTAGGGGCTCTGACTCCTACCCCCTGTGTATACGCCACTGTTTATAGTATTAATGTCTATAATAGTCAAAGAATAGCTCAATTACGATGACATAATGATTAACATATTAAATGAAAAAAATATCAAAATATGTTTTTAAATTAGTTAAATTTGCAAAAAATACAAATATTTTTTTTTCTCCAAAAAAGTATAGTACTAATGATTTTATTTTGAATTCTTGTCAATAGCAGGATTTATTAAGGATTGTGTTACAAAATTTAGAATAATAAATATGTAAATTTTATACTCAGCATCTCATTATTTAGGGCTGGGTATGATTTTCAACATTTTCAAAAAAATGCCTATAACTGGAAAACTATGAACTTCTATTAAAAATTGTAGGTCCTGGACCGTCATAATCTGGCCTATATAGACCTTCTTCATGGTTTATTTTTGGGATATGGGACACCAGGTATAAATAAATTAATTAAAAAAAATAAAGCAAATGAATTACATCAAAATGGGTTTTATAAAATAAAATAAAAAATATTGCTCAAAATTAAAGAAATGCCAAAATAAAAAGTGGATATGACCCTGCCTGTCTTTACTAGGGGAGTTTAGGTGATCACGTGATCTGTTCTGGATAAGAGCTCAAGTTGGATTCTCTTAACACTCTAGAGACTCTCTCCAATATATATATATATATATGTGTGTTTCTTTTATATGGTTTCGCTTAGATCAATATTATCAATCCAGTAAACAAAATAAAATTCATTTCCAATTTGAAATAACTGAAGAAAAAAACTACCCTTATAAAAATAAAGCAAAAATAAAAGAAAAGGGAAACAATTAAAAGGCTTTACTGGAGATAGAGGGACGTGCTCTTGGGCCAATCCAATAACAAATCTCTTTGGAGGAAAAAAATAAAATAAAGTTAAAAACAAAAAAACTCTCATTAGAGGGATTGAAAAATAAATACATAAATAAACAAAAGGTTTTTCCAATAAATAAATACATTGAAAAAATAAAAGAATGTGGCCATTCACATGACCTTACCATGCATTCCCTCTCCATCGTATATATTTAAACTGAAAAATAATTAAAATAATCTGACAAGTTCTGATGTGGCCATCCACTTGACTTTACCATACAACCTGGAGACTCACTTATATTTAATAAAATTATTTATAATCATGTAGGGGAGGGGCGTTAGTTTATCCATTTTTAGACTCCTGGGGGCCCACTGATTATGTATACAAAATTTGGTTGAGTTTTGAACAAGAGCCTATATTTCCAAATTTTGACCCCACCATTTTGGGCGTTTAGTTTTGCATTTAGACTTCTGGGTCCCACTGATTATGTATACAAAATTTCTCAAATAGTCTAGATTTTTAATTTTTAACCCCCCATCCCCCTTAATGTTAGGTCAATATTCACCAAAATCTAATCAGCTCTAATCTCAATGGACCAAAACTACGTGAAATTCTGGTTTCGATATTCATACTAAGTTTTTTGTGCTAGCTCGTCCACAAAAATTTGGTAACGCACAGACTAACTAACAGACAAACTGTGACAGACATTTTAACAAAACATTAATTATTATCTCGAAAATATAATTTTTTCTGATGCTTCTATTTATTAGTTTTTTTGTAGAGCGAAAATGCCATGGTTTAGCTCAATTTTTTTAATCAAAATATTTTAAAGAAGGAAAAAAACACTTTTTTCATGCACGATTACAATACTTTGACCATACCCGTATGGTTGCTAAAAGAATTACCAAGTGTACCGGAAAGTCACATTACCGGTTTTTTCGAAAAAAACTACGTAATTTTTAAGAAAATGGAAAATGTATTTATTCAAAGTATTGGCCATTTGATTCTATACAACTTGCCCATCTTTCTGGCAATTTATGGATGCCATCCCAAAAACTGTTTGTCCTTTGAGCAAACCATCTGTCGAGCCATTTTCTAACTTCTTCGAAATTGGCGAAGTGCTGCTCAAAAGTGTGTCCCATCGATGCGAAAAGTTGATAGTCGGACGGGGCAAGGTCTGGAGAGTACGGCGGGTGGCCATCATGTCCCACCCAAGTGCTTCAACGCTTCCTTGACCGGTTTTCTTTATGAGACGGCGCGTTATCGTGTTGTAAAATCACTTTACTGTGTCTTCGGGCCCATTCTGGACGTTTTTCGGATCAATGCGTGGTCTGGGTTCGATCATTTGCTGTCGGTAGCGATCACTATTAACTGTTTCACCAGGTTTCAACAGTTCTCGTAATACACCACGCCACTCTGGTCCCACCAAACACAGAGCATTGTCTTGCGACCGAAACGATTTGGCCTTGAGTCGATGGGCTGGCTTCGCCAGGTATAACGATGATTTTTTGCGCTTAGGGTTTTCAAAGTAAATCCACTTTTCATCACCTCGTCACTATTCGATGCAGAAACGACTTCGATCATACCTTTGAAGAAAGAGCCACAGACGATTTTTCGATTTTCCATTTGCCTGTCATTCAATTGATGTGGCACCCATCTTCCCACTTTGATTTTCCCCATTGCTCTCGTAATCGGTCACTAATCGTTTCTGGAGCCACATTTAACGCTTCGCCAATTGTTTTTGAGTTTGGGTTGGGTCTTGTATCCAATAACTCCTGTAGTTTCAAGTATCTTCAAACTTTTTTGGCTCCACAGAACGTTCTTTATCTGCACATCGAAATCACCACTTTTGAATTTTTCGAAACCACACCTCACATGTTTTTAATGTTAAAGCATGCTCACCGTAAGTTTCTACCAGCAAACGATGACTTTCAGCGGCTTTTTTCTTTTGATTAAATAAGAAAAGTAATCCGTGCCGCAAATGCACGTTTTCAGGCATGAAACTCTGACATTTTCAAAGAGAGTATGTTCATGAAGGTGTTACTTTGGCAAAATATAACATGTATAGCTTTGAAGCTTGATGTCAGAATAAATGCATATGCGTCAAATCATAAAATTGCATACTTTAAGCCTAAAGGACATTCGTTAGAAAAACGGTAATGACTTTCCGGTACACCTGTGTATATAGGAGTATGTTTTTTTTATTTAAGATATAGATAGCACTATATTTTTTTATTAATTTTAATGCTAAATAATAGATAAATATTAATAAATGATAAATTATCTATTACGCTTTATTTTGATATTTTTCATTTTAGTGATAATATTAATTAATCAAAAGTATTTACATTGTAAATTATCTAATTTATTATTAAATATAACATTGGTTGTGTTATTTTCATTTAAATTTTTTTTCGTTTTATCAGAAAAATATTCATTTATTCATTTATTTATTTAATTGTATCTATAGGGCCGTTAGCCCCTTTTATCGTACAATATATACATCGAAATATTACAAAAATTAAATGGGTAGAAGTAGGTGGGGAAAAGGACACCGAGCTAACCAGGGGACCCGGGTTCGAATCCGACTCGAGGCAGCCAGCTAAAATCTGACCCCGGGGTAGAGACAAATTTTAAAAATATAGCTAGTATCGTGAATTGCCAAGGAAAGAAAAGCCAAAAAAAAAAAAAAAAAAAAATTACAAAAATTAATTATTGAGTGGCCGGTTTTTTTTGCTGTTGAGTGTATATATATATATGTGTATGTTTATTTGCATCAAACAGAGGACAACCCCTCCTTTGTTCTTCTTTATGAATCAATAACTGTGTTACTTCCTAAGTAAAATAAAAACTTTTCAATTAGTATATATATTTAGCATTTATTTGTAATTATGCAGAATTAAAGAACAACAAAGTGACAACCACGAATTGCCAATAACAAGCACATTGACTGAAGGAATTGACTCTTTAGAATTGGGGGATGGGATAAAAGGGCAGCAAAAACCGAAAGAAAAAAATTTCATTTTAACTGGCATCATTCCGTCGTTTTCTTTTTCATCCACTTTGTACCCGTACCCTGCCCTGCCCTGCCCTGTATACCCCTTCAGCAACCCTCTCAACTCTCACGGAGACATAAAATAAAACAAACTGATCTTATTTTGTTTGAATTCAACAGAAAAAGAAAATGAAGAAGAAGAAGAAGAAGAGGAAGTTTTCTATTACATTCATAAAATAAAATTTGGCAAAGAAAAGAAAGAAAAGAAAAACCCAACAACAGTTTATTACGCAAATAAAACTAAATAGATGGAAAAGAATAAATAAATAAATAAATGACGAATTTTTATCTTATTTTCGTTTTAAAAGGGAATTAAAATATCTTCTATTATATGTCCATCGAGAGCCATTCAATTAGAATCCACAAAATATCTCTAGAATATAAATGTCGAGGGGTGAACCGCGACCTAGAATCGTGTACACCTACTTCCACTTCCACTTTTGATTTACAAGTAGAAGACAATAGGATTATCCAATGAATTCCAAAATAATTCCACATAATTCCAAAGATGGTGTAACACCTAATTCCAATCTCTTCGGTTCACCCTAGATAAATGTGAAAATAATAGTTTATGTCAAATTTATTAAAATTAGAAAAATTTTAAAACCCAATGAATGTTCAGGGTCATAAAATCAAGAAGCCTCCTGACAGCAAGATGCCCGTCAGCGCGGGGGTTTCGCAGCTGGGTTGAATATATAAATTATTAAAAAATATATATAATGTCCATTATAAAGGGGGCGTTCCTAAATCGATGTGAGGAGATTTTGTCCATTTTGACCCCCCGTGTGCTGAAATGTGAGATTTGGCTCGACCCCTCTTAATCTCACGTGAGATTTTTCAAAATGTGTATTTTTAGTGAAAAATACGTTAATCGCTTGATTGCGTTGGATTTATTTAAAAAATATAATTTGTTTAATTTAATTGTTTTTATTTAAGACTAGTTAAGAATAGTATTATAAATATTATTATTATTATTATTAATTTCACCCAGGCATTTTTACACTGCTTCTGCAGGAAAAAAATACATGATATTTTCCGAGATACCCCTTTCCCCACGTGAGATTTGCCTCTCGACCCCCTCCCTCCTCCTCACGTAATTTAGACGCCCCCAAAGAACTGAAATATTGACGAAAATCATCAGCTAGGGGAGCTAACAATCTGTGAATAACAATAATAAACAATTTCTGTTGTTTATCGGTGAATAAAGAAACACATGATTCGGATTTCTTTTATTAGTTTACGAGCAGTACCGGCGTACCTATGGCACGCCCGGTCCTTCGTTTCATATTCCCGGGCAGCGTCTCGGAATGTGATTAGCGTCCGTAATTATATGTTTTGAAAAATATTTTTTTGTATATAATGAATATTGATCAAAGAAAGCTTTAAAAATGATTAAATGTTTTATAAATACTTTATTAGATCATGCAACCATTTCTCTCGAAATTCCTGATCGGTTGGAAACTCATTTTTTAATATTAATTTCACTATTTAAATTTATCTAAAAGTGCTCCTAAATTAATTATATATAATAATTTTAAAATTAATTTATCTACTAAAATGTTAACTAGTGCAGTAATAAATTAAAAATTAATCTCATTATCTCTTCATTAAAACTTATTATAAATTAAATATATATATATAATATATATACATATATATATTTTAAATAAATTAATTTGTCTACTAAAATTTTAAGAATTTATATTTTTTCTTAAATTCAAAAAAAAATTTCGCGGTATGAATTATTTCCAAAAAATTAAATATATATTAATATATAATATATTTAAAATTAATAAATTTGTCTAATAAAATTTCAAATGAGACACGCCGTAAATCTAATATTCTAAGCTATATAGAGGAATATATATTAATATATAATGTTAACTTTAATCTAAACAAAACTCAATGTTTTCTAATTTCTAGGCGCGAAAATAGAGATTTCCCGATATCTACTTCGATTCGAATACCCTAAAATGTGTGACAGCCTATCCATGTTGGCGTTCTGTCGAATTCACCCCATCTTGAATACACTCGGTGGTGAAATCTGCAGCAAGGAAGATTGCTTATTCAGGTCCAAGCGATTTTACAAACCTCACAACTTCTCACCATCTACAAGGCCCAAATCCGCCCCTGTTCCGAATACGGCTCTATCTGTGGGAGGAGCCCAAAATATTCTCTTGGCAATTTTTGATGCAATACCTGTGAAACGAGTCAAGCTAATTGACGACTTCTACCTCACCGACTCCTCGACTCGCTGGCTCATCGAAGAGATGTCTCCACCCTTTCCCTTTCGGTGATACTATCACGGCAGGTGCTCTGATGAGAGATAAAATCACACTTCCCAAAGCATGCTTTGCACGCAGCACACGTTTTGCCGACTCACAACACTCTTTGTGGTCAAATTGGAAAGTGCTGACCACTTCATTCGCGAATACATATATCCCCATGACTTGGAAGGAACTGAACTCTCTCCCAGCCTCTATCTTTCCCAGCACCTATGATCTTCAAACCTTCAAAACCAGGTGCATAGACACCTACGTCTACAATCTCCTCCTCACTTAATCAACTCTTCCTTCTCTTCGGTAATGCAAGGGTCTTTCGAGATCCATAGGGGCTACATCTTTACTGGTGCACCCTTTCTTGCATTCGATTGCATTAAAAAAAAAAAATATAGAGATATTATAGATATATAATAAATATAGAGAATAGATATGTTTTATTTGTAAAATTTGACAATATAACAACTGTCATTGAATATTAGTTGCTTTTTCTCCCAAACGTTCCGCTACGCTCACGGGTACTGCCTGACAATGGCTTTTATATATATATAGATTAAATATCTAAACGTTTCTTGGAATAAATTTTCCTTTATGAATGGAAATTTAGATAAATAGTTGCTTTAAAAGGGAATTATAAAGTAGCTATCTGTATGAAGATAATATTGTATTATATAAATGACTAGAAAAATCGAATTAATGTTCAATTTCTTCAGGAACAATAGAGCGAGCGCTACTAGGATCGCTTTAATGGGAAACGCCTGCGTCTCGGGGTAGGCAACCAGAAATGACGCCGACGCTCAGGCAAGACGCTTTTAAATATTAAAAAACGAAAATCATTTATAAAAGCAAGAAATCAAAGCCTGTATCCTCTTGCCGGTGGAAATAAATATACACAGATAGGCCTAAAATAAATAAATATAATTACACACACATTCACACGATTCCAAACGCCGTGTTAATTTAATTTTTTTTATAAAGATATATTGATGCAAAAAGATATTGTAACAAAAAAGTGGGCAAAAAGCTGGGCAAGTGCGAGTCAGGCTTGTAGAGATCTGTATCTAATATATACAAGTATATTATATCATTGATGATAATTAACAGATTATTTCTACTTAACCATACAAGATATGGCCAAATATTGTAATCGTACATGAAAAAAGTGTTTTTTGTAGTTTACTCCCGTAAGAATCGATTTGCATATAAGGAGCCCGGTATGGAAAATTATGTGGTAGTAAAATTCAGTCAACGAATGACAGCGTTACGTTTTTCGTACTCAAAGTACTCGGTAAGGGAAAAAGGGCAACATCATTCAAACATTTTAGGCGCGGATTTTAAAATTGACATTAAAAAATTAATCGAAAATATTATTATATTATTATTATTATATATATATATATATATAAATGCAACATGACAGGTTCCATTCCTGTCGAGTGCTTATTTATTTTTTAAAACATTTGAAACTTTATTACTTGACATTACTTAGAAATTTTCATTTAATTAATCTCAAAAATTTAATGATGATTTTATTTATATATATCATATACAATTCAACCCTAATTTGATACGTCTTTCTCTAACGTATTATGGTTAAACTTAGATAATTAGACAATCACTATATAACTATTCATTTTTTATATTATATACTTATGTTATATTTATACTTTATTGTTATTATTTTAGATATATCATACATATTATATTATATATAATTTATTTTAAATTTAATTATAATATTTATTTAAAATTTATATAACATTTATATTATAGATTTTATTTATAATTCGTGGGTATTGATTTGTGGGTAAGATTTGTGAACCACATATCTACCAACTTTCATGTGTCTTATTTCAGTTACCATAAGCTTCTAGTCATGAAAATTAATAACGACGGCGCTATTGATCTAATTAATATTTGAAATTTTATTTAGGTATTTTCATAATTGATTCGTTTATTTATCATTTGATATGGTATTATTCTTTTTTCTTAGACCAGTGGGGCCTTTTTGTGCCTATTTAGATAACAGTCGATCTGAATGAGTAAATCCCAGTCGTGTGCGTCGGAGCTGACACACACATTTTTTTTGATTTTTTGCCAAGTTTTTCGAAATAACTTAAAAAACTACCGAAACTATTTTAATAAAAAATAAATTGAGCAAATCTATCTATATTGTAAGAGTTCGTGGCTGTGATGAAACTGTACTAGATGAAGGAGGAGGTAACAGTCAAAGATGGAATACTGGGTTCATTGCAACACTTATTTGGAATTTATTTAGTAATATCTTCAGCACTTCATTAAGACAAATGCGGTACACATATGGATCGAATCATCACATATGGGAACTGCATTTTGTGTATATAACTCCTAATTAACTGATGGCCAAATAAAATTCAGGCCGAAACGTTTTATTAAAGGTGTTTTATTGAACCCATTGTTGTTTTAAAACCCACTACGGAGTTCAGGGGACCCTGGCCGGCAAGATGCCCTCCAAAGGCAAAGAATTTAATAGTGTAATATATATCAGCGTTTTTCAACCAACATGTAGGTCGCGAAGCTTCCCAGTAAAAAGATTAAAATATATATTTTTCTTAAGAATATGTTAATTAAAGAACTTTGTTAACATTAATGTTTTTCGTTAACCAATTTCACCGTGGATCCGTTTTTGATACACATACCATAGAATTAAATGGTTTTCTAAATTTAGACGAATTATGTGTTTACTTTTTTATTTGTGCCATTGACGAAAACGTCAACTCACACAAGTAAGAGATGTGGCAAATGAAATTAAATACTTCAAAGCTTCTGTGGTTAATTCGCGCGTTATTAATCTAAGTAATATTGTCGTATCGCTTTTCCGGTGGGCCTCTGGCAGACCTGGCTCGTGGCTTTAGGTTTTATTGGCTTATAATACATTTTTCAATATTCAAATTTTTTATTAATTTATCAGGATTTATAAAAATAAATAATAAATCAATACTTTTTTATTGTATTATTTGTGTGTTTTTCACTATAAAGAAAAAATGAAAAATTAGGGTAGGGGATCGCGAAATTATTTTTCATACTAAAGGGGTCGAGTCATGAAAAAGGTTGAAAACACCGAGATATATAATTTGTTAGATGAAAAAAATGATCCCCTAGACTGTAAACAAGTAAAAGTGTAAAAATGCAGCACACCAGTACACCGTGGTCATTAGTTGGTGTACCGCGAAAATGTCAAGTTTTTGTGAAGATAATGCACCTACAGATAGCTAACCTTCAATCTTTCGAAGACCAAGTATCCACAGATACTCGACTGCTACCCAATCCCTGAATCTCCCCTTATCTTCACGTTAAGGGCCTCACGGACTACAGAGGCTTTCGTACCTTCTTGGTGCAACTTCTTCTTCTATCAATATCATTATAAAAAAAAGCCCCTAATAACGATTGCTCCAAATTCTTGATCACTTGTGCTCATTTACAGGCTCACATTTATTAAACATCTTTTCATATTATATTGATTTTAATCTTTATAAATAAAAATGTACTGTTACGCTTTCTAAGTGATACGTTGAAGGATTCCGAAAGTTCTTCACTGATTTCTAGAAATTTTTCAACATCTCCATTCAAATACACGAGTGCTTTATAGATATCACTCCTGTGGCATGTGCAACATTTTTTTTGAGGAAACAACGCCAGCGCCTCTCTGGGGGGTGTAAAAGCAAACAAACAAACAAGATGGCCGATAATAGAAATCTTTCAACTGTCAATATTATTTTTGGTTAATGGAATAATTTTGACAAGTAATATATAATTCATTGGTGGTGTGGGTATGCCAAATCTAAGTTTGCGAGCCCGAAAGCATATTCTTAAGTATACAAATTTTAATCATAAAACGAGACGTCGCTTCGCCAGGGGCTAGGAGACGCCGGGCTGGAAGGGCCCGGGCGTCAGCTAGTAATAAATAAATATTAAACATTGTTTTTTTCTTTGGTATACCTCTAAAATTCTTTGATTTGGTAGATGTACCTTGAACATATACTACCCTTAGTACATGCGTTGAATTTTCACAATCAAAAGACGACGATCATGCCTGGAGTTGATTTCTGACATATTCTCGGCAGGATTACTTTGTATATTTGGTTTATTTATTTATTTGTTTTGTTTATTTATATATTTTATTCTATTTATTTGTTTATTGTTTTATTTTTTAAATCATGACTTTCATCAAGCGCTCTTCGTGGAGCCTATGATTAAAGTTGTCTTTGTAATGAAAATTCGTCTCTTGTAAGGGGACCATATTTCTTTTTTTTGTAATCTATTTCCAAACTGATTTGAATAATTCCAAATATTTTAATAAATTTCTCCCTCTTTATTATTTTTATATTTTATTTTTTGTGCCATCTACCCTTATAATATTTCTCTTTCCTCTTATCTTACTCTCGAGAGATAAACCAAAAATTCATTACCCCTCCCTTCCTCCCATCTCTCTTCTTTTATTTTAATTTTAAATTCCATTAAAAAAATTAGAATTTTCATTTTTCATTCATTCATTCTCTCTTCTTCTCTTCTGTATGTCTGTTTATCCTGTGACATTTATTGCTTTTTCTTCCTTTCCACTGTCATTTTAATATTTCTTTAATTGCCTTAAAAAAGAAAATACATATTTTATATATATATATACTAGCTGCAAGCAAATCTGACTTCGGTGGCCTCGATAGGCACGCCTCTGGACCCCAACCCACGGACCCCACCCCCACCCCCGCACCTCTACCCACCACACACCCCGAAAACCCACCCAGCACCCCCCCAACCCCCGCCCCCGCACACCACCACTCGCACCCCACCCCATGCCCTCCAACCCTGCGCACCCCACCCCCTCTGAGCCCTCCTAAATAATTTAACCTTCCAGCGGCACCCTGTGTAATTTCCCTGAATTTTACGTCATCAAGTTTTCTCTCCATGTAAATGGTGTTTTCTTTTCATATAAATGTTAGAGAATTTCTGATGTAAGGTTATGAAAAATGATAAATGACAGTACTTTAAAAAAACTATTTGTCTTTCTTAAAAAAAACGAAACAACATTAAATATCTCTTCTAGCTCTTTTTGTGTTAGCGGCCTACGTATAGTGGAACACGTCTAAAACCAAAAAATACATTTAGCTATAAAAAGAAACGATATAAAATGAGAAAAATTTGTTTATTTAATATACTTATAAACTTTAAGGTGTGTCGTAAAATTTACGCTCAACGGAAATTCCCAAATATCAATGAATGACAAGAACTTCTAAGCATACCTGTAGTTTAGAAAAATCCTGAAAAACCCTGAATATCTCGGAACTTGATTCTTGCGACTAAGTTTTAAAAGTGGGGGAAGCGATAAGGCGCATGTGTCGTAAATTTTGCGACAGCGCGCCCGCTGGAAGGTTAAACCTCGGGCTCTATGTGCTTGTTTATTTTCCCCTGATGACGTGTTGAATTGCCAACTTAACAACAATCAAACAATTTAAATGATTTACTTTTCGAAAACCCTCTCAACCACTCCCTTTGCCCTTAAATCCATCTTATTTGAATTTATAAGTTGAAAACTTTATTTTTTTCTCTCTCTCTCTCAATCTATCTCTTTCTCCCTTTGTATTCATGAAATATCTAATGATAATTGTTGTCAATTTGCATAATGAATGGCCCAACTTTCTCTTCTTTTTCTTCATCTGATTATTATTATTATTATTATCATTAATACTAATAATAATTAAAAGTACATTTTGGAGTCGGGCCTAAAAGATTCACTTCACTGCGACTTTTAGGCAATTCCGCTTGGTTGGCTGCCTTGGCTTGCAATCTTGAATAATTTGCTTATTCAAGGAAACGGCGAGAGGGGAGATGATTAAGTTGCCACCCCTCCCCTCCTCTCCTCCCTGTGCTGTTAATAACCCTCTTTTCACCCCCAAGGAGTCGCTCCTAAAATCTTCTGCCCTTTCATCACCTGAAACAAAAAGAAACTTGCCCTTTAAGATTTCGAATAATTATATAACTAAGTAATTCTAACAGTATAGGGTTTCTAATATTTAATAGCCGAACCACGTAGGGTTAAATAAAACTTTTTTACACTATTAAATGGGCAATTTTAAAAATATATACATAAATAATTTAATTTATGTATTCATTAGTTATTTATTTATTCATTGTTTATTTATTTATTTATTTATTTGTTAGTAATGAAACTGTTGAAGCTTTTATTTTTGTGCTTAATTTGATTAAAATATGAATTATTATTTAAAGCACACATAATTAATTATAATTATTTATTGAACACGAACAAATAATACAATATAACTAGGACGTTTCGATCGACTTATTCTGCGATCGTTCTCAAGTATGAGCAGCCCATTCCGAATTATAGGTTAACTGAGCCAATCACGTGTCGGTCAGGCTTATATAGACTCCATGTACAGTCCAGTAAAAAACCAACACACTGACGAACTCAGCGCCCCTGTCGGACTGAGCATTACATGTTTTTAAAACTCATAAAGCGAAAAAATAATGACAAATCAAATTGTAATAATAATAACAATTAATTCACACATCAAGAATATTATAGTTTACATAATTTTATTTTATATTTGTCAATATTTTTCACTTTATGGTTTTTAAAAACATGTAATGCTCAGTCCGAAAGGGGCGCTGAGGTCGTCAGTGTGTTGGTTTTTTGACTGGACTGTACATGGAGTCTATATAAGCCTGACCGACACGTGATTGGCTCAGTTAACCTATAATCGGAGTGGGTGCTCATACTTGAGAACGGTCGCAGAATAAGTCGATCGAAACGTTGTAGTTATATTGTATTATTTGTTCGTGTTGAATAAATAATTATAATTAATTATGTGTAATTTAAATAAAAATTCAAAATTTTTTATTTATTTAATAATTTATATAGAATCGGTTTCTCGAAAACGGCTCTAATAATTTCGATGAAAATCATAGATTAGGGAGCTTTTGGGTCGACAAATCAAACTGTCAGGGTCTCATCTTCGGGTAACTTTAATTTGATTTGATTTTTTCTTAATTAAAGTAATTATTCACAGGTGGGTGTGTCAATAAAATTATATGATTGCTTTTTTCATTTTTCTTTTATTAATTAATTATTTGTTTGTTTTTTAATTTTAAAACCCAATAATAGTTAATTACAAATCATATTATTAATTAAAATTGGAAAATTTAATTGATTAAAAGTATTTACTATCGAAGACAGAATGGTAGAACTCAAAGGCAGTCCAAGGATAATAAAAACATATAATTACGAATAAAAATAATTTAGTAGAATGTCATTTTCAGACGATTCAGAGGACAGTCCTATCTTCTTCAGTGTTTAAAATGGTCTACGAAGGAAACTTATCGTACGAATATATTAATATTATAATTTATTAGTCTTAAGTACAAAGTTCTGTGCACAGCGGTGCTTGATGATGGCCAAAGCAAATTTCATAAAAGGAATCGCAGGAAATTGGATAAATTAATTGATATTTAATTTTTATTTTACACTAGCTTCAAGGCCCGCCTTCCGCGGGCCTTTTGCTAGCCAGGGGCCTCGCCCCTGGACCCCGACGTGGCTGCTTTATTGATGTTTTATTAGTTACAGAGAATAAATATAATTGTTTTATTATAAAGTCTTCTAATAGATATAATTTGAGATTCTATTTAACTGCAATATGCACTCATAACAAATAAGATGAAACAAATATTTAAAATGTATTAAAAATCCACTTGTTATCATTAAGGGGAAAATAAAAAAAAGTTATATTATATGTAGGTATTATTATAGATAAGAAGACTTGAAAATTACAATTATTATTTATTTTGCTAGACACAAAAGTATATACAATCTATTTATAAAAAATTCTCTTAAAACCGAAACGTCAAAAATCGAATGTAGAATGGTTATTCCTCGACTGTTAAATGAGAATCGATCATTATTTTTGAATTAAAGTCAACATGAACTGCAAATTGCAACTGATAACTGATTAATAATAAAGAAATAAACATATTAATATTTCAAATGAATTTGGATAAAGTTTAGCAAGTTTATTTTTTTTAATTTTTGTTTTTAATTGTACTTTAAAAAAATAGATTGTTCTTTTAAATCTTTGTTGCATTATTAAATTCTTCTTCAACGATAATGTGGTTAGAACTATTGAGAATGAATGTTAATGAAAATCTTAAAAACAGGGCCGCCAACACTTGTTTAGTTTGCTATTTTAGTTCTTTTATTGTTTGGAAAGCTATGTTGGCTAACCTGATTTTTTTTTTAGTTTTTCCTGATTTTTCCAATTTTCCGGGCAACTTTTCCAATTTTTTTTACGTATTAACCTGAATTGGACTATTACGAACATTTAAAAAAAAATTAGCCAAATCGGTCCAGGCATTTGAGAGATCTGCGCTTAAAAAGAAACAGAAATTCATTTTTATTATACAGATATATGTTATCTCTGTATCAAAAACTACGAGAAATTTTAATTGTTAAAGAAAAAAGTGGTTTCCAAGATTATTGTGATCCAAGAATATGCTAAAGAAAGATTAAAGAATATAATTAGATGTTTTCTTTTAGAGAAAAACTGTTTTTGACAAAGAGAGATAAAATGAACCCCTGAGGAAGTCAAAATTAATTGACGAAAAGTCTGGCCCACTTAATAAAAATTCTGTGTTTTAATTTTTCCAATTCCGTCCAATTGTTTTTATAATAAATTATATTTTTTATTTAATTTTGGCTGCATCCAAAAATCGAGCTTTTTAATTGAATTTCAAATTAAAAATAATATGTATTAATATATTATATCGCTTTTAACTAGGGCAAAAATTTACTGAGCAACCCTCGGTCCGCCGGCATGTTTTCCGAATCAATCATAATTTTAACTCTTCGAAGAGTTTCGTCTGTAACTTTTCACCTCTCTTAGAATAATTTTAATAAAAAATTTTATTGTTTTTTTTTACATAAAGTGAAAACAAGATTTAATTGAAATATATGAAAGAATAAAACATCATCAACAACAACAACAACAACAATAACAGCAGCTGGGAAACTCCAAATATGAAATAAATTTTTAAAAATGAAAAAATATGTTTTTATGTTTGATTATTTTCTTTCTTTTTATTTATTATTATTATTATTCAGAGTAAATTCGTGATTATTAAATTTATTTTTGGTCCCTCGGGTGTGGGAAAGTAAAAAAAGTATGGAAATTATATGGAAGTTAAAAATGGGTCACGCATTCCATTAGAAACAACAACAACAACAACAACAGATGAATTAAAAAGTGAAAAGTAATTGAAAAAATCACTTTAAAATATTCAAAAATTATCAAAAATGAAACTGGTGTTAGCTCTACACGACTTTCACTTACAATAAATATAATTTTTCTTTTTAAATCATGAAATTTCGTCGCTCTACAATTTATCATTTCTAAATACACAAATCGAACCGGCTAATATACAAGGTGAATGTGTTATATGTACAGGGATATAATTCAGGGGGTGGTCATATGGGTCAAAATAAAGAACATATAAACTTATGTCCAGAAACGCTTCTTTTACCAGCTATCCGAAATAAATATAACTAAATATATAATGTCGAGGAATAAAGATTTATTTATTTATTTATCCACCATTTTCTTTTTTTACTAAATAACCAAAATAATCCAAAGAAGAATAGAACAAAGAGTTGAAGAAAATCTGGGGAAGACCAGTTCGGCTTTAGAAGAAACAGAGGCACCCGAGAAGCAATTCTCTCTCTTAGACTAATAATAGAAAGGGCTTTTATCAGGGAAGAATCTGTCTACATCGGATTCATAGACCTAGAAAAAGCATTCGATAACGTCAATTGGGAAATTATGTTTAAAATCTTAAAACAGGCGGGAATAAAATTCAGGGAGAGAAGACTAATCTACAATCTATATCAAAACCAGACGGCAATTATAAATATTGGAGATGAGCAAAGAGAAGCCAAAATAAAAAAAGGTGTAAGACAAGGATGTGTGCTGTCACCCATGATTTTCAACTTATACATAGAAGAAGCGATTAAAGAATTCAGAGACAAAATTGATACAGGTATCGAAATCCAAGGTCAAAAGATCGCTATGTTAAGATTTGCCGATGACATTGGCCCTTCTAGGAAGCAATAAAAAAGAATTAGAGGACGCCCTGAATGGAATTAACCAAATCCTAATAGAAGAAATCAAAATGAAAATAAACAAGAATAAAACCAAAGGTCCTAGTATGTACAAAAAAAGAACAAACGAGATAGGAATGCATCAAAATTAACCAAGAAAACCTAGAAGGAGTTAAGGAATTCCGCTACCTAGGAAGTAAAATAACATGGGATGGGAGGAGCGAAAATGAGTGAAAAATATATATGAGCACATATAATATACTCCGAAAGGTGAACCGCGACCTAAAATCGTGTACACCTACTTCTACTTCCACTTTCATTTCCAAGTAGAAGACAATAGATGACAATAGATTATCTAATGAATTCCAAAGTAATTCCAAATAATTCCAAAGGCGGTGTACACCTAATTCCAATCGCGGTTCACCCAACGTTTCTCTATATATAGAAACATTTAAGGGTTTTTTTTTAATTTTTTAAACCAATTATTTTACATGAATTAATGTATACTGAGCTTCGACTTCAGAGATTACTTCTCCGCCATCGACTGTCCTTGATCATCTTTTTAGTCCTTGATTTTAATAAGAGGAAAAAACTAATTAAATAAAAAACACTCTTTTCCGATAATTATTCCAATTCCGTATTCATTCTCCTGTCTCACCACATTTAAGGGTTGAATTTGTTTTAATAAAAGATTAAACAAAAAAATAAATAATTAAAAATTAAATCAATCAAAACAGAGAAGACTTCAATATAATTTTTTTTTACAATAATTAGCTCAAATTTATATTCGATTGCAGGATCAGATCTAGGGGAGTTGCAGGGAGATGCACGTGTCCCCGGCGCTAAATTATTTTAAGAAGCGACACATTTTGGGAAGCGAGAGATTTTTTTGTAATGTAATTTTAAATAGCATGGTGTAAAAATTTAAATGATTTATTCTTGTCGCTATAAAACCATATGATTGTTTATTATAACATATTTACTATTTTTATCATACTTTACTTGTTTTATATAGTATACAAAAGACCTAGATCCGACTCTGTTCGATTGGCTGTTTAGTTAGCAATATTAAACTAGTAGATTTGAAGATAGAAAATCAAAAATAAACAAAAAATCGGTTGTTCGTAAAGTTGGTTTACTGACGATATTGAACGTGACAACGTCATAAGAAAATACTGATGGAATGGTATTTTCTTATGACGTTGTCACGTTCAACTATCGTCAGTAAACCGACTTTACAGACAACCGATTTTTTCATAAAATTCTTCGTTCAGAAAATCATTTTAAATTTACAAAATACTTGAATAAAATTTATTGTTTAAATTTCTACTCGACTGTTAAAATTTAATTTTTGATTTTATTATTTTATAATAATAAATTTTGTATTGACATTATTTCTTTCAGCAAGTAAACTGAATAAAAGTTGTTGTTCAATTAGTTACTTAATTATTTTTGCAAATTTAATTGTAATTTATTGTAAAAAAGTAATAATTTTGAATAATTTATTATAAGAATAAACTGTGATTAAATTATTGTTCATAAATCTTAAATTTAAAATTTAAAATTTGGAAACATCATTAAAATTTTTGTAACTGTAGCTTTTAAAAAACCCGCCTCAATCTTTGTCGCTCGTTCCGCGCTCTCGCTTGCACTTCAAGCCTTAAATGGAACGCCTCATGAATCATGTTTTTTCGAGCGTGCAACCGGCTTCATCGAATTATAAGACGTTGTCACGTCAAAAAAAAAAATGAACTATCAGTAAAAATTAAAATTAAATTAAGTATTACATGATATTGTTATAATAATGATTGTTTGTGCTATTGTTGTTTTTGTTCTAGTTCCAAATGAGAAACCAGCGTTATTGCTCAATGGTAGTCTTACATCATCAGCTTCCGCGTCAATCGCGTCTTCTTCTACCAGGAATAGGTCCGAGATGGACAACCTGGTGTCCACCCCCGCATCTCCCCTATGGTCCAGTTGGTCCTCCTGGTCGCCGTGCAATGCCAAAAGAACAAAAGGCGCCCTCGGCTGGCGAATCAGAACGAGAAATTGTCTCAATGGTATTTTATTAAATAAATACATTTAACTCACTCAATCGTTAGAAATTTTAATTATCCTACTATATATGTGAAAATAGGATGTTTCTCATTCACGTCATAACGCCTGTACAGATTTAAATGTAATTTGACAGAAAGATAGATTACCAGGTGTTGTGTAACTTAAAAATGCGGGTTTTTTCCAATAGATGGCCACAAAACCTATAAATTCTGGCGCCGTAACAAATATGTCGTTTTGTAGCTATGATGCCAAGCTTCAAAACGACATATTTGTTTAAACCTTTAAGACTTAGTAACATTATTTTTATCGGTGGTAAACATTTCGAGTTTTGAGGCAAACAAAGAGCATTTGAGGCACGTGCTGATTTTCTTATTCAATCAGAAAAAAATGCAGCGGAAGCACATCGAATACTTGTGGAAACACACGGTGAAGATACTCTATCTGTCGACACTTGCAAACGGTGGTTTATAATTAGTATAGAGATTGTGATGTTGGTGCAAGGTGAAACATCTTTAATAAAGATAAGAGTAAATAAATATTATATTTGTTATATAAGTGACCAAGAATCCTTAACTCATAGTAAATCAATATTAAATATAATATTTATTTACTCTTATCTTTAACGGTGGTTTAAACGATTCAGAAACGGTGATTTCAATGTCAGTGACAAAAAAAACGTGAAAATCGATCGAAACAGTTTGAAGACACCGAATTGCTGGTGAAACCTGGTGAAACAGTTGATACAGATCGCTACCGACAACAAATGATTAATTTGAATCATACGTTGATCGAAAAACGACCAGTATGGGCTCGAAGGTATGGGAAGGTGATTTCTCTGAATGACAACGCACCCAGTCACGAAGCAAAACTGGTCAAGTACACTCTGACAGCACTTGGATGGGAAATATTATCCCACCCGCCGTACTCACCAGACCTTGCTCTTTCCGACTACCAGCTGTTTTCATCCACGCACTTATTGAGCAGCATTTCCATTCTTAAAAAGACGTCCAAAAATGGCTCGACGACTGGTTTTACTTACGCGAATTTCAATTCTTTTGGAATGGCATGCATAATTTGCCTACTAGATCAGTGTTCGGCAAACTTTTTCTGTTCAAGGTACACCTACCAAATCAAGAAATTTTAGAGGTACAACAAAGAAAAAAACAATGTTTAATTAATATTTATTTATTATTATAATCAATATAATAAGAAAAGATGCTTAATGAGAAATGTGAGCCTGCTTAACTGAGCACAGGCGAATAGAATTTGGAGGAATCGTTGATAAGGCTGCTCGCATAACTCTCAGCTATGTATAGGTGCATTATCTTAACAAAACTTGACATTTTTCCGCGGAACACCATCTAATGGCCACGGTATACCAGTGTGCCGCGGCACACACTTTGCTGAACACTGTACTAGATGACAAAAATGTGTAGAAAGCGAGGGCCTTTGAATAAGGATACTTTGAATAAAATATATTTTTCTATTTTTTCTAAATTATGGTGTATTTTTATTGAAAAATTCCGCATTTTAAAGTTACAGACTTAGTATATCCTAAAATAGCATATATTAGGCTATTATTTATAAATCTTTTGTGCAAATTAGTTGAACCATGGGGTTTTCTCCAGTGGTAAAAAACCAAATTATTAAATAAATAATTGTTTTTGTGGTGGTGAAATTGTAACTAGGCACGCGGATTGTGCTGGAAAGGAGCTGCTCGGGCGAGAATGCGGATCGGGAGTCATGCCGTTTTGGCGTGGACTCAGCATCCTCGGAGGGCTCCAGTCGTGGTTGTCACGAGTGCGTGGGCGGCGAAGTCTGCGTAGCCCTTGCCCTCGAAGGGCCGCCCACTTGTCGTCCAGCATCCGACCCTCGAGATCCAACAGGTTGCGCCGGACATTGCCGGCATGGCAGCGAAATATGCCAGCGTCTCGACCACAACGCATTCAGGTGAGCATTTCGACAACTAACCCATCTAGGCAGGGATTCACCTGGAAACAGTAGTAGGTAGTAGGTTTTGATTGGCCTCCACTCTTTCGGGAATTTAGACACGAGCTTTGCTATTTATTTAACTACAATGCAGCCAACTTAGACCTTTTTTTTTTTTTTGATTTTCTATATACTATATATATTTGTCTAGATTAATTTGTAACAACGCTTAGAGAAATTTCTCTAAAAAAATTACCGTATTGCCTAGAATTGAACCGACGAACTCTTGAACTAAGGGCATTAGCTCTAGACATTACGCCATTGAAACATTAATAATTATATTTTGATTTCTGTTACTGAAACTATAAATTTTTGATTTAGACTCGTGTCGAGATAATATTGTATTCATTTGAACTCGAATGAAAATGAAAAACACCAATAGATTTTAAATTAAGAAACATTAAATATATATTAATTAACGAGGCAAATTTGAAATATAATTGTCAGCTCGGATTTTAAACTGATGGCTCCAATCGATTTTCATTAACCAGGCAAATTTGAAATATAATTGTAATTTTGAAATGAAAGACTCCAATTCATTTTAAATTAAGAAACATTAAATATATTTTTTGTAATTAATTAAATTAATTGAACCGCGTAAATTTGAATAATTTCCATGATTCAGCCTGCGAATTTTTTGCAGTTCATAAATCATTTCATTATTTTTGTTTTGAAAAGGAAAATGAAATTTAAATTTAAATTTTAAATTTAAATATATTCATAATTATTCCTCCCCCCCCTCCCCACTCAAAAAATTAAAGAGGCGAAACTTTTAAGAGACGATGTATTTTCGGTAGTTTACGGGTATACATTTGGAGTGTGGTTTTTTAAGAGAAATAAAATTTTTGGACCTTCGGCACGCCCTCGAAGCTCGTTTATATATATATATATATATAATAATTTTTTGAGGATACAAATTTTCTTTTAAATAGGTGTTAGTTTTATTCCTTTTTGGCAAAAAACACATTTTTTATCTTTTATTTTTCTTTATTTTATTTTTACCCAGAAACGTTTCGACATTTACAATTATGTCATCTTCAGCCTAAAACATTTCAATCATTACAAAATATACAATGACAACTTCTCATCACAAAACAACACACTCTCAAAAATTACATCAAAAAGACATATCTTGGAACAATCTTAAGATGGGAAAAATTCCCTCACATCGAAATTATCACAATATGTAACATATGTAACATTATCCTTCTGCCCAACAATTATTTTTGGATAAACATTCAAATTCAATGACTCTTTCATAAATCACTCACAGTTAGTCCGATTTAAATTCTTTATTTCAACTTAAAACTACATTGCCAACTCAACACACCAAATCCCCCCACAGACCCCAATTACTTTGCCAACTCAACACAGATTTTTATGTTATTTTCTTCCGTAAAGATAACAGCTCGTTATTCAATTGAATTTTATTCTTTTTTAGTATCTCTATTAAATTTTCATTCAAGTTTATCTTCTCTTGTTTAAAAACATCCTTTAACCTGTCTTGGGAGTCATTATACTTTGGGCAATCGTGAATTAAATGGTCCATATCTAAAATCATTTCCTCACAGTCACGTGGTTTAAGGGGCTCCAAATTCATGCGTATCATGTTGATTAATAAAGTAAAGGGAGTGTAGTTTCACAGTGAATGAAATAAACCTCAAAGAGGTTTATACAAACTCAATATATTTCGGATTATTAGTCCATCATCAGGAGTTTACAGATTAAAAACTAACATTATTTGAAAAGTGATCACAAAATATAACATCTAAATCATACGTACCAATATAACAAAATATAACATCCAAATCATACGTACCAATATAACACAAGAAAAACATCAACATTTAACAATATACGTATCATGTTGATTGATAACAGGTTATGATTTGTCCTTAGTCTGGATTTCTTGAATAATCCTCTTTATAGAACCATGGTTTTCACCTGTAAACAATTCACGCCAATGAGAGAAGCAATAAGCTAGGAAATAATAAATTAGTCTGAGAACGGAAATGGGATTCTCCCTCCACCTCCTCCCTGCCCCCATTTCCGCTCACTTTAACCGAACCTTCAAAATGGTCGAATAGCAAATCCGGATTCAATTAATTCAATTCATTTCAAATGATTGTATACCGACAAACAGAAAATAAAAAAATTAACATTTAATCTGTCAGTTGAATTTCGAATCTTTCATTAATTATTGCAAATATGCATTATTGGACGATGTTAATTATTAACAAACAATTACATATATTCAAAATTAATAGTCCAATTTGCTTTACAATTAATTATTACGCAATGAGAGAAATAAATACAATTAAAAATAATTTAATTATTTGATTTCGAATTTAATTATTTGGAAAAGGATTGTATTGGACAATGCTTAAAATAAATATAGAAATAAATTGAAGAAAAAAGTCAACTTTTTCAAAACTCGATATGTTAAGGGTGCAATTTTTAATGCCTTGTTTCTTATTGAAGAAAGTTTAATTTTGGTTAATCTAAGTCAGGGCGATTATTAAAATAATTCTTTCACTATAAGTTTTAGCTCAAAAGATAAATAGTGTATAAACATTAATAGCTAAAGATTAGATCAATTATGATGCGACATAATTGATTAACATATTAAATAAAAAAACACTATCAAAATATGATATTAAATTAGCTAATTTTACCAAAAAAATACAAAAAAAAAATTCTAAAGAAGCAAGTACAAAGTGCTGTACCATATTGAAATCTTGACTAAATAGGCCAATTTTATAAATAACTTGCCATGCTTGTTTACTAGACTTTTTTTACATTAAAGATAACTTAAAGTTAGCTGATGAAAATTTTTTAAAATAGAAATCCGGCAAAAATATTTTTTTCTTCAAAAGTATAGTAAGGTAAACGCTCTAGTAAATGGGCCGGTTAAGAGAAAAATTGAAGTAAAACTGAGTTTCAACTGCTACATATTAAGCAAACTGGTCCAAATTTTTACCTGTCATACTATTATCTGTCCTACACCTAAAACCAAAATTTTAACACACTAGTCGCATTTACAAAAATAAAAATAATTATATACCATAACTTACCTGATGCACCGATAATGGGGCAGTATTTTATCCGACGTACCAGTAATGGCCCCACAATAATGGGCCATCTATTAAATCTATTGTGGAACAATAATTAAGTCTATAACATCCTAGAATTACAAAGAGGTGTAACTAAAAACAAAATTTGTCTGTTTTATTCATATTTTTCTAAAACTTTAAAGAAAATGACGATGGTCCAGTAATGGGCCAGCCCGCCAATTATTGGAACCATTCATAGTACAATGACCATTCCTGTACTGATCAGTGATCAGTTAGGTTTCGATCGAGGTTCTCAACAGTAACCATGTTCTTATGTTGGGGTGGGCTGGCCCATTACTGGGACAATTGAACAATTCGTGATCCCATGAAGGGCCACCCTATTTTGGCAATGAAATCTTAAGTTTTTCATCATTTATGCACTGTACAATTTGAATTATACATATTATCGTACTAAGTATTCCTTAAAGTCACTAAACAGGCATTATAGTAAATAAATATTTTTTTTTTATTGTTAAGGATAAATAAATTGAATTGCTTCTTTCCAGTAATTTATTTTATTATTTAAATGGTTAATCCAAATATTTCGAGAGCGCTCTCGGCATCTCTTCCTCAGTGGAAACTGTGGGACCACACAATAGACAAGTCAGTGAGTTATTATTAATAACAGATGTCAAAAGGTACTCACCCACTCCCCCACCAATGTGCCGACCACATCAGTTTGTACAGAACATTGATAAAAGCCTGATTATACAACACACACACATATATATACAAATTAAAAATGAGATAACATGCGAGTATATACAATTATTTACATCTCTTTATAATAAAGTCCGAATGAAATTTAAAAAATCAAAAAATAATCAGTACTCGAGCTGTTCTAAATTTAACATGAACTAATTAATGTTAATGACCAGTCAAGGGAAGGTCAACGACCACAATATTGTCTATGTTTTTTGGCACGCGGAATTAATTAATAAAAAAAAGCATAAATGTTTATTTTTTTGTCATTTCTATTAAAATTTTGTACTCCCTCATTAAATAAATATTATTTGTTGAAAAAAATCAGATTTTTTAATCAGAAGTTAAAACAATCACAAATATTCGTCTGTTTAGCAGAATAATCCAAAAACTTGACACAAAGTAAAGGAATGAAATCAATTCCAGTGCTAAGGTATCCTAGCAGGAAGTAGTCAATGGCCCTTATCCCTTCCACTGACCTAGGTAACAAAAGACCCTTCATTTCTCAACATTTTAAAGGGGTGGCCCATTATAGGAGCATGGCCCATTACTGGAGAGTTTACATTACTTATGGTTTTATTTTGAATTCTGGTCAATAGCAGGATTAATCAAGATTGCGAAACAAAAATTAGAATAATAAAATATGTAAATTTGTAGCCACGGCATCTCATTGTTTAGGGCAGGGTAAAGATTTTCACTATTTTCCAAAAAATGCCTATAACTCGAAAATTATGACACATTTATTTAAAAAAATATATGTTCAGAACCGTCGTAAATTGCCCTATTCCCTGTTTACGGTTTATCGTTGTGATACGGGACACCCTGTAGATAGAATTGAATCAATTAAAAGGATTCAAATAAATGTTAACCATGGAAGTATGCATACAAAGAATCTTGTAAACATATTTTTTGAAAACAAAATTTCTATAAATTCAATGATACTTATATATCTATAGAAATTATATTTCAATTAGATTTGTATATTAATGAAAAATAAAATTGAAAGTAAAAGCTTATAAAAGGGTTCATTTCTAATGAAAAGACTGCTGATAAATGTGGACCGACTTTACCATAGACCTGTGTACCGTGTGCTCTTTCATAACTATTTACCGTATATAATTTTTCATCTCATATACAACAAATTTTAAAAGAATCGATATTTTTGTGATTTGTTGTAATTTTTAACCGACTTCAAAAAAGGAGGAGGTTCTCTATTCGACTGATTTTTTTTTGTGTCTATGTTACCTCATATCTCCGCCAATTGTGAACCGATTTTGAAAAAAAAATTGCATTGGGTTCAGTCTACCTTCCGATTGGTCCCATTTTTTTCATTGGTAGTAGACCTTTTTTGTTAGGTTTGTCCAGGCCTAACTTCTTTGTTTATGAACCGATTTCGATGATACTTTTTTATAGGAAAGGGGGTATCTTAGGGATGGTGCCATATTAATTTGGTCAAGTTCTCATGATATGATCACTATTAATAACATCACTAAAAAAGAGAAAAGAAAAAATAATTTTTAAGAAAAAATAAAAACTCAACAAATAAAAATTAAATTCAACAAATAAAATACACATAAAAGGTATAAAATAATTATTATCTTATTTAGTTACAACTAAACGACGAAATATTAACATGAAATTACTTTTTGAAGTCGATACCAAACAAACTATACCTATAAGCGAGCGTACCCGCCAAAACGTACTTAAGTAAGATCCGTCGAGTGCGATTCATAAAATGTATAGTTTGTTTGGTACCGACTTCAAAAGTAATTTCATCTTATTATCTTCGTCGTTTAGTTGTAACTAAATAAGATAATAATTATTTTATACCTTTTAGTGTATTTTTAACCGACTTCAAAAAAGGAGGAGGTTCTCTATTCTACTGAATTTTTTTATGTATATGTTATTTCATATCTCCGCCAATTGTGAACCGATTTTGAAAATTTTTTTTGCATTGGGTTCAGTCTAGCTTCCGATTGGTCCCGTTTTTTTCATAAGTATTAGACCTTTTTGTTAGGTTTGTTCATGCCTAACTTCTTTGTTTATGAACTGATTTCGATGATTCTTTTTATTGAAAGGGGGTATCTTAGGGATGGTGTCATATTAATTTGGTCAAGTTCTGATGATATGATCACTATTAATAACATCACTAAAAAGAGAAAAATAAAAATAATTTTTTAAGAAAAAATAAAACCGACTTCAAAAAATTAAATGCAACAAATAAAATACACTAAAAGGTATAAAATAATTATTATCTTATTTAGTTACAACTAAACGACGAAATATTAACATGAAATTACTTTTTGAAGTCGGTGCCAAACAAACTATACCTATAAGCGAGCGTATCCGCCAAACGTATACTAAGTAAGATCCGTCGAGTGAGATTCATAAAAGGTAAATGTTTGGCACCAACTTCAAAAAGTAATTTCATGTTAATATTTCTTTTAGTTTAGTTGTAACTAAATAAGATAATAATTATTTTATACCTTTTAGTGTATTTTATTTGTTGAATTTAATTTTTTTGAAGTCGGTTTTATTTTTTCATTCAGAAATTATAAAGCGAGAAAGGTCTTGTTAGTTTTCCTCTAAAAAGAAATAAAATATGTTGATTCCGAAAAAAACTTTCTAAAAGCTTTCACTTTTTTGAAGAATTTTAAACGTTTTCGAATCTCGAGCATTAAATTATTATTTAACGCGAAGGAAGGGATATTATCATACAATAGTGCGAGAGCAAAAATCAGAAAGAAACCGAGAGAGAATTAAACTGAAGACCTTAATATTGTGAATCAAAATTTTTGAAATTCTCCAAAGATTAAAAATTTTAAATTTTTCAAAAAAATCAAAAATATTGAAAATTTAAAAAAAAATTCAATATTTTCAAAAAAATGAAAATTCTCAGAACCCCGGATGAGAATCGAACTCTCATGACCTTAAGATTGTGAATCGAAATTTTCCAATAAAAAAATCAAAACTATAAAATTTTTATATTTTCCAAAAAAAATCCATAATTTTTGAATTATTTTCCAATAAATGAAAATTCTCATTTTATAATGTTAATTCAAATAATATAGTGAATTCAAATAAATTTCTTAAATACTATACAAATTAACTACTTTTTGAAGGAGACAATAAAAGAGTGTGTCTTCTGCTGGAATTATAAATTTTATTTATTTATAACGAGACTATAGTTTCGAGGGCTTTGCCCTCTTCATCAGTCTATTACAATGGATTCACAGGAATTAATTTATGAATGAAAGGTTAAAATCTTTCATGTGGTTAGGTTAAGAAATTGTTCAGTGTGGGCAAGTTAAGAATTGAAATTTATACTTGTTTTATTATTTTGGCTGTAGGTGGCGTTCATGAAGTTTTTATTTTAGCGGCTATTTTTAAAATAAAGCTTTCGGGAATTTCTATTTTTCGATTTAAGAATTTTTTTGGTGAATTATTGTATGATTTTAAAATTTCTAACGATTCGAAAATACTAATTTTTAAGGGATCTAATTCTGATCTAATTAATTTAATATTTGATTCATCTGGAAAACAATGTTTCTCGGAGATTAAATGGTCTGTAAAATGCACTATGTCCCGAACCCCCTTTAAAAACTCTTTTGTGTTCCGAAATGCGTGTGTTTAAATTTCGTTCTGTTTTCCTATATTAGCTTTATTCGTTTTGGATGACTCGGGCGCCCTTATGCTCGGCCTCCAGCTCACTAACGCCCATATTCGTTTAGGAATACCAAACTGCAAACTTGGTGCGCCTCCAGCCCTATTCGTTTTGAGATGGTTGTGGCACTGCTGGCCGCTTGCTGGCGTGCACCAAGTACACATGCTCATCGAGCATGGTCACTTGGGGCACTCTTGGTTAATCTTCGCACCATTTTGAATTTCAAAACACCGATTTTTTATATACTCTGTTTTAAACTTGAATTTATTATTGTTATTTAATTTAGAATAATGAATGACCAGGAAAGTTATTATTTTATTAAATTATTTATATAAATTATTCTTTTAAGTCGTTTATTTGTTATTATTACATTGAATATTAGTTTCTTCTGCTGGAAAAATAAATTTTTAATATTTTTGGTTAAAAAAATAAATAATTAAAAATTATTTTATTAAAAATAAAACAGAAGACTCTCATTTTATTTTTAACCTAAAATAAAAACAATTCTGTTACCATCGACAGTGAAATCTTTTATTCAACTAATACATTTTTAATAAGTAGGTTATAATGAAAGAAAATAAATAAAATTAAATACATTTTTAACTTATTTATAAAGAGACTACAGTTTAAAGGGCAAAATTTATTTTTCTAGAAGAAGACACATTTTTTTTTGACTTTTCGACCTTTCTAGCCATTAGCGAATTTACGATACTAATTATTTTTTATTAAATAAGTTTCTACCCCCCCCCCCCCACGGGTGACAACATTTTTTATTGTCTCCTTTAATAATAATATAAAAAATTTTCCGATCATTTGAAGTTCATCATCTGAGCTGATGAAGATTCACAATCAGAATCACTTTCGAGAAGTAATTTTATAATGGAAAATTCTTTTCCATAAAAGTATCCATTATTTATTTGTAACTAGGTACCTATATTATTTATTTAAAATAATTATTAAATAAATAAATTATATAAATAAATATATAACCTATTATATATGTATACCTACCACTCTTAATTATTACACTAGAATAAAAATAATATTTTTTTTTAAATTTCGTTATTCAGAATATAGCCATGAGTCAAAAATACATTCGTTTTAGAGTCAACCAAACTAGGGCACACCTGAAGTGCCCCGGCTGAAAAAAGTGACACCAGATGGTGCACTTGACTCAACTTAAGGCACACACGCAATTTCCAAAACGAATAAAGCTATTATAGGTCGAATCACATTCTCCACATTTTTTGGTCCATTTTTTGAATTTTGTCTTTCTTAGTTATTAAGCTAATATCAGATCCCAATGTTCTAGAGGATTTGAAAATAGTTTGATATCCTAATGTTTTGAATTTTAATTGTAAAATTTCTGAAATTTTTCCATAGTATGGGATTATTAATTTTGGTTTTGATTCTGGCTCGGACCGTTGGGAATAAATCAGATCCAGAGTTGACTTTTAATTTTCTTTTTTAATAGTTTGTCAATAAGGGTTTCCTCGTAACCGTTTTTAGCTGCTATTTGTTTTATTATTCCTAATTCTTTATTGAAATCTGTTTTATCTAAAGGGATGTTGGTTAATCTATGAATCATTGAGTGGAATCCTGCTAATTTGTGTGTGTGATAGGTCTGCAGGAATTATTATTTATAGCTGTTTCTGTGGTCGTGGGTTTCCTAAATATTCCAAAAGTATGTTTTTTATTTGAAATTTTGATTTCTACATCTAAATAATTTAGTGTTTTATCTTTTTCGATTTCGCTGGTAAATTTAATTTTGTCATGGATAGACTAATTTACAAGCCAGAGAAAAACAAAATTTAAGCCAATTGATGAACCTCTGTATAAATCACAATTTCTTTCAATTTAACAATAAAATATATAAACAAAAGAATGGATTAGCAATAGGCAGCCCCCTATCACCCCTACTAGCGGAAATATTTTTAGAAAATTTCGAAACAAAATTTCTTAACGTAGAATACAAATTTTTCAAATATATACACTATTACTACCGGTATGTAGATGATATTATTTTACTCTGGACAGGTACAAAGCGCGTTCTGGGTGATTTTATCAACAATATATATTCTATCCATGACAAAATTAAACGGGTTTTTACTAGCAAAATAATATATGAAAATGTGTGAGATTTTTTCCTTATCTTAGGTATTGGAATCCAAACAGGCAATTGACAATAATCATTATCCTCCTTTTATCACATTTATGAATGATAAAAATGTTTTGAATGAATTCATATATTTATATATGTTACGGCTATTTGGATAGTTCATAAACTAGCTGGATAGTTTATAAACTAACCAAACCATTGGCTATTTTGATAGAAAACGCAATTTCCACTAAAATATCAGCTAGTTTGCAAACTAACCAACTAATCATCTCTAATTCATCAAATAAGAAATACCATGAACATTAAGCCTAGTTAGTTTTTAAACTAGCCAAAGGTTTGGCTATTTTATGTTACTAGAAATTATGGTTTTCATATTAGCCAGGCTACATTGAATAGTTTTATAAAGTAACACACTTTTTTTGGTTTTCTCAATAATTTCAAGTAAATAAGCCAAGACTCTTGGTTAGTTTGCAAACTAGCTGCTATTTTAGTGGAAATTATGTTTTCTATCAAAATAGCCAATGGTTTGGTTAGTTTATAAACTATGCAGCTAGTTTATAAGCTATCCAAATTTGCAAATAAGCCGTAACATATACATTTCGTATTTGTATTGTGTTAATATTTAAAATTATTGTTAAACATTTTTTTCTCAGTACTCTATTGTATAAATTGATTAAAATTGGGCTTTCTGTCCGTGTATATATTAATAAATAAATAAATACATTTTATTATTGATTCTAGCGCCAGGTGTCGGAATAAAGTACTAAATCTTAATTGAAGAATCGCTGTTTCTTTAATATTCCTAAATACTTTATCTCTGGTATTTGTTCTTTTTTTCCCTCCTCTCTTCACTTTTGCATGATAAAAGCCCTGGCTGGCATTTCAATGGAAAATCTCAAAAATCTTTTTCTCTGTGCATTTCATTTAATCTGAAAATGTAAATTTCTATATATATATATCTGTACATATATATTTATGAATGTAGACATAAAGTTTGCCCTCTATAGCGTAAAATTAAAAGTTAAATTAAAGAAAACAGTTTCCTTAAGGAAAGTTTTTAGTTGATTTTAATAGTTGCCATTGGAAAATCGAGAGAGAGAATTGTTTTAATTTAGACCATTGGGGAAATAAGGAGGGGAGGGGGGGCCTTTAGTGAAAACAAAATGAAAAAGTAAAAGAGAAAGAGATAGAGAACTCTTGAGATTTCTTTTGAAAAATCTTTTAAATCTGATTGCAGGATTTCAAGTGGCTTTATTCCCCCCCCCTGGCCAAATCTTCCTTTTTCGACCCCTCCGCCCCCCTCTATTCATCTTTAAATGATCTAATGGAGAAACTTGATTGAATTATTTCAATTCAATTGGATTCCATGCAATGTACTAGAAAGAGATAGGAAAGAATTTCGATTTCAATTGAAATTGGAGATTCGATTAAGTACACGATAAATATTTAATCTTTTATTGATGACTAATAGATAATATTTTCTTCAACTGTTCTAGTGTTATTTATTTATTGGTCACAGAAATAATGAATAAAATAATTTAAAAATTTGTTAATAAAATAATCACTATGATCGACAAAAATTAAACACAAATTTGTATCCGTAAATCTAACAATGGATTCGAGTAGATACGCTGATTATCACGTAATTTCCCGAATTTTTTTACAACAGGTCAGCGTTTTGAGATATTATCGGTCAAAACGACGAAAAAGGCCATTTTGTCTTATTTTCTAGTACTATTAAATATTAAACAGCAATATTTGAAATCATTGACGTTATAGAAAACAGCTTCATCTTTGATTTTCAAATTACTTGTTTGTAGCTCAATTATTACTCAAGTTATAACTAAATAAGCTGACGTGTTCTGATGTGTCCATCCACTAGACTTTACCATACAACCTGGCCCCTCACTTATATTTAATATTTAATAAAATTATTTATAATCATCTAGGGGAGGGGGGTTAGTTTTTCGATTTTTAGACTCCTGGGGGCCCACTGATTATGTATACAAAATTTGGTTGAGTTTGGTACAAGGGCCAAGATTTTCATTTTTGCCCCCCCCCCCCACCACCACCACCACCATTTTGGGCGGCTAGTTTTTCCATTTTTAGACTTCTGGGATCCCACTGATTAATACAAAATTTGGTTGAGTTTGGTGCAAGGACCAAGATTTTCATTTTTTGACCCTTCACCCCCCCTCCCATTTTGGGCGGTTAGTTTTTGCATTTTAAGACTTCTGGGGTCCCACTGATTATGTATACAAAATTTGGTTGAGTTTGCTCAAATGGCCTAGATTTTTCATTTTCAACCCCCCCCCCCCCCCCCCTCTCCATCCCCCTTAATTTTAGGTTGATATGCACCAAAATCTAATCAGCTCTTAATCTCAATGGACCAAAACTACTTGTGAAATTTGGTTTTGATATTCACACTAGTTTTTGAGCTAGCTCGCCCCAAAAATTTGGCAACGCACAAACAGACTAACAGACATTTTGACAAAACAATTATTATCTCAAAAAATATAATTTTTTCGATGTTCATTTATTAGAGCTTTTTTGTAGACCGAAATTCCTTGGTTTCGCTCAATTTTTTTAATCAAAAAAAATACTTTTTTCATGCACGATTAGAATACTTGACCATACACTGTATGGTAAAGTAAAAAGCTTTTTATATTTTCAAGTAAATTTTTTGTTAATATACTTTTTATTTAATAATCATCCAATTAAATTAAAGCGTGAGAAAATGAAGGGATGCATATACCATATAGCACGAAGGGTTGAATGCGATGTTAGAAATTCGCCTGATTTTAATTGAAAGGGTTAAACGAGTCCAAAGATCAGACCAGAGCATGGAATTAATAATTAAGACAGGCAATTTAGCCCTCTCTCTCTGTTAAACACAAAGAAAAATTTTTAATAAACTCATTAGAGATTTATAATTGTTTATATATTTAAAATGAAACAATTATTACGTAATAATAAGAAAAATGGAATTAATTGGATTGTTCAATGAATATAACACAAAGAGTGAAATTTTTCTCTTTGGCTTTACGTGTCGTTTGGAAGGAAGCCACCCTTGCTTTTGCTACGCCACCCAGCCACCCCATTTCTCTTTTTATTTGGCTAATCAATGTAGATTCAAAGTTCAATTAACATTCAGCGAACGTAGATCGGAAGCATTTTTGAATTTTTCATTCAAACCAAAAAAAAATAAATAGGAATATGAATTCACCCCCACCCCTGCCCCCGCACCACCCCCAATACAATCCACTTCTCTTGTCTGTTCTCTTCTTTAAATAGAATTAGTGGTTAAAGAGGGGCATCCAGGTTAATACTTACCAGTGTTTTCTTTTTTTATTTGAATTTTCATTATTTTTAACCGAATTTGAAAAAATGAGGAGGTTATCAATTCAACGGAATGTCTGTTTTTTGCCGATTGATCCCGCATGAATTTCATTGGTATTGGACCTTTTTTGTTATGTATGTTCACGCTTAACTACTTTGTTTATGGACCGATTTCGATGATTCTTTTTTTATTGGAAAGAGGATACCTTAGGGGTAGTCACATATTAATTTGGTCAAGTTTTGATGAAATAATCAATGACAAAATAACGGAAATCTCCAAATCTTATATGCAAATAATCGAAATTATAATAAATAAAATCTTTTATAAAAAAAAAACAATCTTAAAACGTTCATTTAAAACCCGCTAACGTTTAGAGATAATTCATCTATTTATAAATTGAATTTTATTATCAATTTCTGATGAGAAGGATGGGTGATTAGAAAATTGGCACCAATCGACTTGATTGGGGAATAATGGAATTGAAATAATTATCGGAAAAGAGGTTTTTTTATCTAATTAGATTTTTCCTCTTATTAAAAACAAGGACTAAAGATGAATAAGGACAATCGATGGTGGAGAAGTAATCTCCGGAATCGAAGCAAAAAATACAATGTATACATTAATTAATGTAAAATAATTGGTTTAATAAAATTTATAAAAAAAATAAATATCAATTTCTGATTCATTCGTCCGACGCTTTCTTACGAGATGCATGCAAGGTATTTAATTCACTATTCTTAACCTCACTAAAAAGAGAAAAATAAAAATTATTTTTAAGAAAAAAAACCGACTTCATAAAAATTAAATGGAACAAATAAAATAATAAGAACTCAAAATTAAAATAAATTGCACTAAAAGGTATAAAATAATTATCTTATTTAGTTACAACTAAACGATGAAATTGTTACATGGAATCACTTTTTGAAGTCGGTGCCAAACAAACTATATAAGCAAGCTTGTTGTCTTCATTACCCGTCAAATGTACTAAGTAAGATCCATCGAGTGCCATTCATAAAATGTATATGTTTGGCACCGACTTCAAAAACTGATTTCATGTAACAATTTCATCGTTTAGTTGTAACTAAATAAGATAATTATTTTATACCTTTTAGTGCATTTTATTTGATTTTTGAATTCTTATTATTTTAGTTGTTGAATTTAATTTTTTGAAGTCGGTTTTTTTTTATATGTAGCCATTCATAAGCTACAAATTACAATTGTTATTAGTATCTTCTATTTCAATTACAGCTTTTCCCTGTATATTGGTTTCGAAGTTGATAACTTCTTAGTATATTTATAGTTTCATGCTGATGACGTAGTCCATAGCGACCTCATCCACCCTCCCGTTGCTATGGAAGCCAAGAATACGTCATCATAATGAATCTAAATTTAATCTAGACGTTTTGACCATATATAGTACATAATATAGTCTACTAACCATGATTTTTTCGATGTTCACTGATAAGGTGATAAGTAAGGTGACCACCTATAGTCTTTTAGGAAGTTTGATACTGTACCTACTTTTAAAATCTGTACTCAAAAATTACTCCTTGTCATTCTTTTGGACTCAATTGTAATATTAAAAATAATAAAACTATAACGATTATTGTACCTAAGCAAATCCGTATCATTCTGTACTATCAAAACCATAAAGAAATAAAATTATACTCAATTTTAGTAAAATATTTCGATGGATTAGGGAGATTAAGGTGAATTGAAAAATTTCTTTAAACTGCAACAGAATCGAGTTTCATGTCACAAATCATCCTTTCGTTTCACTTGGTTTTTTAAACAATTTTTCTTACTCTAATTTCTGAATTTATCATTCAATATATTTTATTAATTTGACTTATTTTGACCTAGCAATGAAACCCTTATTACGTAGGGGTTGTTGGAGCATCGAAATAAGGGTTAATAATATTATTTTCTTAAAAATTTTAAAATTTCTATCCTGCACCTAAGACCAAACAGGAGTGTACTTTTTAGCAACAAAAAATCTGACTGCTCTAAGAGTAGGTAAAAGGAAAAATTTCTTTACGCTGCTACAGAATCGAGTTTTATGTCACGAATCATCGTTTCGTTTCATTTGGTTTTTTCAAATATTAAAAAAGAAATTGAATGAAAATGTAATTATACATTTTTATCGAGACAACCACCTGTGAATAATTATTTCAATTAACAAAAAACCCATCAAAAACAACTTAGCCGAAGATAAGAACGTTACAGATCGAATTCTCAACCCCAAAACCCCCAACCCGTGAATTTTATCCAAATCGTTACAGCCGTTTTCAAGAACCCGATTCAATTATATAGAACAGAATGGAGGGCACACATATTGCGAATGAATGAAGACCGGCTGTGATGAGGAAGGTAAATGACATCATCCCTACCGGGAAAAGAAAAAGGAGCCGTCCAAGAAAACGATGGAAAGACGCTCTGGAATAAACAGGCTTTTAGCCTAACAATAAGAAGAAGATACTATTACTTACATATCTCAAGAGGCTAGAATTTTCATTTTTGACCCTCCCCTCTATTTTGAGTGGTTAGTTCTTTTTTCATTTCTATCCTGCTGGGGGTCCACAGAATATGTATACAAAATTTGGTTGACACAGGAGTTTTTTTGACGGGTTATAGTGGTGTTTCACTCACTGTAAACCAACACCGCTTTCACTAAATGTTGTTAAATTTGGTTGAGTTTGATCGAAAGGACTTGAAACTTCATTTTTGATCCCGCCTCCCTTTTTTCTTCTGATATGTTTAAAACACATTAAAAAAAATTATTTTATGTTCTTTTCAAAAATATATTCACTTTTTTTCTTGTTAAATTTTTTCATTTTTTTATACCTCTTCAAAATGTGGTATTTCTTTATGCCCCACCCTGTATGAATTTAAAATAATAGAATTACTATTACTTACATATCTCAAAAAAGGTTCACCTCCGAGGATAGCCAAGTGCATCCGATTGCTATTATTGGCACTCGGGTTTAATTCCAGAGGTGCTACAAATCAACCCTTCTTTCATATAGATAATCAAAAATAATCCATTCCATCTCAGATCTAATAGATGTAGGCGATAAATAAATCGTGTTGATTCTTAAAGTTTCATTTGCAACCAGACCTAACGGTCGACTGGTTTCTGCACTAAAGCCCTTTTCAGTAAACAAACGTTTTATTGAAAAAGCCTTTCACAAAGACCATTCTCTGAAGAGAAAGTGAGTCTAAGGGAATATCCCACTTTCCCCACTACCTGAGTATTTCACATTCCACCAAAAACAATAATGTTTTATATGAAGGCAAGGGACAACCAGAAAAACGAGATTAGATACCCAACGTTCGAATCATCAAGACCTAGCAATTCCATCTCTCTAAAAACGAACTCTCTTAACGTTTACGATAATACTATTACGCCTTTATAATTAACGATCTTCGAATGAAAGTTGTCATTCACCTTTATATATAATATTATACTTGTTAATAAATATTTTGTATTATAAGTGAAACTTTTATTTGATAAATCTCCTACCCTAGACACCAGTTCCATTAAATAAAGAAGAACACGCCTGGGATTAGTGTTATCCGATCCCACATAGATGACACCCTTTTTTGTATTTTCTTAGATAAACGTTTCATTGAGAATGTTTAATAAAATTCCGGAGGTCTCAGGCCCTTAGACACTTGAAGCTGAGCATAGTTTTTTCTATTGGACACAATCGATAAAAAGAAACAGAAGCCAAGATAATATCCTTTTATTTTTTTTCTCTAAGGTCATTTGTTCCCGGGAGGAGTGGATATTGTCTAGTGAATTCTTTAGTTTCTCTTCGGAGAATTTATTAACATGGAATTCTTAATCCTCCTCCTCTGTTGCTCTTCCTGTTCCGGGTTGGATGCATCAAACAATGAATTCGATCAGAGTCCGTGACTCGAAATTCAATCCATTCCATCCCCCACTTTCACTGGCACTGCCTGCCACTTTCTCTAATCCTCTATCTTCCTTTCTACATCTCTTCTTTTTTTTTTTTTTTATTCTTGCTACCAAAAAAGAGAATTATCCAATCCCAACCGAACTCTCTCTCCAGTCTACTATTTTATTTAAATATTGTTTATTTATTTACATTATTAGGATTTGTTTGTTTTTATATGTTTATTTACGTTCCTTATTGTGTTTATTATTATTTGATAATAATTAATTAAGGAGGTCCTTTCGCCGCCAATGGTAAATAAAAAATATTTTATTATAACTATAACTTAATTATTTATAATAATAGTTTAAATCTCTATTTATGCTTTGGTAAAGTTTCAACAACATACTAGCGAGCAAATTTTTTATAATGTAAACATTTTCTCAGAGTCTTATGGAAAATTAAGATCTTGACACTTTCTCTTGTATTATACTACTATTAGTTGAATTGATAAAGTTCAAAAAACAACTAATAATTAGCTTTTTGAAACATGCAGGTTTCTTATTTTGCGATAAAATATATGATTGACAGAGGAATTTACGTACTTTGATATTTACTTTAAAAAAATCACATAATTGCTATGTTTGGATATAAACATAAACAGTATTAATAAAACGCATTGCCAAATCATACAAGAGTTATTATCAGCTGATTTGAATAAATCAAACTAACTTTTGTATTTATTTTTTTATAATTGTTTATATTTCAAACATTAACGGCTTTCATACTATTTATTTTTTAATTCTATTATTTTTCATTTGTATTTTAACTTATTTGATTAAATATTAGATACTACACTTCTTTTGACTCAACTGCAGCGAAAGAACCTTCTTAAAAGGATGATAATTAATTAATAAACAGATGTCTTTTAAGTTTTTCAGCCATTTTTAATAATTTTTATTTTATGTTATGCTCCCTGTGCGTATGAATCAATTTCTTCCAATTTATAAATTGTTATCATCTAATGTCTAATCTTAACTCCTGACAATAATATTAATAATTTTTTAACACATTTGTAGAATTTTCACCGAGGGGTGAACCGCGACCTAATATGGTGTACACCTACTTCCACTTTGTATTTCCAAATGTTTCGAAATATTCCAAGTATTCGAATATTTCCAAGCAATTCTCAAATGTTTCAAAGTACTTCCAAATATTTCCAAGTAATTCCAAATATTTCTAAGTATTTACAAATATTTCCAAGTACTTCAGAATATTTCCAAGTACTTCCAAATATTTCCAAGTATTTACAAATATTTCCAAGTATCTTACAAATATTTCAAGTACTTGCAAATATTTCAAGTATTTCAAAATAATTCCAAATATATTCAAGTAATATTCCAGATATTTCCAAGTACTTCCAAATATTTCCAAGTATTTACAAATATTTCCAAGTACTTACAAATATTTCCAAGTACTTCCAAAAATTCCAAATATATCCAAGTAATTCCAGATATTTCCAAGTACTTCCAAATATTTCCAAGTATTTACAAATATTTCCAAGTACTTACAAATATTTCCAAGTACTTCCAAATATTTCCAAGTAATTCCAAATATATCCAAGTAATTCCAGATATTTCCAAGTACTTCCAAATATTTCCAAGTACTTACAAATATTTCCAAGTACTTCCAAATATTTCCAAGTACTTCCAAATATTTCAAGTATTCCAAATATATCCAAGTAATTCCAGATATTTCCAAGTACTTCCAAATATTTCCAAGTATTTACAAATATTTCCAAGTACTTCCAAATATTTCCAAGTACTTCCAAATATTTCCAAGTACTTCCAAATATTTCCAAGTACTTCCAAATATTTCCAAGTACTTCCAAATATTTCCAAGTACTTCCAAATATTTCCAAGTACTTCCAAATATTTCCAAGTACTTCCAAGTATTTCCAAGTACTTCCAAATATTTCCAAGTACTTCCAAATATTTCAAGTACTTCCAAATATTTCCAAAGTACTTCCAGATATTTCCTAGTACTTCCAAATATTTCCAAGTATTTACAAATATTTCCAAGTACTTACAAATATTTCCAAGTACTTACAAATATTTCCAAGTACTTCCAAATAATTCCAAATATTTCCAAGTAATTCCAAATATATTCAAGTAATTCCAGATATTTCCAAGTACTTCCAAATATTTCCAAGTACTTCCAAATATTTCCAAGTAATTCCATATATTTTCAAGAAATTCCAAGTAGAAGGAGGCAATAAAAAGAGAGTCTTCTGCTGGAAAAATAAATTTTTAATTTATTTATAACGAATTATCGTTATAATCCTAGAGCAGAAGACTGTTTTTATTGTCTCCTGCAATTTATAGAAATTCTGCCATTCTCTGCAAAAAGAAACTTTCAATTTAAATTTCAACTAATTCCACAAATTTCCATTTTTAATATATAGATATTAAAACTTCACCCATCATAGATATATTGAAGGAGATAATAAAGAGTGTGTCTTCTGCTGAATTATAAATTTTATTTACAACGATTTATTTATAATAATCGTTATAAATAAAATTTATAATTCCAGCAGAAGACACACTCTTTTATTATCTCCTTCAATATATAAAAATTCTCCTACCCTTGGCAAAAAACTTTCAATTTAATTCATAGATATATTGATCACCTCGATTTTCACTATGAAAACAAGGGATAGGTGTAGAAAGTAATGTTTTCGAGATATTTTAACGAAATAGTATTTTTTATTGTCTCTAAAAAATATACTACTTCAAATTTTTATTATTCTTATGAAAATAAAATTTTATTTTTCTATAAAATTCCAAAATGCCTTCTCAATGGTCCCCCTTTGTATAATTTTCTTTCTTGAGTCAGGGTGCATAAAGATATTTTTTTCGGGATATTTAAACGAAATAATACTTTTTATATTTACTTTTTCTATAAAAGTTATACACTATTCAAAATAATTATATCCTAATGATGGGAAAATAGAATTTTATTTTCCTTCGAAAGACCCAGTGGACCCCCCCCCCCCCCATTTGTATAAATTTCTCTCTTGAGACTGGGTGACAAAAGTAATTTTAACGAAATAATACATTTTATTCTCTCAGTAAATTATACTTGTTTTAATAAATTTTAATTTTCTATAAAATTCCAAAATATCTTGCCATGCTCCCCCCTTTGTATAATTTTCTGTCTGGAAACAATGTCTATATAAATTTTATTATTCGCAATAAGTAGCTATTAATATTTTGAAAATACAATTTTAGTTTCTTGAAAAATTCAAAAAAAACATTCCCAAAATCCACTCTGGAAAATAGTTTCTTTAAAAAGGAAATATAAAGCAACTATAGATACAGATATTGTCTTGAAAATGAAATTGCCATGAACAAAAATAAAAAATATAAAAATTCCCGAAAAATAATTTTTTTCTAATAATTTTTTTTTTTAATAAATTGTAGAAAAATAGTACATAACTGACCTTATGTTAAGCAAATTTTTGTTGTTTAAAATTTCAACAATTTCTAAAATTTTAATCTTTTCTCAAAATTCCTTTAAATATATCCACATGTTCAAATCTCTTGTAGGTACTTAAGCTTTATTTCCTTGAAGTATTTATTTTGTTTGTTGTTGTGGCAGATGTATAGGAGGATTGCTGTGAGTGTTGTTGTTGTTGTTGTTGCAGGTGTCTGGAGGTGTCGAAATGCCTCCCTGGAGAATTCCAGTGCCGCAATCAGCTCTGCGTGCCTAAAGAGAAACGCTGCGACGGACATTTCAACTGCTACGACCGTTCTGACGAACATCTTTGCGGTAAGAAAACCAACCCCTGTCTCTAGCTATTTCTTAATTCCTTACTTACTCTGCTTTTACAAAGATAGAACAGAAACTTTCCCATGGAAACCACATATAAGTGGTTGGAAATTCGATATTTTAATAAAAGTACCTGGCGGAGTAAGCATTGATCAGAAATTTTCCTCTTTAATTAGAAGCAAATTCAGATAAAAAGGTCGATATTTATTTGCAGCCTGAATTCAATAACATTTATTTATTTATTTTGTCAACGTTTTGGCCCGCTCCGGCCATCCTCAAAACATCACTGTGCACAAAGTTTTGAACTTAATTGTAATTAAAAATAATATTAATATAGTACACTAAGGTTCATTCGTTGATCCCTTTTAACCCTGAAAAAAGAGGGAATGATTCTCCAAATAGTGGTGTTTTTTAACAGGTTAAAATGAAATTCTTTTATTCATTATCCTTGGGGGCCCTTCGCATCAATTCAGGTTTACCATTTACAAAAAAAATAAATTGACACGTTCTGATACGGCCACTTGACTTTACCATACACTTCTGGTTGAGTTTGATACAAGGGCGTAGATTTTTTGACCCCTCCCCCCATTTTGGGTGGTTTCTTTTTGCATTTTAGTCTTCTGGGGGCCCACTAATTATCTATACAAAATTTGGTTGAATTTTCTCAAATGGCCTAGATTTTATCCCCCCCCCCCCCCCACTAATTTTGGAGGCAGAAAAAAATATTTTCCTTATTATAGTTTCATTTTATAGTATATTTCATTTTTCTTGTTTTTTTAGTTGGAAAATATTATAATTTTAAATTTTAACCCCTTCCCCCTTAATTTTGGGTCGATATACACCCAAATCTAATCAGCTCTTAATGTCAATGCACCGAAACTTCTGGTGAAATTTGGTTTTGGTATTCACACTAGTTTTTGAGCTAGCTCATCCACAAAATTTGGTAACGTGATAACAGACAAACAGATATTTTGACAAAACCATTATTATCTCAAAAAATATAATTTTTTAGATGTTCACTTATTAGAGCTTTTTTGTAGACCAAAATGCCATGGTTTTGCCAAATTTTTTTAATCAAAATATTTTCAGCCGTTTTTTAGATATTTCGAAAAAAAGAAGCAAAAAAAACCACTTTTTTCATGCACGATTACAATACTTGACCATGCCCTCCCTGTATGGTAAAGTAAAAAAAAATAAATAAATTAATAAAAGAATATTGAAAAATAAATTTAATTATAAATTTTTATATGCACACCCTCCTGTTAATAATTATTAATTTAATATAAGAAAAAAACAATCAACATAAATTTTCAGGATCAGGTCCTGGCAGATTGATCTACCTTTCCAAAAACTTCCTAAAAATCGTGATTTTCAACGAAATCGTTAGAGCGGTTTTCGAGAAACCGATTCTATATAATATATAGCACCTGGAACATCGAGCGTTGATCGGTAATTTTTTGCTTTAGTTCAAAGTGATATATTAATTTTATTTTTAATAATTTAATATTCAATAGCTCCAATTAATTAACCAATTATTTTACATGAATTAATGTATACATTGTATTTGAGCTTCGACTCCGGAGATTACTTCTCCACCATCGACTGTCCTTGATCATCTTTTTAGTCCTTGTTTTTAATAAGAGGAAAAAACTAATTAAATAAAAAAACCTCTTTTCCGATAATTATTCCTAATCCCCGTTCCCTCCTCAATCCCCCAATTAATTAAATTGGCAAATTCTAATAAATAAAATATTTGTAATGAATTATTAGTGGGATATAAAATTAAAAGACCAATAAATTATTAAAAGAAAATTGAATAAAAATGTAATTATACATTTTTATCGAGACAACCACATGTAAATAATTATTTCAATTAACAAAAAACCCATCAAAAACAAATTAGCAGAAGATGAGGCCGTGAAAGATTGAAATGTCAATCCAAAAACCCCCTAACCCGTGAATTTAATCAAAATCAGTAGAGCCGTTTTCAAAAAAACCGATTCTATATATATATGTATATATACATACAAGAATTTCTCGTTTAATATAATAAAAGAATAAGATAATAAAATCAGAATTTAGAGCTCATTAAAGAGGATTGAAGAATAAATGAATAAAAACTAATGAAAAATAAATTTAAACAAATAATTAAATATTTAATTTTTTGTGATTAGATAACTAAATAAATTACTGATTCTCTTTTTTCTTTTTCTTTTAATTCATCCTTGTTCTCATTTGACTTGTAAGTACGTATTTACTTTTAGAATGAAATGCCAAATAATATATAGAGATAGATACAAGTTCAAATTTATCTTTCCAAGTTTATTATGAATATTATTATTAATATTAATAATATCCTTAGTATATATATGAATGAAATGTAAACAGGGAACGAAGGTTCGGGATGTAATGATTTCTCGTAATTGCATAACCCGCCCCCCAAAACGGTTTCCGCCTACGCTCTAGGCTCTAGGGTACAAATATTTCTGGAATTCAAATCATGAAATATTACAGTTAGATATTAATAAGATTATATATTAGAAATAGGAATAATAAAAATGGTGGAATTTCATATGCCAAAGACATTTTGTCTTTAATTGAAAAAGATTTTAATTATTATATAACTTTTCGATTATATATTCTCAAGAAATGGATCTCATTTTTTCTTTTTTACTTTACCATACATGGTATGGTCAAGTATTGTAATCGTGCATGAAAGAAGTGGTTTTTTCCTTATTTTTTCGAAATATCTCAAAAACGGCTGAAACTATTTTGATTAAAAAAATTGAGCAAAACCATGGTATTTAGGTCTACATAAAAGCCCCAATAAGTCAACATCTAAAAAATTATATTTTTCGAGATAATAATTGTTTTGTCAAAATGTCTGTTAGTCTGTGCGTTACCAAATTTTTGTGGATGAGCTAGCTCAAAAACTAGTATGAATATGGAAACCAAATTTCCCACGTAGTTTTGGTCCATTGAGATTAAGAGCTGATTAGATTTTGGTGCATATCGACCCAAAATTAAGAGGGGTGGAGGGGGGGGGGGTTAAAAATTAAAAATCTAGGCCATTTGATCAAACTCAACCAAAATTTGTATACACAATCAGTGGGACCCCAGAAATCTAAAAATGCAAAAACTAACCGCCCAAAATGGGGTGGAGGGTGGGGTCAAAAAATAAAAATCTTAGTCATTTACCAAACTCAACGAAATTTTCTATACATAATCATTGGGACCCAAAAAGTATAAAAATCCCAAAATTAACCTCCCAAAATGGAGAGGGGGGGGGGGGTCAAAAAAATGAAAATCTAGGCCCTTGTACCAAACTCAACCAAATTTTGTATACATAATCAGTGGACCCCCAGAAGTCTAAAAATACAAAAACTAACCCCACCTTACATGATTATAAATAATTTTATTAAATATTAAATATAAGTAAGGGGCAAGGGTGTATGGTAAAGTCAAGTGGAAGGCCACATCAGAACACGTCAGCTTATTTAAAAACATAACCCAGGTTATAAATTACCTATATATAATATATACCAATATACATATATATATTGTCTATATTTTATTTTATTTTTATTTATTATTGTCAATAGGGACGTTTCGACCACTTTACAATTGTGTCATCATCAGCTTAAAAAATTTCTTCTTTTAAATATGCAATTGGATTAAAATCCGGTCGCTGATCAAAATTATACAAGTTTACTGATCCTAGGTCTGTAACTTTAAAATGCGTTTTTTTCAATAAAAATACACAATAATTTAGACAAAATATAAAAATATATTTTATTCAAATTATGGGTCCTCGCTTTCTACACATTTTGACATCTAGTAGGTAACTCGTAAACGTTTAAACAAATATGACGTTTTGAAGCTTGCTGTCATAGTTATAGCTATACATGACATATTTGTTATGTTGCCAGAATCTATAGGCTTTGTGAGCCATTTATTGGAAAAAAAATCCGCATTTTAAAGTTACACACCTGGTATTTATTCGGGTATTTGAACCCATGAGAAATAACAGATTTAATATTTTAATTGTTAATGCTGATGATAAAGATTAAGCCTTTGAAACTATATTCTTTAACATATTAAATATATTATTATTTTATAATATATTTGTAGTATAAATCTACTTGATAACCTGTTAACCAGGTTATATGTATCTATTATTAAAAAAAATTATTATCAATGAGGACTTTTCGACCACTTAATATTAGTGTCATCATCAGCCTTATAACAATCTTAAAAATACAGGTAACCCCTCTATAATACGATGAATATAGGTTCTAGAAAATGTATGTTTTGGGAAACCGTGTTATATGAGACAAAGGCCAGTACAAATAATCTGCAACGGATCGTTGCTTCGCTTTATCCAATGTAGTATCTTATTCTAGGGCAAAGTACTTTAAAAATATAATTTTACAAAAACTTTACAAAAAAGACCTTTTTTGTGTTGCTCGAGAATTACTTAATTACATTCTTAAATTTCATCAAAATTGGTTTAGTCATTTTCAAGATATTTAGAAAAAACTAAAAAAGTACTGAAATAAATTAATGTTGTATAATACTAATGTTTGTGGGCAAATATATACCAAAAACTAATCAGCGCTTCATTTTGTTAAATTAATGGTAGGTTTTCTACTTCTATTTCAACCGGTGCAACGGTGTGGAGTAAACCGTGGATCGAAGATAAACGATAACATACACATACATACTATCCGCACGCACTTCCCGAAAAAATCGCACTTTTTGGCCTCTGGACGAGACTCCATGTAATTTTTGGCAAAACCATCACGTGATAAAATTCAACCTAAATGGAATACTACAATTTGTGACTTTAATTGAGACCATGGGTTCAGTAGTCTTTACCTGAGTACCCTCGGAAGTCGCGTTTGGCGCGAGACAGATTACAACACTTTACCCATGCTTCGCATTGGATAAAGTAAAAAAAGGGAATTACTTTCCGAAAATTTATTAAAAATAAACATTTTTAAGGCGATTAGGGTACTTTTCATAAAACTGGAGTGTGGAAGGACGCCCCCCCCTGGACTAAAACGGTATTATTAAAGTCAGAATAAAAAATAATAATTTAAAGTAAATAAAATTTATTTTTTTATGCCTTTGTTAAAAATGAAGAAAGTTTTTGAACACTACTGTGGAGAGAAGAAGGAAACATTTTTATTTGTTTCATTCATTGACCCTTTGAAACCCTGAAGAAGGTGGAAAAATCCTCCGAAACGTCGGTTTGAAAGGAAAGGAGGAAGGATTCAATAAATTACACCTTATTTTATATGTGTTAATTTTTCTTTCCTCACTACCTCTGGAGCTGTCCCTTACCATTACATTCAATTATTATTTTTTTATTTATTTGCATATACTATACATACAAGCATGCACATTGGACGTCTATATAAACGTAGTTTACATCAACCTGTTATAGCCCAAGAGCCCACGACGGCCAGACCTTCGTTATTTTATAAAAGCTGAAAGTTTTTCTGTGCATGTCCCCTATACAGGTAAGAACGACCAGCGACTATAGAGTTTGGGTTGTGGTTACTTTGGCAGGTAACAGGTAATAAAGGTGTATAAAATAGTACTTTAAATTCGTTAAAGTATAAAGCTCAATTTTTTTATATTTTCTTCGGGATAACTTTAGAAATCTCGTCATCCATTGCCGGACACTTATGACAGTTGCTACCCCCTGCCAGACACCCCTAAACTTTAAGAAACTCAAGCTTGAGTGGTTTGCCATAAAAGAATTTAGTCTTTTTGATTTTAAGTCGATTCTTCCACGTTTTCAGTAGAAGTTGTCATTAATAGTCAAAACAACAAAAATGGAATGCAATAAGGTTATTCCTCTAGTATTAGATAAGAATCGATGGTTATTTTTGATTTTAAGTCGATTCCTCCATGTCTTCACCAATGGTTATCAATAATAACCGAAATGTCAAAAATCTATGTAAAAACCATTAAAACTGTCCGCCTATTGAGGTAACATTTTTTTATAGGTCGCCAAGTAACATATATAAAATTTATCTTTTATATTATAACGAAAGTATAATTATAATTTATTAAAGTTTAGGGGTGTCTGGCAGGGGGTAGCAACTGTCATAAGTGTCCGGCAATGGATGACGAGATTTCTAAAGTTATCCCGAAGAAAATATAAAAAAATTGAGCTTTATACTTTAACGAATTTAAAGTACTATTTTATACACCTTTATTACCTGTTACCTGCCAAAATAACCACAACCCAAACTCTATAGTCGCTGGTCGTTCTTACCTGTATAGGGGACATGCACAGAAAAACTTTCAGCTTTTATAAAATAACGAAGGTCTGGCAGTCGTGGGCTCTTGATCTATTAAACAAAAATCATGTTATCTAGTGCTGTAGAAGTACAGTGTTGTACAAAGGTTTTCCCAATTTATGTTTTGACTAACAAATGTGTATTACTCGTATGTCTTTGACGATGGAATTATATTGCTAATAAATCTTGAACTGGAACACAACAACTTTTAAAGAAGCCAAAAAGTCTTATGCTGTTTGTAACATTACATATTTATATTGTAAAATATTTAAATTCTTTAGAACAAGTATTAAAAACTTTAATAATAATAATCGTACTATATATATACCTACATTTTTCACTTATTTTATTTTTATTATAAAACTTTTTTTTTTGAATAATCATAATAATAATACTAACAACAACAAAAATACCAAATAATAAAAAATAAACAACGCAAGCAAAATTAACATAAACTTTCAACATTTCTAAGTTTATATAGCCAGAGGTATAAATAAAAGCTGAATGAAATTACTCAAAAAATTAAAAAAAAAAATTATCTAAAACATTAGAATATCCCATCAGAAATAAAATTAACCAATAATTATCGCTTAACATTATCAAAATTAAATAATTTGTTTTCACACATCAATTTCTGTGAATCCATTGTAATGGAGAAATAGACTGATGAAGAGGACAAAGCCCTCGAAACTATTTAGTCTCGTTATAAATAAATTTATTGTTAGAGTTCGGAAACTGTATTAGATGAAGTAGGAAGTATCAGCCAAAGTTGGATGCGTTGGTTTCAATAAAACACCCTGAATAAAACGTTCGGCCTGAATTTATTTGGCCATCTTCAGTTAATTGGGAGTTATACACAAAACGCAGTACATATATGTATATATTTGTGTATAACTCCCAATTAACTGAAGATGGCCAAATAAATTCAGGCCGAAACGTTTTATTCAGGGTGTTTTATTGAACCCAGCGCATCCAATTTCATCTCCTTCTTCATCTAATATATAAATAAATTTCAAAAAAAAAATATTTTTCCAGCAGAAGACACTCTTTTATTGTCTCCTTTAAATTTGATAAATCTTGGTATAAAAAAAAATTGGTTCACAATTGGCGGAGATATGAGTTAACATAGGCACAAAAAAAAATTTAGTCGAATAGAGAACCTCCTCCTTTTTTTGAAGTCGGTTAAAAAGGAGGAGGAGAACCAACCAAAAGCAAAAAATTCTCTAAAACGCCTACGTTAAGGGGAAAAAGACTTCCTCTCTTCGTTCCGATAGGCGGGATTTAATTCTAAAGGCCTTGGTTGGTTCAATTCCAGTACTCTTTTAGGGAGTTTTATACTAGCCCTGGCAAATTAGAACGAAAAAAGTCCGCACAGGCTAATAAATATGCACAAGCTGGAAATAATTTTAATCGACGCCGACATTAGGAATCCCAAAAAAGAGTTATATGAGTTTGTGACGATTTTCGCTCGAAAACCATGAGTTGTACAGAAAATTTCACTTTTTTTTTTTTTTTTTTTTTAGGTTAAAAATAAAATAAAATGAGAGAGTCTTCTGTTTTTTAAATAAAATAATTTTTAATTATTTTAGAGACTATAGTTCGAAGGCATAGTTCATCATCAGTCTATCACAAATATTTCAAATTAGTTGAATTTATAATATAATATAATATTTATAATATAATAATATATAATTTGAAATATTTGTGATAGACTGATGATGAAGGCTATGCCTTCGAAACTATAGTCTCTAGAAATAATTAAAAATTATTTTATTTAAAAAAACAGAAGACTCTCTCATTTTATTTTATTTTTAACCTAAAATAAAAACAATTCTGTTACCATCGACAGTGAAATCTTTTATTCAACTAATAAGAAAATTTCACTCTTACCAAAATGAAAGAGTATAAAATTTCGCGTCGAACGACCTATAAATAAGTTAAAATCGGTTCAGATATTTATCCACAATCGATCGTCAAAGATCGGATCATGTCGTGTTATGGAAAATGCTGGATATCTTCAAATCTAAAAGTTTTAGCGCCGCCTGGTAGACTAGGTTATGCATTCGAATGGCACATTCTGATTGGCAGGTTGCGTCCTAAGGCGCTGAATTAAAACCTTACTTTTTTTAGCCCAGACAAATTAGAACGAAAAAACGCCGCGCTGGCCAATGAATATCCACAAACTGAAAATAAATTTAATCGACGTTAGGCATTCCAAGTAAGAGTTATATGAGTTTGCGACGAATTTTTCAGGGCCTAAAAAATAAGATTTTTTGGTGTTTTTTCAGATTTTTGCTTATAACTCAAAAATCATGTGTTGTACAGAAAATTTCACTCCTACCAAAATGAAAGAGTATAAAATTTGGTGTCTAAAAATGTACGTAACAGTTAAAAACCGCACAGCCGTTTGGCCACAGTCGATCGTCAAAGATAGGCAATTTTTACCAACTTGGCGGAAAAGTAAATTATACTCATTGGTGGTCACAAGAAACCACTCTTTGAATGTTTGAGGTGTTGGCCCCCATAGTTGCCGATTGGGAAAATTTCATCTTAATTGGATATTGATACCCGTGCTGCAATGAGATTCTGCAAAAAATTGCAATTTTTCCTTCATAAAATGAAAACCATTTATCCTAGAAACTTGATTCTTGCCACATTTTTTAGGAAATAAGATTGAAGTAATTTTTGGAGACGGACTGATAAGTGAAATTGAGTGGATATTGATGAGGCAGTCCAAAAAAGAAGATAATTTATAATATATTTTTATTTATAAGCCGACCTTTCGGAGGCTATTCCCTCCTTCTCCAGGGTCTGTAATCATCACAATTTTTTTTTATAAATACAATTAATTTATAATTATATACAATATTTATATCAAAATTTTCAAATCATTTCTACATTATAATTCTGCTGAGAATGAAATACAATATTATTATTACTGTCACTGAAAGAGGAGACAGAGGGGAATGTCGCTTTGGATGTCCTTCACTGACTTTTCAAAGTGAGTAGAATATTTTTGATTAAAAAAAATGTATATAAGTAATTATAAATTAATTGTATTTATAAAAAAAAATTGTGATGATCTTGTTTGTAATGATGTCCAAATCGAATTTTAATTGATTACAGATCCTGAAGGAGGAGGGAATAGGCCCCGAAACGTCGGTTTATGAATAAAAAGATTAGTATAAATTATCTTCTTCTTTTTTGGACTGCCTCATCAATATCCACTCAATTGTCTAGGAAATTTTGTTGGCTTGAATTTTTTACTTTTTTTTTTTTAATGCAATCGAATGCAAGAAGGGGCACACCAGTAAAGATGCAGCCCCTATGGATCTCGAAAGACCCTTGCATTACCGAAGAGAAGGGAAAGTTGATTAAGTGAGAGGGTGTAGACGTAGGTGTTTATGCACTCGGCGTTTTGAAGGTTTGAAGATTATAAGTGCTGGGAAAGATGGAGGCTGGGAGAGAGTTCCAGTTCCTTGAAGTCATGGGGATATATGTATTGGCGAATGAAGTGGTCCGGCACTTTTCTAATTTGACCGCGAAATTTGAATGTGAAACAAGTGGCCAAGAATCCTCAACCCATAGTAAATCAATATTAAATATAATATTTATTTACTCTTATCTTTACGCGAAAGAGTGTTGGGAGTCGGCAAAACGCGTGCTACGTGCAAAGCATGCTTTGGGGGGAATTATTGATTTTATCTCATCAAGAGCACCTGCCGTGATAGTATCTATAGAAAAGGGAAAGGGCAGAGACATTTCTAGGATGAGCTGAGGAAGTCGGTGAGGGTAGAATCGTCAATTAGCCTGACGACTCGTTTCTGAATTGCATCCAGGGTAGCAAGAGAATATTTAGATTCTCCTCTCAATAGATGAAAGCCGTATTCGAGACAGGGGCGGATTTGGGCCTTGTAGATGGTGAGAAGATGTAGGGGCGTGAAAAATCGCTTGGACCTGAATAAGTAGCTTTCTTGCTACAGATTTCGCCACAAAGGAGATGTGTTCATTCCAAGACAGGTCAGACTTGACCTACTTTTTGTTAAAACTTTTAGATTTAAAGATATCCAGCATTTTCCAAGACAAGAAATCATTTAGGGCCAGTTTCATAAAAAAAAAAATAATCCTCGGCTTACTCAACTATAGTTTGAGAGTTACCCTGGAGTTCCAAACAATATGAATTTCATAAAACCAAATAGTGTCGAGTTAGCTCACCCTGAGTCAAGGGTAGGAAAATAGGTTGGCAACAGCCAAATTCCCTAGATTTTAGTTATTTTTAGAAAAAAAACAATTATGTTTAAATTTTGTTTTTTGTTTTGTATTCATTTCATTTAAATGAATGAATCTCTTTTATTCTTTTATTATTTAAAACAATCAAAAAAAATTTCTATATTATTTAATCATATAAAAATAAAGTGGTAAAAAGTAAATATATAGATACAACAAATCATGTAATTTTAAAATTTGAAATGTTTTGAATAAGTGAATATTAAATTTTAGGACCAATCTTCAATTAAGCGTACAAGAACTCCCAATTTCACAATAGAAGAGGAGAAACATCTTGTTTTTCTCGTTAATAAATATAAAGATGTGTTGGAATCTTAACATTAAGATTCTGATGCTAATTTAGAGAAAAAATAAAGTAAAAATATGGGATGATTTGGCATCAGAATTTAATGCTGACCCCAATCGTTTGCGATCTAATTTTATTCTACGTAATAAATATAAAAATTTAGCTATTTTATTAGAAATATCTGCTTTCTTCGATTTTAGTTTGAAATTTTTTTTAATTTAATTTATTAGATATTTACTTTTAAAAATATATCTATAATAATGAATTCTTTTGTTTTATTCTAGTTCCGTGTTAACATAAATTAAAATTCTATATACATGTATATAGGTATATTTGACTATATTTAATATTATATAAAAATAATATTATAAAAATAAATAATATAACGATTTGTTTTGAATTCCTTTTGATTTGAAAGTCTAACCTATAAAATGTTTTTCTAGTGTAAATAAACACAGGGTTATCCCCAGGATAAAGGTTAACCCATCAATTTCGGAGAGTTAAATATAGGGGTTAAGTTTGAGATCACCCTATGTTTTTTTATGAAACACATTTCGAGGAGGTAACCCCAGGATGTTCCCTAGCATAGGGTCATCTTATTTTTATGAAACTGGCCCTTATAATTTGTTTCCAGAAGCGTACCCAGCTTTTTGGTTAGTGGAGGAGAGGGGCAGGACTAAGAGAAAAACTGGGGATTACAAACAAATTAACTATAAGAAATTTAGGAAATTAAATTAACTAAAAGAAAGAATATTAATAATAGAAGAACATATTTCAAGTGACTCAAAAAACGGATCAACTCCAGAAATAAAAAAACAACAAGTAATAAAAATTTATTATCAAAACATTAGAAGTATGCGTGGGAAATTAGAACAAATTAGAATATCCGCGGCAACTTTCTCTGATAATTATGACATAATAATCTTAACAGAGACCTGGCTCAATGATGAAATTTATGATTCTGAAATTGATTTGGGTCCTTTCATTATATACAGAGATGACAGATCTAACTCAGTCAGTTCTCGAGGAGGAGGTGTTCTCATTGCAGTGAAAAAATCCTATAAATGCAAAACTTTCGACATGATTGAGAATAATTCATCATCTTTCAATCAACTATTTGTCATTTTACCCGATATAAAAACCATCATTGGAACCGTTTACATACCTCCAGCCTCTGATATATCCCTCTACGAAGAACATATAATGCACGCTGAAGATCTAAAAAATGTTTTCTTGGATCATGACATCGTACTGATGGGTGACTACAATTTGCCTGCCATCTCATGGAACTTAACTCCTAGTGACATGTTGCATGACTTCGATAAAAGAGCAACTGCTCTAACCAGATCATGTGCTTCTGTGTTAATTAATAGTTTTAAAAAATTAGGGTTAAGGCAACTAAATTGTATTAGTAATATCAAAAACAACATCTTAGATTTATGTTTCTCAAATAAGTTTTATAATATATATATAAGTAACGACATTTTGTCAAATATAGATGAATTTCACCCAATCTTGAACTTAACTATTCTTCCTATAAACAATGTAAATAGTGTGACTTCGTTTTCTCCCTTAAGTTTTAATTTAAATAGATATAATTTTAAAAAATGTAATCTTGAAATTTTTAGTAATGGATTAGGGGAGATTAATTGGGAAAATGAACTAAATACATCGAAAGTGTTAACAGCGGTCGATAGCTTTTATGATATTGTTAACAAAGCTATTTCCACTTCCACTCCAGTAAAACATTATTTTAATTCAACATATCCAAGCTGGTTTTCTAAGAAACTCATTGCTCTTTTAATAAAAAAGAAAATAGCTCATAAAAATTATAAATCAAGTAGAAGCAATACAGATTATAATACTTTTAAAAATCTGAGAACCTCCTGTAAATGCGAAGCTTCCCTTTGTTACTCTCAGTACATAGAATGTATTGAAACTAATATAGTCTCTAACATAAATGCTTTCTGGGACTATATTGATGACAAGAGAAGTACCAAGGGGTATCCATCTAGTATGTTTTTGAATGAAAATACCGGTGCTGATGATGTTCAGATTGCCAATCTTTTTGCAGACTTCTTTGAAAGCATATATAAAAACGATGCGAACGATTCGAGATTCGACTCGAATAGTATAGCTGGTTTTTATGAAAACTTCCACTGCAACAGTACAGTAAATATGCTTGAACCTATAACAACGGATGAGATAGATGCAGCTATGAAAGAACTAAAACCAACTTTCTCCTTGGGCGCTGATGGAATTCCAGCTTTTCTCGTAAAGAATTGTTCTGCCCAGTTTCTTAAACCACTCTGCATTCTTTTTAATCATTCTCTGAGAGATGGCGTTTTACCTGAAATATGGAAGACAACGTTTATAACTCCCATATTCAAGAGTGGTGCTCGTAACAACGTAAGCAACTACAGGCCTGTGGCAATAATAAGTGCGATACCCAAACTATTGGATAAACTTATTTATAACAGAATGTTGAGATTTTGCTTAAATTTTATTTCAGAAAAACAACATGGTTTTGTTCCTGGTCGTTCGACAATCACCAACTTAACTTTATTCACAAACTCAATCTTTTCTAGTTTTAATAGAAATAATCAACTAGATGCAATATACTTAGATTTCAAGAAGGCTTTCGATTTAATTAATCACAAAATTCTACTATTAAAACTTAAACATTATAAATTTTCATCCAATATGATTAAATGGCTTGAAAACTATTTATCTAATAGAAATTCTTATGTACAAATAAAAGGAACCAAATCCCGTAATTTTATAGCTCCATCAGGCTAAGTAACTATAGACTTTTCATTTGGATTAAAGATTTTAAGAATCACTTGAGTCTAGGAGGAGGCAGTTGCCCCCCCCCCCCTCTGGCCACGTCTCATGTTTGTTTGTATATGTTGCTTTACTTGTTGATTGCAAAGAGGATTAAATAGAGTGCCTATTAGCCGTATATCGTCGCACAGTGCTCTCTAGCGGCTGAAAGTGGCCAACTTTTTGTTCTTAGTGTCTTAGTGTGATTAACTTCAATTTTAATAATTTCTATCCCAGAAGAATATAGGTTAATTAAACATACTTCTAATGAAAGAAAAATATATATATTAAGTACCTATATTATTATTATTTTTTTATTATTTATTTATTTATTTTTTTTTTTTTTTTTTTTTTTTAATGATAATGATGAGAGAAGGAGTTACACCAAAAAGGTGCAACCCCTAAAGGCCTCGGTTGGCCCCTCCATCGTGAAAAGAAGAAGAAAGAATTTTATGGGTTGGGCGGAGGTCGAAGGTATCTGTGGATACGGGTCTTAAATAGCTTAAGGTTATAAGTCGCGGGAAAGATGGTGGCAGGGAGCGAGTTCCAGTCTCTGGAGGTCATAGGAATAAAAGAGTTGGCGAAAGCGCTTGTTCGACTTTTATCCAATTTGACAGCGAAGGGGTGCTGAGCGTTAGAAACCGCGTGTTTCTCGTAAAGAGGGCATTAGGGGGGATAAGAGATTTCAGCTCGACTGAACAGACACCGTGATAGTATCTGTAGTACAGGGAAAGGGCAGAAACGGTTCTTCGGTGAGCCAGGGAGTCGAGTGAGTTGGTTAGAGCCGGGTCTCCTATTAGTTTAATTGCTCGCTTCTGAATTGCATCCAGTGTAGCAAGAGAATGCTTGGATGCACCTCCACAGATGAGAGCCATATTCGAGACAGGGACGAATTTGAGCCTTATACAGCATAAGAAGTTGACTGGGAGTATAACAGCGTCTAGACCTAAATAGGAGACCAAGCTTGCGCGCTGCAGCTTTAGCAGTGGTTGAGATATGGTCATTCCATGAAAGGTCAGACCCTAGAGTTACGCCTAGCATTGAAATTTTATCCCTGAATTCTAGTGAGTTTGAGTCGAATGATATGTTTGGGAGGTTTCTGTCGACGCGCCTAGAAATAAGCGCAACACTGAGTTTTCCCTGCATTGAAGTTAACTAAGTTTTGGGATCCCCAGTTTTTAAGTTTGCACAAGTCTAAATTAATTGAAGAGGCAATGTCTGCACGGTTTTTATGCGATGCAGGGGCGTTATGTAGGGTGCTGTCATCTGCGTAACAATGTACCGGATTGGAGGGCAAGTTTAGAAGGTCGTTGATATATTTAGATAAGAAAAAGCGTAGGGGAGATAACCGGATCCCTGAGGAACTCCAGCGTTGGTGTGGAAGGGTATTTATTTATTTGGCTCAGTTTACATATATATTAATACATATTGAGCCTTAACAATATTTATCAATTAAAATTTGAATCAAAATTCAAATCATGAACACAACTATATGTATTATATTAAAATGAAATAAAATAAAATTTAACCCTCTGTAAGATTAATCTTGAGTCGAGGGTTTATATATATGTTTGAAAGCTATCGCGCCTTTTTGTTATGAGGGTTGTAAGGCCTCAAGGCAGCTGGTATCTAACTTTAAGTATTAAAAAATGTGTTTCGATATTGGCTGGTTGGATCATCTAGTTAATTAATGTTATGCATATATGATATCCTATATAGAAAAAGTGGAGGGGAGACAAGGGTAGTTCTCTTCAAAATAGTATGAAATAAAAAGTATACAATTTAACTTTTATATAAAATTTATTAAGTAATCAACAAAGGGGAAGGTTTGGATATTGTGGAGTGTGGTGGATTGATTAAGAAGAGTGTTTAGGAAAGGTACAGGCCATTTGGAGCCTGGTTCCCGTTCCGCGATGCCTGGCGTAAAATTGAATACGCCGTGTGTGGGCGGTGGGCGCTGCTCAATATATGGAGCGCTAAAATGTCCTTGTGTTGGTTTCTTGCCGCTTGGTTGGGCAAAGGAGCATATAGGTTTTGTTGGTCACCAAGCGAGCGGGTGCCAAAAAACATATTTTGCTAAGCGCGGCTTAGCGATATTGAAGAAAAACCTTGAGTGGTTTCTGGACCTAGTAGTGAAGGACCTTTCAGTGGTATTGCCTCAAGTGGTTTTGGGCAAGGGTTTGTATATGTTTTATGTTTCGTTAATCGAGTGGACGATCAAAACATATACATTGCAGAACCTTTCAGGATAAAAGAGAATAATAATTAAAGATATGAACACGTGCAGGATATTAATTTTAGCTATCAGAATATTCTTACCTTTCAGGCCCATACAAGTCTAGCGAATAACACACATAGATTAATAATTCTAAAAGATGTTTACCCTGGGGCAGTTGTATGAATAAGAACTAGTGGGTGCATAAGCCAGGGCCTCGAGATCAAAAAGGTGGTGGGGAGTGAAGTTTCAAATGCCTACTATAGAGGTCCGAAGGCGTTGATGAAATGACTGATTTGACCAGTGAAAAATTGTGGCAATTTTGAACAATGTATACAACCAATTCTATTTTTGCAAAGTTACACGGTTCAAAAAATTCTTCTTTATTCTAGTTTTCATTATCATATAAGGAGTTTTTTAAAATTATTAAATGTAATAATTTTTGTTATACACAAATTTCTAAGGAACATATCTACCGTTTAAAAAAAGAGTTGGTTGTATATATGAAGCATTATTTTTACTAAAAGTGCCTACTAGTCATTGTCATCCAGTCCATAGATGCTGTGGATTCGGTCCATCCCTAAAATTTCAAACATTTAGAGTATTTTCATATCGTGTCATAAAAAATCTAATTATTATTATCATTTCCTTCCATAAATTGTATTAATTTGAAAGTTTATATTAGGAAAATAAGAGAGAAGAATAAGTCGACGAAACGTTGGTGGATAAATAAATAAGTCACACAAAAAACTTGTCCTTATTTTCCTAATAAAAACTTTCAAATTAAAAAATCTAATGTTAAATTTGAAAAATAACGAAAATGATGAATTGCCGTAATCGATAAAATTTCAAAAAAATGAAGGGTACCTACTTTTCTGAAGAGAATCCCATGGTTGAAAAGTACCCAACCGCCACTGCTACTAGTCTAATTTATCGCCCAAAGAACCCGCCAGAGAGCTCTGTAACTCAAATACGCTAAAGCAAATACTGTATATATCAATACAGGACAGTCTGTCAAAATACAATAGAAAAGTCAACGGTTTTTGGTCTCATGAATTTGAGCGCCACCATGCGAGCAAAAAGGCAATCTTGCAGTTCAAATCCGACTTTCGGCTACCGGCAAAATTAAAAAAACGTGTACTCTAAATGGCAAATACTCTTAATAAAAAAGTAATTTAAAAACCTGCAAAGTGCTGTAAATGCTGATATACTGTGGTTGGTTAAATTTACAGCTAAATTACCTTATTTTGCATGCATACATTATTTTTTTCATTAAAATCTACTCTTATTAAACGAGCAAAAATTGTTTATATATATATATATATATATATATATATATATATATATATTTATATATATATTTGTATCTTAGTTCTATTTTGAAAACTGCTCTACCGATTTTGATGAAACAAATTCTATTAATAAGTTTTGAGGATGAGAAAACAGCAACAAACATTTATTATGAATCTTATCAATAATATTAAAATTATTTTAAAAATAAGAATAAAAATATAATGCAAATATATACACTTATACTTACAGCTCCTGAGCTTTTGGAAACTTAAAAAAGATTTCGATAAATTCTTCATTGTTCAATTAGAGCAGTCATAAACAGCGCAAAGAGAACCAGGCATTTTATTAAAAAATTAGCAAAAATAAGAAAGGATTCAAGCCAAAAAAATTAATTCATATGCATTCTCTATTATGCGCTTTATGTAGTGGACTTTTTTCTCGCTAGAGTGCGCTGTTTTCAATGATCCCATATTTTTGACAGACTGTCCTGTATTGATATATACAGTATTTGGCTAAAGTACATGGGCGCCTTATGGAGCCTTCCACTCTATTGTTGATTGTATTGTTGTCTAAAGGCGGGTAATTTAAAAAAATTCTGGATTTAGTATGTAGATATTCAGTTGAATGTTGAAGTATTAAGGGGGATGTATTTGTCTTGAGAGGCAAGGGAGGTATTTTATCGCTGAGTTTGAAACTAAAGGAGCAAGGGTGGGTGGGAGACACATGTCTAAAAGGGTGGCGGTGGATGAGTAAAAGGGAGACCAAAGGCGAGAGAAACTCTCCCTTAACAAGGGGGTGTGCTGGGGGGTTGTTTGAGGCTAATCACATTGAGCGCCGCCACAATGAACACCCCCGAATGAAGCTGGACGACAAATTAAATCCAAGGAAATTCACACCTATACATACACTCCCACAGAGAGAGAGAGAAAACTTTTCCTGCGGTTGGCAATCTCTATCGCACCCACTAAAAGGGTTAGCTACCCTTTCGTTGTATGTGCCTGCCTGCCACTGTGCAAGTTTCTTCTTTCTTTTTTTTTGAATATTAAGTAATTTCAAAAATATTCAAATATGTTTTCATATGTAAAATTCTGTAGGAAAAGGTGAAAACTTTTCCATGACCCTCCGTGTACTCCCTAATAAAATATTCAAAATTTATTTGTTGATTTAATTAACTATCTTTTATTATTTTAAGGTAGTAGTTTCACCATATGGGTTTTCTTAGGATTTTTTTGAAATTTAGACAGATTATTATTTAAATACTTCATCGATTGGTGGCAAAACTAAATTGATGAACAATATAGTTCCGGAGATATTAAATTTCATAGATATAATTTTTCAGACTCTTATACATTGAACCATACGGGATATCGGAAAGTTTACATACATAATTATAATTAAGAAACTTTTCTTAATATTGTTATAAAAAACTAAACCAACATTAAACAATAACTAATACATTTTTTAAGAAAATTTTAACTCATAGTTACAACACAGTTTCTGAGATAATAATGAATAAATAATTAAAAATGTATAATGAAAAATTTGCACTAAAAACAAGCTGGCAACAACGCATTTATTTAACCTAAAAAGTGTGTTAACTTTAGTACTTTTTTGGCGTTTTTTCGCTTCGCTCATTGTCGCAACATTTTTCAATCGCTTATTAAGAACTTTTTGTTTAATAAATCTTCCTTTATCTAACATTTCTATGATAAAATATATACAAGCTCGGACAGTGTTGCCAGATTTGTCAAACGATCACGGGATTGGCTAGTAGTGGTACATAAACAGCAAAAAGTTTTGGGCTTATGAATTATGAATCCTTATTGTCTGTTCTAAATACTCTAACATTAACTTTTTGCTAGTATTGTCCCGAAACAACTACCTTAAAATGCTTTCATGTGTATATATGTAACTACAGTTAAAATATTTTCATCATTCAATACCTCTAGTTACATACCTATTATATATTAATTTGGAAACAAAATTAGTATTAATTGAATGTACTTTGTGCTGTCCCTCCCCTGTGGACCGGGGGTAGAATTGGTCCACAGTATCCCCTGCTTGTCGTAGAAGGCGACTAAAAGGGGTTGGGCGTGAGGCTAACATAACCTTACTCACTCCGTAATAAACTTTTTCCATTTACGGAAGTAACAGACATCCCATCTGAAATTTTCCGGGAAAAACCTTTTAAAATCTTTTTAGAAAAAAAAATATATTTATTTTAATTTCAAAGACATTATCTGTAACATTAAGAAATTATGGAAAATACAACACCATCTTTTAGAAATCTTTGAGATTAAATTTAAAAAAAAAAGAGAGAGAAACAAGAATTAAAAAACTCCATCTATTATATATACTCGGAACTAAAATAAGAAATACAACGCCATCTCTCACTTTTTTAATCAAATAACTTGTTGTATCTTCTCTAGGAGGCATTTCTGCCACAGAGCATTGCTTAATAATAAATAAATAAATAATATAGGGGGGGGGGAATTAAATTTTATCATACAAAAAGGACACTAAAAAATGAATATTTAATTACACTTCTAGCTACAACCGGAATTAAAATAAATATATAAATAAGCATAAATGAATATTTATTAATTAGTAATAAATAAAAGCAATTCTTTCCTGATTAGCCTATGCTTAATCCATGCTCATCCTGTCCAAACTTGTCTCCTCAAAAGTGACTTATTAAATCATAACGATGAAAACGATATATGTTTTAAACGAACGCTAGAAATTTCGTCCTAAAAATATGTTTAAAAAATACAAATTAATTAAAACAATATTTTCCAATGAGTTTTTGTGGGGTTTTTTTGCAAATTTCTTAAAAATGGCTTTACCGATTTTCTTCAGATTTTCTATTAAGGTAGTTCTTTCACATATGCACAAAATCAAGAAGTCTTTGAAACTTGGAATATAAGTCATTAAAAACATAATAAACACACTGTTAAAATTTGAAGACGATTTACCACACCAAACATGAAATAATTGCAATTAAAAATGACATTTTTAACATAGGGTAGATACGGAAAGGGTGGGGATATGATAATTATTTAATTTTTTTCATTGAAGGACTATCACCATCTAGATGAAAAACTAATATTTGTTAGAATAATATATTCGGAGTAACTTAAAAAAAAAATTAAAATTACTTACCACGTAGTTTTGATAAAAAAAAAAAAACATATTTGGGGGACTATTTTTAGTGGAGGGGATATAAGCACAATGGCTTGGAAACGACCGGCAAATATGTGTGTATCTATATAGAGATTTCGTAGTGTGTGTGGACAGTCACGTTAAAAAAACATAACCTAAAATTTTAGCACTGTACATATTTATAAAGTGGTTACGAGGCTAAAACTTTGTGTGTGGATTGTCGCGAAAGAAGGAGGTTCTTTTCGCGAAAATCCACACAAAAAAGTTTTAGCCTCGTAACCACTTTATAAATATGTACAGTGCTAAAATTTTAGGTTATGTTTTTTTTGGCTTTTCGGCCTTTCTAGCCATAAGCCAATTTACGATATTTTAATTTAAATTTGTCCCTACCCCGATTATAGCCGGATGCCTCGAGTCGGATTCGAACCCGGGTCCACTTGGTTAGAAGGCTGACACGCTACCACCTAGCCTATCCGACCCCCAGGTTATGTTGTTTTTTTAACGTGACTGTACTTTTTACACTACTATATTTTCTTTATGAATGGATCGTTTCCAAGCCATTCTTCTTATATCCCCTCCACTAAAAATAATCGCCCAAATATGTTGTTTTTTTTTATCAAAACTACGAGGTAAATAATTTCAATTTTTTTTTAAGTTTTACTCCGAATATATTATTCTAACAAATATTAGTTTTTCATCAAGATTGTGAAAGTCCTTCAATGAAAAAAAATAAAATAATGATCATTTTCCCACCCTATACCTACCTTTCTACTCTATGAAAGAAATGTCATTTTTAATTGCAATTATTTCATGTTTGGTGTTGTAAATCGTCTTCAAATTTTAACAGTGTGTGTATTATGCTTATTTTCCAAGTTTCTATGACTTCTTGAATTTTTGCATTTGTGAAAGAACTACCTTAATACTTCCGATATTGAGAAATTCGATATCTCAACACATCCCTATAGTTGGTGTTCAAGAGTTTAAAATTTGTGTTCTCTCTGTTTCAGAGTGTGATCTGAGGACGAGCTTCCGTTGCGGGGGTGGCACTTCCTGCCTCCCACTGGCCAAACAATGTGACGGGGTTGTCAACTGTTGGGACGCCTCTGACGAGATCAACTGCACAGTGCAGGGTGAGATTTTAATCTATTTAGTTATTTTATTAAATTAATAGAGAAGGAAATATTATCAGTGGCGGGCGGTGACATTTCAACCAGAGGTTGCTGATGATATCCAAAAAAGAACCATTCATTTTTGAATTTTTTTTTCTCCATTTTATAAAATTTGGTACCGCGACATTTCAGCCCCCGACAAAATATCCCCGACAAAACATCCCCCGACAAAATATCCCCCGATATAATATCTTCTGACAAAATATTCCCCAGTATAAGGGAGAATACAAAAGAGATTAAGTGAGAAGCTTATAATCATAGTTTTGAATAATATAAACAGACTTTCATATTTTGGCGGCTAATTAGCCGTTTGAAAGTGCTGCTGTCTGTCGTTAGATTTTCTAGCTAAAAATTTATTATTTTTACTATCTATAATATAGTATTTATCATCTATATTTACTTATTTATCGTCTATGTTTACATTACACAATTATTGATTGTTTGTTAAAAGTGTTATTAATCATTATCGTTATTAATTATTATTATAATATTGGGCGAAAATATAGCGCCCCAAACACACCCCGCCCGACGATTGCCTGGTTCGGTTTTCAATGTGTGTTTGATTAGAAAAAAATGGGAGCCCGAAACACACCCGGCCCGACGATTGACTGTTCGGTTTTCACTGTGTGTTTGATTAGGAAAAATATGGGAGCCCCAAACACACCCCGCCCGAAGATTGGCTGGTTCGGTTTTCAATGTGTGTTTGATTAGAAAAAAAAATGGGACCCCGAAACACACCCCGCCCGGACTAAACTTTCGGAGGTTCGGTGAATATATATTAACCGAACGGGAGTCGATTTGCATTACTTATAAGATTCACGAGGGGAAGGGTTATTTTGTCATGAGATATTTTGTCTGCAGGATATTTTGTCAGGGATGTTTTGCGGGATATTTTGTCGGGGGATGTTTTGTCGGGGATATTTTGTCGGAGGCTGAAATGTCATAAAAATTATCGATAAAGATTAAATTTTTCGTTATTTTTCAAATTTAATATTAAATTTTTTATGAGATGGTCCGGTTTTGAAATTTTAGGGATGTGCAGTATCCACAGCATCCCTGGACCGCACGCCACTTGGAAATATAGTGTTGTCAGTTTGCCGTTGCCCACAAGTATCTCATACTTGAAAACGATCACAGATATAGTGATCGAAATGTCGTGTTTTATACTTTTATGGGTTTATTCGTTCATTATTAAATATATATTTAACTGTGATAAAATGTGGTTTTTAATATAAAGTTGTGATAAAATATACCTAGTCCTATATTTTACAAACTTTTATTCTACTTATACTCTTTTTTGGAATTGCCAAATAAATAAATAAATAAATAAATATTTATTCCTCGACCTGCTTAGAGGCACAAGTCCTCGGTGGCTAGGTCCTCCAAACATCAATACAATCTAGCTACAATAAATTAATAAACATAACATAATTTTTTTTACTACTCTATGCTGCAAAATTTAAATTTTAAACTTTTTTAAAACTTTAAATTTAATATTTCATTATTCGAGTCCATTTTTTGGCTATTCGTGTCCATGATTAATAATTAAAGGGATCATAGGGAGTTGGACTTGACTTTAAATTTAATACAAAAATTTTTTTTATTTAAATAGGCCACACGTTTTGTTGCTGGTTCGCAACTTCTTCAGTGGCTCATTTATTAAATTATTCAAATTTAATTTTTCTTTGTGGCTGGTTTTGGGTACTTGAACTTGAAAATAAAATTAGAATTTAAATTTTCAAAATGTTGCTACGTTTCGCAGTATATTTCTCTGCCTCCTCAGGCAAGCTCAAAAAATATACTGCGAAAGGTAGCAACATTTTGAAAATTTAACTTCTAATTTTATTTCAAGTCCAAGTACCCAAAACCAGCCACAAAGAAAAATATTCATCATGGACGATAACAACACCAACTTTAAATTTAAATTTTAAACATACACCCGAGGGGTGAACCGCGATAGGAATTAGGTGTACACGTCTTTGGAATTATGTGGAATTATTTTGGAATTCATTAGATAATTCCCCTTTATCTATTGTCTTTTACTTGGAAATGAAAGTAGAAGTGTAATTAGGTGTACAAGATATTAGATCGCGGTTCACCCCTCGCATATACCTATGTATCTACGGTGACTAACCTATTCACACATAATCACAGACAGAAAAAATAATGATATTACTCCGCGTTTCCAAGACATTTTCAACACAGTGAAGAAATAATGTTTAATTATTTATTTATTTATTTATTTATTTTTGCTTGAATTAAATATGGCCTCCTGAAGTGACCAGCTTACTTTTACAACATAACAAATTTATCTACATTCAACCCATGAGAAATAACAGATAGAATATTTCTAATTAAAAAGACTGATGATGAAGGTTAACCCTTTAAAACTATGGTCTCTAAGGAATAAATTAGATATATACTTTTACTATAATACTATAACACTAAGCCTCGCTTCAGACCGTACCTATTAATAACCATTTCTAAAAATCTATCTACTAGGTCATTCAATAAGTCCGTAGGATGACACATAGATGGCGTTACTAGAATTTTTCCATATGATTTTTATTTAGTACTAACCTTCAAACGATACGTGTATAAATTTGACAGCAATCTGACTATTGATTCGTGAGTTATAGCATTTTGTGTGAAGCAACTTTTGTTATTGAAAAAAAGTGAATTTCGAATTTTAATAAAGCATTGCTTTTTGATGAAAAAAAATACAGTGGAAACCAAACAATGGCTTGATAAACATTATCCGAACTCTGCTCCATCGAGACAATTGGTAGAGAAGTGGATTGCTGAATTTAAACGTGGTCGTACCAGCACAAATGATGCAGAGCGCAGTGAACGCCCAAAAGAGGCTGTTATTCCAGAAAACATAAAAAATCCATAAATTGATTATGAACGATCGCAAATTGAAGGTGTACGAGCTAGCTGACATTGTAAAGATATCAGATGGTAGTGTTTTTACCATTTTACATTAACATTTGGGTATGCGAAAGCTCTGTGCAAAGTGGGACCTGTTATATCTATCTACATTTATTCTATATACTTAATAATAATATGCTTGCGTGACGACGCGGATGTGATTTTTTTAATTTTAAAATCCACTAATAGTTAATGAGAAATAAAATTTATTAAAACTAGGAAATTTAAATGATTTTCTTAAAAGACTACCGAGTCCAAGGAGGCAGGCTTTGCAGTTATAAATCAACTGCAACGGATCGTTGCTAAACTTTATCCAAATTCAATTGAAATATTAATATGTTCTTGAGTAAAGTACATTAAAATATAATTTTACTAAAAACTTTATTTAACCTTTTTTGTGGTTCCCAAGGTACTTAATTAGGATATTAAATTTCATCAAAATTGGTTAAGTCATTTTCAAGATATTTAGAAAAACTAAAAAAGTACTGAAATAAAGTACTAATGTTTGTGGACCGATATGTACCAAAAACTAATCAGCGCTTCATTTTGTTAAACTAATGGTAGGTTTTCAATTTCATTTCAATCAGAGCAAAGGTGTGGAAAAAATCGTGGACGAAAAAAACGATAACACACATCCATCCATCCATCCATCCATCCGCACGCACTTCCAAAAAAAATGGCTCTTTTTGGCCTCTCTCGACGTGATTCCAGGTAATTTTTGGCAAAACCGTCACGTGCTAAAATTCAATCTCATTGAATACTTCAATATGTGACCTTAATTGAGTCCATGGGTTCCGTAGTCTTTACCTGAGGACCCTTTGAAGTCGCGCTTGCCTCGAGAGCGATTCCAATACTTTCTCCCATGCTTCGCATTGGATAAAGTAAAAGAGTATTTTGTGTGAAATTCGAAATATAAAGCCAGCCATATTTTATTTAATGGTTTAAAAGTGAATAAAAAAAACATATATATATATATATATACATATATTTTTTCTTTAGAGAACTCTTTATATATTAAGATGATTGAATTGTAGGTAAATATCGTCGATATCCATATATATCCACTGAATGTAGATCCCCGGAGGCTCGTAAAGGGTAGTATGTCACCTTCAAACTGAATAATTTATCATTGTGGATACATTTCAATGTTTTTTTTTGCCTTTTTCCCTTGAGTATGTAACATAGGTACGTATCTAAACGACCCTTAGGATACTACGAAAGAGAACTCCAAAATACAAGAATTAATTGTAATTTTAAGAGCGTCCTATTCAAAATAAGCTGACGTGTTCTGATGTGGCCATCCACTTTACTTTACCATACAACCTGGCCCCTCAATTATATTTAATATTTAATAAAATTATTTATATTCATGTAGGGTAGGGGGTTAGTTTTTGCATTCTGAGATTACTCTGGGCCCACTACATTATGTATACAAAATTTGGTTGAGTTTGGTAAATGGCCAGGATTTTAATTTTTTGACCATGCACCCCCCCCCCCTTTTGGGCGGTTAGTTTTTGCATTTTAAGACTTCTAGGGTCCCACTGATTATGTATACAAAATTTTGTTGAATTTGCTAAAATGGCATAGATTTTTAATTTTTAACCCCTCCCCCTCCCCTCCACCCCCCTTAATTTTGGGTCGATATGTACCAAAATCTAATCAGGTCTTAATCCCAATGGACCAAAGCTATGTGTGAAATTTGGTTTTGATATTCACACTAGTTTTTGAACTAGCTCGTCCACAAAAATTTGGTAACGCACAGACTAACAGACTAACAGACATTTTGACAAAACAATTATAGTATTATCTCGAAAAATATAATTTTGTCGATGCTCACTTATTAGGGTTTTTTGTAGACCGAAATGCCATGGTTTCGCTCAATTTTTTTTAATCAAAATAGTTTCAGCCGTTTTTTAAGATATTTTGAAAAAAGAACAAAAAAAATTCTTTTTTCATGCACGATTACAATACTTGACCATATCCTGTATGGTAAAGTAAAAATAAATCAAGTTTTTAAAAAAGCAAATGTAGAGGCATTAAAAAGATTTGATGCAAACTATTATAGGGGTTGATTTTTTCATCCCCTCATGATAATATTTTAGGGTTACAAAAATCGTCAAAAACTGTCATTTATGCCAAATTTCATTCTTCTAAATTCTTCCAAATATATATAGTGGAAATAAAAACTATTCCCCTCCTCTAAATTTAAAAGGCTGTAATTTAGAGGGGAAGGGGTTTGAACAAAAAATTATATGAAAAACCTCCTTAATTTGTGCTGGAAATCAAGCTTTAAAATATTTCGCATCAATTTAGAAATATCATGTATATTTTTTTATCCCGGAGCACAATTTTAAATTAAAAAAAAATTATCTATAAGGTGAAGTGGGGTAAAAGCGGACCAGTTTCTTTAATTTGGTGTATAATACCTTAACAATTATATATATCAACAAATACACTGCGTATTTATTAAAAAGTTTTTGTTTTGCCGAGAGTAGCAGAGTTGTTGATTCACAAAGAGAAACAAAGAGGTTGTCCTCTGCTTGATGCAAATAAACATATACACATATATATCAAGATGATATATCTGTATATATATTGTTTATTTGTTTGAGACTATAGTTTCGAAGACTTGGTCTTCATCATCAGTCTTTCTTCAATTATAAATGTTTTTCATGGGGTCAATATCATATGGATATTGAAAACTTGGTGTTCCTTCGTCACCGCTGGAAGGCTAGGAACTAACAAAGACATTCTCTCCGGGCTCACATTCAAATATAACCATATGTTTCCCTTTCTCCTTTCTCCTTAGAAAAATATATTGACCGCATGAAAAACATTTATAATTGAAGAAAGACTGATGATGAAGACCAAGTCTTCGAAACTATAGTCTCAAACAAATAAATAATATATATACAGATATATCATCTTGATATATATGTGTATATGTTTATTTGCATCAAGCAGAGGACAACCTCTTTGTTTCTCTTTGTGCGTATTTATTCTTTAATTAACATTCTCTTGCCACAGTGGATGCAATTCAGAAGCTAGCAATTAAACTAATAGGAGACCCGGCCCTAACTTACTCGACTCCCTGGCTCACCGAAGAAACGTTTCTACCCTTTCCCTGTACTACAGATACTATCATGGTGTTTGTTCAGTCGATCTTTTTTTTTTAATGATATTGATGTGAGAAGGAGATACACCAGAAGGTGCATTCCCTAAAGGCCTGTATGGGATGGCCCCTCCATCGCGAAAAGAACAGAGTAGAAGGAAAGAAGCCCGAATCACGAGCCAAATCTCAGAAAGTTAGATACAATCCAATTTACAAAGTTAAGCTGAAATCAATAATCCCCTCTAAAGTCCTCTTTAAGAGAAACACGCGGTTTTCGAACGCTCAACACCCCTTCGCTGTCAAATTGGATAAAAATCGAATAAGCGCTTTCCCCAACTCTTTTATTCCTATGACCTCCAGAGACTGGAACTCGCTCCCAGCCACCGTCTTCCCCGCGACTTATAACCTTCAGCTGTTTAAGACCCGTATCCACAGATACCTTCGACCCCTACCCAGCCCATAAAATCCCTTCTTCTTCTTCTTTTCACGATGGAGGGGGCAACCCAGGACTTTAGGGGATATACCTTTTTGGTGTAAATCCTTCTCTCATCATTTTCATTAAAACGCCGATTTCATTTCAATATTTTCATATTTAAGGAAAATTATAAAAGTTGCATACTACTCTGCACTTGCCCCGATGATAGGGCAAGTGCGTACATGGCCATTTAAAATTCATTGAAAAGTTGTACTTGTGTTTTGGGACAAGAGCAGAATTATCCAGGAAGTCAACTACAAAATGCTTATTTCCGCATTAAAATATGTTAATTTGTTTAAAAGTTACACACTTTTAAAGATATAGAAGGATCTTTCAACAAATTTAGTCAATTAAAACGATCATATAAATTGACTAAGTTATATATTTAAAGCAAAATTCAAAGTAAATAGTAAATATAAGTACAAATTTTTTTTTTTTTTTAATGTTCTGTGTTATTTTTCATATTTAATCGTGATCAAGACATCGTTCACATTCGTATTGCCTTTTTTTGGATCCCTTGTTACAAATACCACACTCCCACTTCTTACAACTTATTCATTCAATCCATTCTTTTTTATTAATGTAGTACTGAAAGTCGCACTTTCCGCACGTACCCCAGTCTGCATTTGCCCCTAGCACACACATTTACGGAGCTAGAGCAGAGTAGAGTTTTTCTTAATAAATTTTAAATAAACAATAACATTTATATACGAGGATAAGTCAAAAATTACCTACACTTTTCGTGCTATAACTTTATTAAACTATGATAGGAGGCGGACGCATGCGTATGTGTTGAGTTGGCGCGTCTGTGGCCACGTGCGCGGAATTTAATCACGATCGCGTCAGTTGTCGTCTAGCTACAACAGCATAAGTATGTCAGCTCCGCTATCAGATTGCACCAAAGAAGAGCAACGAGGAATGGTCAGAGGGTGTGAAAGGTGCTGAAATTCACCGGAGACGTTTGTCACAATACGGGGAAAGTGCTTTATCTCGTAAAAGCGTTCTTTTTTATCGATCAAAATGTTTAAAAGTGGCTGAACGAGCGTAACACAAAAAGAGGGAGCTGGGTGACCGTCAACTTTGGGACGCTTTGAGACCCTGGAACACCATCCCTACAGCCCAGATCTCGCTGCCTCAGACTTTCATCTTTTTGGACCGCTCTTTGAGAGGTCGTCGATTTGCCTCAGACATGGGCGTTCGGGATGCGGTGAAAAATAGCTTCATGACCAACCGAAACCCTTCTACCAGGAAGGCATCCGGAATAAATCTCTATAATTTTTCTAACTAATATAACAAAGAATAATTGACATATCAATGAGAATTGTTTTGACCGCGCTTATTTGAAAAAGATATATTTTATCACGAGACTACTGCGGATTATGCTATTGAAGTCTGTGGAGACTTTAAGTCTAGCGTCTAGTCTTATGTCTAGCGGGCTATACGCGAAATGACATTGGATTGTAGCTAAGTGGATCACATCTTTTTTCTCTCTTGGTCCAGACTTAAGACTCCACAGACTTCAATAGCATAATCCGCAGTAGTCTCGTGATAAAATATATATTTTTCAAATAAGCGCGGTCAAAACAATTCTCATTGATTTGTCAATTATTCTTTATATTAGTTAGAAAAATTATAAAAATTTATTTAAGATCATTATTTCAAGTTAGAAATATATAAGTTCAAATATTATTTTCACTCAATATTTGACAAAAATTCCCTACAGTTGATTCGTGATTGAATCAAATGTAGAAAACATTCGGTTAGGAATCCGGAAGCTTGTGGCTCGCTGGACCAAGTGCATTGCTAAAGGTAGAGGCTATATCGAAAAATAATGTGTTATCTGTTATAGGTACACCTATCTTAGTTTAATAAAGTTGTAGAACGAAAAGTGTAAGTAATTTTTGACTTATCCTCGTATTTAACGTGATTGTTAATGTATGTTTTTCACACTTACCAAAAATAATCGCAAAGAACAGTAAATATCAATAAAAAATATGACATTTTGATGGTGATACTGAACTTGGGTTATGCTTTCACATGAAGTGCACACTTTTTGATTGAAATAAATAGGGGAAGTCCATCCAGAATGGAGCGACATCTAGAACTATCATTCCATATCACAAAAAAATAGATTTCTAGCAATTCTCTATTAAATTTTGGTTTATATTTGAATAAAAAGCGGCTGTATAGGCACTTGCCCCATTTACGCTCTTTTACCCCACTTCATATATGTTTCCAGGCTGCTTCGCGGGGAACCCCGAACCTCCATTTGTGGAACCCAGATTGAGAAAGACTAGGGAATATACTCCAATCTATGGAATTATCCATCTTTTTTCTTTCCCAATTTCCCCTTCTAAAATAAAGAACCTAATCGTTTTTGATTCTATCCACCCATTTAATTTTTGGTTTAAATTTAAAACCATCCAGGTATTATTTGAGGTGTTCAAAAGCAGAGTTGACCATCTCACTTTTGTTTTTTTATGAGAAATCCAGCAAAATAGAGATAAAGGTTCGAGGCAAAAGTGGTACCTGTGCTTTAATCTAGAAGGAAGTTTAAAAACTAAGTTTGGAACATTCTGTCTATTTAGTTTTATCAAAAACCTACTTGATTTTAGAGGTTTATCAGCGAAAATGAGATTTGTGGGTTGGTACACTCTGCTTTCGAACGTCTCATTTGATAGTTTAAGGGGGATCGTGACTGTTTATTATTTTTATAAAAAACCCTCAAATTTTTACCATCGAATCATTGATGCATTAAATATTTATTCCCGAAATTTGAAGTTGATCGTCTGTCCCATTATCGCGAATTAAACTATTGAAAATTGTCCTTTTAGCATGGAAGTGAATGGACCGAGCTTTAAAAAGGGCTATAACCTCTATACAAATTATACTTTTTTCAACAAATTTATTCAGATCAATAATTCAACTTTTATGAATCGAATGATATATTTTTCAATAGATTTGACAGTCTAGTTAAGTAGTTATTCATAAATGTAAAAATAAAGCTATTTGCTGCCAACAGAATATAACAAAAGCACTAGTGTAGAATTCCAACTCTATTTTTTGAAATCGTTTTTGTGTTATATAAATGTTTTTATAATGAGAAAAAATTTATCTCAATATTCTTTTTATTAATATTATCAAAACAAAGATTTTTATTCGAAATTAACCTCATTATTGAGGAGTCGGGTTGGCCGAGCTGGCTAATTCGCTGGCCCCGCTTCAGCATCGATGATGACGATGTTTAAGCAGGAGGCCGGGGTTCGATCCTGGCTAGCATATAAAAATTTCTACCGGCTAAAACTCGGCTCCCTCACTAACCCTACTAACACTTTACTAATGTGCTGTCTAAATGGGCAGAAGTTGTCACTCTGGAGAAATACAAAATATTTTTTCGAAGTTCACTCAGATAAGCTGTCCCGAACCTCCTTAAAAGAGAAACGAATATTATTATAACAAAACAATTCAAATATCTATTAGATAGAGAAAGAATCGGGATAGCGAGCTCTTTTTTGAAAGTTAGCGCTTTGGGAATAGGTCACTAACTAACCTCTTAATGAATCTTTCTTTCTATTTATGTTTAGCGTGTCCGGTATCCGGTGAATTCCGGTGCTCGGATGGCTCTTGCGTGCCCCGTGCTCGTTTCTGCGACGGCTTGCAGGATTGCCCGGATGGCTCGGACGAGCCTTGGGGCTGCGCCGGCAGATGTCGTCGTCATGAGTTTCGTTGCGATAACGGCCGCTGTGTGCAGCGATCGCTGCGCTGCGATGGCCACGACGCCTGCGGCGACGGCAGCGACGAGCGCGGGTGTCGCCTTCTACCGGTGGCTCTTGTCCCTACAGTGCCGACTTCCCGACTGCGCTATGACGTCGAAGAGGCACCGCTTCCCGGGTCACCCATCCAGATTATCATACCCGACAAACAACAACAGGACAACAGCAGGAGAGCGCAAGTGTTGCTGGATCGGATGCTTAAACAAAAGAGCATACAAAAAAGAACCAACAAAAACAACTAAAAACAACATCGCCTTCCTAGTCAAAACAACCTTCTTTGATCTTCCTTCTTCCTATCTCTATCTCTAAGTATTTAATTTATTAAATAAAAAAATCATCCAAAAGTGTTTAAAATATATATACCTAAATGAAATCGATGTATAAATGGATAGACAACAAAATATATTTAAATTAAAAAATAAAATATTTTTCAAAATAAATAATAAATAAATAAAATATATTATATATTTTTTATATAAAAAATAATATAAATATTCTAGCGCTATTTCATACCCTGACCCTGCAACCTCTTCCAACAAAATGAGATTTATAAAAATATTTATTTATTTATTATATAAAATTGTTTTCCTCTTTTTTTGAGGGTACGATCTCTTATTCTTATTTTTTAAATTAAATTTATGTACTTATTTTATAAACGATATTATATTTAACAAAAAAACTAATTTATTGTATGTTTCAATAAAAATGTATTCATATATCACTTTCTATACTCATGTATGATATGTATAATTTACAGGTTGGAAGCATTTTCTTTAACTTAAGTGACGTCTGCTTATTTAATACTAGCTGCAAGGCCCGACTTCGGCGGTCCTGTTGCTAGCCAGGGGGCACGTCACCTGGACTCCCGACCCACGAACCCCCCCCCCCCCCGAAACCCACCAAGCACCACCATTCCCGCACCATGCAGACGGGCGCAACCCTCGCCCCCACACCACCCCGTGCCCTCCACCCACTCACACCACACCTATGCCTAGCCCCCTGGACCCCCACCCCCGCCACGCATCCCGGACTCCACTCCTTCACTCCCACCCTACTCCGTTTTAATCTCTCACCACACCCTCATTTCACCCCGGGTCCACATACCACCCCCAGCAGCCCATACCCTAACCCACCCCCACTCCATTCCACCCCCTCGCACCCAGTTTTTGCATTTCTAGCCTTCTAGTGATCCACAGATTATTTATACAAAATTTGGTTGAGTTTGGTCCAAGAGCAAGTATATTCATTTTATGACCCTCTCCCCCATTTTGGGTGGTGAGTTTTTGCATTTCTAGCTCTCCTATATTTTGATTTTTTGACCCTACACCCTCCCTCCTCCTTTTGGGCGGTTAGTTTTTGCATTTTTAGACTTCTCGGTCCCACTGATTATGTATACAAAATTTGGTTGAGTTTGGTAGAAGAGCCTATATTTTTAATTTTTAACCCCTCCCCCCCTCCACCTCCCTTAATTTTGGATCGATATGAACCAAAATCTAACCAGCTCTTAATCTCAATGGACCAAAACTACTTGTGAAATTTGGTTTCGATATTCACACTAGTTTTTGACCTAGCTCGTCCACAAAAATTTGATAACGCACAGACTAACGGACAATCAGCTAACCGGACGGACGGACGGACAGACTAACAGACATTTTGACAAAACAATTATTATCTCAAAAAATATAATTTTTTCGATGTTCAGTTATTAGAGCATTTTTGTAGAGCGAAATGCCATGGTTTCGCTCAATTTTTCTAATCAAAATAGTTCCAGTTGTTTTTGAGATATTTCGAAAAAAAAGAAGGAAAAAAAAACAATTTTTCATGCACGATTACAATACTTGACCATACCCTGTATGGGAAAGTAAAAATAGTCCACCAAATTATCAAATTTCGTTCCAGTTACAAGTGAGCCTTCCTGGGAGAATTATAAATTCGATATATTCACCACCATCTATGGAGAAATAAAGTAAGTACATGCATGTTCTAATCATCTAGCAAAGAAAAAACATTATATGAATATAAATACGAACGGTCGAATGCAAAATTTTAATAATATTTAAATTGAATGGCTGTAGAAGAGGCAGAGGGGAACAAACACCACGGATAATCCCAAATATTTCTAAATATAGGATTTTTTCATAATAAATTTCAGCTTTTTTGGTTTGAAAAATTTATTATTTTCATAATTAATGTAAAGATCTGATGTAGCCATCCACTTGACTTTACCATACAACCAGGCCCCTCATTTATATTTAATATTTAATAAAATTATTTTTAATCATGTAAGGGTGGGTGTTTTTAAATTTTTAAACTTCTGGGCCCCACTGATTATGTATTCAAAATTTGGTTGAATTTGGTTCATAGACCTATATTTTCATTTTTTGGCCATACAATCCCCCCCCATTTTGGGCTGTTAGTTTTTGCATTTTTAGACTTCTGGGGGCCGACGGATTATGTATACAAAATTTGGTTGAGTTTGCTCAAATAGCCTAGATTTTTAATTATTAACCGCCCCCTTCCACCCCCTTAATTTTGAGTCGATATGCACCAAAACCTAATCCCTATTAATCTCAATGCGCCAAAACTACGTGTGAAATTTGATTTCGATATTCATGCTAGTTTTTGAGCTAGTTCGTCCACAAAAATTTGATAACGCACAGACTAACAGACATTTTGACAAAACAATTAATATCTCGAAAAATATAATTTTTTCGATGTTCATTTCTTAGGGCTTTTTTGTAAATAAAAATGCTATGGTTTCGCTCAATTTTTTAATCAATATAGTTTAACCCGTTTTTTTAGATATTTCGAAAAAAAAGAAGGAAACAAAAACACTTTTTTCATGCCCGATTACAATACTTGACCATACCCTGTATGGTAAAGTAAAAAGATCCAATGTAAAAATAGTTTTTATTAAATTCTTAGATTCGACCCTTATTATAATAATTTAAACAGTGAATGAAAAGATTTAAGTTTCTTTTTGAGTGTCTTTTTTTGAAAAAAAGATTGAAATTATTTCAAATTTACATTGCATATCAAAGAGGTTCGTCCCCTTAGGAATCGAACCCAAGCGCTAACTAGCTTGCCGGGCCGTTAGCCTTATTTTAAATTAATATTATGTCACCTGATTTTTAAATTTGTACTTTTTTAAGATTAGCTAATAAATTTTTAAGTTTAATAAAAATTAAATAAAACAATTTTAATTAATACATTTTTAAAATGGATATAAGGCTTATGTTATTTAATACTTATAATGTTTAAAAGCGACAAATAACAGGGTATAACAAAAAAAAAAGCGTTCTTTGGAATTAGTTTTCAAATTTGCGGATTAAAATTAATAAAACATGTTCAACTTTCCTTGTTTCTTTCATCTGATATGTATATCCCAAAATCTTTTTCAGTAATTTTAAGTAGTCACATCTTCACTTTTCGCTAATAAAGGAAAAATTACAGTGAATACAACAAGGTTAAATTTTTAAAATTGCGGCCCTGTCAAATTTTAATTCTTTATTTATCAATAATTTTTACTTTTTTAATTATTTTATATTTAATAAAATTTTAATAATTTATTTATAAACAAAATGACACCTTATTTTTGGAAATTGGTTAATTATTAACCGAGTTATGGTGGTTTTTGTTATGGTTAGTTATTCTTAAGTAAATAAAAAAAAGATGGTGCTGGATTCCAATCACCCGATTATTTGAATTTTCATAATTAATTTGACAGACAAGCGAGTTGAACAACTTGACGTAAGATGGCAGCATTGAAAATGAATAAAGTTTAAATTCAAATATTCAAAAGTTGATGATGGCCGATTTCATCTCATCCAATTAACTCTAACTAACCTATAATAATGACAATAAAAAAACATCATAACTCGATTAAATGTAAACCGATTTTCAAAATTAAGGTGTCAATTTATTCAGAATAAAATTCTTAATATTTTATTAAATAAAAGATGATTTGATAAAACTAACTATTGAGATATAAAGGAATTAATAATTGAGATGTAGCCAACATACTCAATTTTGAGATTTTATATTCTCACACTTTCGAGGTGGCAAACTTAGATTTGGCATACCGACACCATACCAAACGAACCTAGAAAAAATCTTTTCCCGCAATTAATGTAAGCTGAAACCCACCTATATCTGGGCTATTGCGGGGTTTTCTAACAAAATGAATAAATCGACCTGAAATTTTTATATTGCTATAACTCCAGACGATTTGAAAATAAAGTCATAAATGTATATATCATTTTAAAGGAAATTGAATGCTCTACAACTTCTTTTCTGAGGATTTTTACTGTAAAACGAAAGGCTGAGGTGATAGAGACAAAAGTTTGACAAAAAAATATAGGAAATTTTATTTTTTCATGCATAAACGATATTCGCGGGCGAATATCTCAAAAACCATAAGGAATAGAGAAAGATTAAATAGGAGCAATCATGTAGTAAATATTATAAGCTTTTATTTTTCTATGAGTAACTTTTTCTTACAACCCACCGTTTTTGAGATATAAGCAAAAAACGGGACATTTCCACCCCCTTCCACCCTTAAGCCCGATAGCTAGGACTGGGGACTTTTAGTATTTTTACCCCAAACATATTCCATAAGAAAAAAAACTCCTCTAAAATGTTTTCTATACCCCCTTTTTGAGCGTTCGTTGACTGGACTATAGGTATACAGTATATAATTATATAATCACTGTTTCATTTTTGTCTAGTATTGATATTCACTCACTACGTCCTATGGGTGAGAGTTTATTTTTATATTTTGATCTTTTGTTTTTTACTAATTCAATATTTATTTTTTTAATTATACAAAAATAATATAGTTGCATTTTTACTATAGCTATATCATATAATCGATACTTTTTATCTATTTATTTATTTTGACCTATTTTACGATTTGCCCCCGCATATATCGATTTATTTCCTTAATCAAAAACAATCAGAAAACTTTTATTCGAAATTCAAATGTTTCGGGAGAAACTCTATCAATTAGACAAATAAATATTATGGATAAATTATAAATGCTATGATATGGATTCTATTTGCGAATAAAAATAAAAAAATAAATATTTTCGTTCACTTCGAAATTATGTTCTTTATCTAAAATTGTGTGATAAGTCCAAATTGTGTCCCAGGTTAGTAGAATGAATTGATCCGTTAAACGTTTGAATTTTTTAATAAACGTTTCGAGATTGTTATTATAAAAAAATTGTAATTATTTATTTACGATCAATATAGTTGGGAAATATTAATAATCAGCGTGATTAATTCTCTAAAGTTGATATTTCATTTGTATTAATATCACGGTTCGACAAAAATTAAACAAAAATTTGTATAGGTATGTAAACGTAATAATGGATTCTAGTAGAGTTTTATATGTGGACGAGTGGTAGAGGGCGTGCCGAAGTCAGGTGTGCCCAGGGCAGGTGGCCCTGGCGGGCGGCGTCTCGGCAAGTGATTATTAGGTCTGTAATATATATTTGCAATATTTTGCCCACTCTTTCGCCCCGCGCACTCATTTTGGCTATTGATTTTTACAGCATACATTTTATATAGTCTTAAAAACTAACATTTCAAAATTTTATCTATATCGGAGAGAGTATTAATTTTTTCCCCCACTCACATTTTGGGAGGTTGAAATTATTTTGTAGATATTTGCAAATAAATAACTCTCAGTTTTCTAAAGAGTAAATGTACAAAAAAGCTAAAAATTTCTATATTTGCCCCCCCCCCCCCCTCTTTCGCCCCCATAGAGTCAATTTTGATAGTTGATTTTTACAGGTATAGTTTCTTAAAGTAATAAAGAATAATTCTAAAAAATTTGATCAAGATAGGAGAGAGTTTTAATTTTTGCCCCCACTCATATTTTGGATAGTTGAGGGGAGGGGGAGGGGGGGTCGAATTACAAAAAATCTTTAAATTATTTTTTAGATATTTGCAAATAAATAATCCACAGTTTTCTAAAGAGTAAATGTACTAAAAAGCTAAAAATTTCTATAATTTGCCCCCCCCCCCCCCCCCCATACAGTCAATTTTGATAGCTGATTTTTACAGGAATCGTTTCTTAAAGTAATAAAGAATAACTCTACAAAATTTGATCAATATATTGCCCCCACTCATATTTTGGATAGTTGGGAGTCGAATTTCAAAAAATCCTGAAATTATTTTTAGATATTTTAATTTAGTATTTTGATAAGTAAAAAGCAAGTAGATATTTTATCGTCCTTAAGAGATATCGCATAATCAGTGAAAACACACTTTGTCCCCTTTGACCCCCTTAGGGGTCGAATTTCGAAAAATCCTTTCTTAGTGACCCCCTATGTCATAGATGTAATATCCTCTCCAAATTTCATGATTCTATATCCAGTGGTTCTGGCTGTTTTGATGATGAGTGAGTGAGTATATAGATTATCATGCAATTTCTCGATTATTTAAAACAGGTCAGAGTTTTGAGATGTTATCGTTCAAAACGACGAAAACGGACATTTAATATTTATATTAATGGCAATTGTGAGTGAGCACTCCTGGCGAGGAGACGTCTACTCTTTGACCTCTCTCAGATAAGCGATTTTATTCTTATCCTTTTTATTTATAATTATATTTTTTTCTCTATAAGTACTCAAATAAGCACAGAATTAAATTTATTTATTTGAAAAGCAAGCCACCACTGGGGGGGGGGGCTGAGCCCTAATAATGTTAAATGTTAAGGGGGTCTCAAACCCCATGGATTCAAACCGAATAGACACTATCCAGAAAAATATTTATTCACTAACCGATTCAGGGCCTTTCTTTGTGTTTGTTGAAAGGAAAAGTAAATCACAAGATAATATTTAGATTCTGGTGGCTGGTTAAAGTTCCATTTAATGATGAATCTCCCCTTTCCCAAATAATAAATGCAGGTGAAATTTTAACAAAATCCACCAATCTACCTCTATGCATCCGATGCTCCTCGGAAAAATACTTTTTGAAAAACTTCATAATTTCAAACACAATATTCTGGGAATCATCAGACTTAACAAATTCAAAAATAGGGTTGAATTTCAATCTGGACCTGAGGCCAACAGATTCGTTAATGATAAGCATTGACTTGGGTTACGAAGCTTATATTCCACTGTTTATAAATACAAAAATTGGAATAATTTTCTTTCAATAGAAATTGATGAAGATGAAATTTTAAATAATGAAATATGCATATCAGAATTTAAAATTATTAAGGCGGAGAGACAAAAGAATTGTCAAAACAAATGAGCAAAACTTGAAATCAAAATATTTTCTTGACTTAATAGAAAAAGCAGCTTCCTATTTGATTTTCAAATTACCAATTGCTTCTACTATATCTCGGTTAAAACTCGATTTAAAGCAAAAAACTAAAACTACGTGATTGTAAAGGATAATAAATATATATGGTCTTAGTTTTTTAACTCGAGTTCTAATGTTCTAATTGAGCTAAAACCAATCAGTGAACTGAAAATTCAAAAAGGAGTCTTTTTTCTATTAAGGAAACAAAATATTTAGGTTTTAAATACTGCTGTTTCATATCTATGACGTCTCAATAATCAACGGAAATTGCCTTTAGAACAAAAACATCTCAAAACACTGGTCTGTTGTAAAAAATTCAAAAACACTGTGAAAATCAGCGTATGAAACTCTACTAGTATATCCATTCTAGTGTTGAAATGTTTGTATTTATTATACAAAACAAATAATTGATCAGATTTTGAACTTAATAGCTTCAAAAATTGAGGCTGATAAATAAGGAATGAATTCTAAATGAAATAAGCTGACGAGTTCTGATGTGGGCATCCACTTGACTTTACCATACAACCTGGTCCCTAAAATTATTTTTAATCATGTAGGGGGGGGGGTTAGTATTTGCATTTTTAGACTCCTGGGAGCCCACTGATTATGTATTCAAAATTTGGTTGGGTTTGATACAAGAGCTTAGATTTTCATTTTTTGACCATACACCCCCCCCCCCCCATTTTGGGCGGTTAGTTTTTGAATTTTTAGACTTCTGGGGTCCCACTGATTATTGATACAAAATTTGGTTGAGTTTGCTCAAATGGCCTAGATTTTTAATTTTTAATTTTGAACCCCCCCCCTCTTTCCAGCCCCCTTAATCTTGGGTCGATATGGACCAAAATCTAATCAGCTCTTAATCTCAATGAACCAAAACTACGTGTGAAATTTGGTTTCGATATTAACACTAGTTTTGAGCTAGCTCGTCCACAAAAATTTGGTAACGCACAGCCTAACAGACATTTTGACAAAACAATTATTAGGTCGAAAAATATGATTTTTTCGATGTTCACTTATTATGGCTTTTTTGTAGAGCGAAATGCCATGGTTTCGCTCAATTTTTTTAATCAAAATAGTTTTTGAGATATTTCGAAAAAAAGAAGGAAAAAAACACTTTTTTCATGCACGATTAAAATACTTGACCATACTCTGTATGGTAAAGTAAAATCACAAATTCCGAATAAAAGAATTTATTAGAACGTTATTTTCATCCTCTTAAAACCTAATGATTCAGTGGATCGACCCTCCTTCAGGGTTTAAAAGGGTCAACGAAGGAGCCTCCGTGTATATAAATATTATTTTTAATTGAAATCAAGTTCAAAACTTAAAAATCTGGAAATCGATTGAGAATCCCCGTATAAAACTCTACAAGTATCCGTTGTTACGTTTACGGATAAAAGTTTTTGTTGAGCAGTGTAATAGACGTTAATTATTAATAAAAATCGATTAATTACTACCACAACATGTATATAAAAAAGAGTGTTAAAATACATATTATATTTAATCAATAATATAATGAAAGTGATATTTGAAATTTATTTATTTTTTTTACAATATATTTATATATAAAATATATACATCAAAAAGTTGATAAGAATAATAATAATAATATAGAAAATAGAAAAAAAAACAGTCCTTTAGTTTGATAATATATTGCTTGGTAGATATTTTCAACTCTTTTTTTTTTAATGATTTTTTAAATTACTGTTAGGACGGAGATTTATTTATTTATAAGTTGATTTTTTTTTTTGTATATATTTTTATATTACAAGGAATCGAACAATATATAACTATATATACACAATTATGAACTGTTAAGTACTGTAATTAGAAATAGAAAAAAAAATAAAAGAAGAGGAAATGAACATTTTTTAACAGTGTAAAAGAATTAAAACTGAAAAAAATCTGTTTTAATCGATTGAAAATTTTTAATAATTCATAAAATTATTTATTTATTTTTGTTCAAGGAGCTTGGTGGATGGTTTCGAGGTGTAAAATAATTAATAATAAAATTAAATTCAAAGAGATACTAGTTACTACCGCTTTAATTTTAATTTTATTTATATTATTATATATCATTTTGATTTTTCTTTAATAAAAACATATTATAGGTGTAAAAAATAAAATATGATGGATATATATATATATATATATATATAACAAATATGGAGGATATTTATATATCCACCGTATTTTATTTTGTACATCTATTATATGTTTTTAGTAAAGAAAAATCAAAATGAATAAATAAATATAATAATAACCAGAAAAGATATAAATTAAATAAAAAATTGAAGAGAAAATGATTTTAAAATTGCAAAAGACTATGTGTTTGTGAAACTGATGATGCCACAACGATGTCGAAACATCTCTCAATAACAATAAAGAAAATTTTAAAAAAATTGATTACTAGTTTGGAGAGGTTGTATAGGCAATTATACTCTTGGTAGTTTGCCATTGCTTTCCAAGAGTAGGCGACTGCAAATATCCTCCGAGACTCAGTCTCGAACCAGCATACTTCAAGACAGCGACCCGACACTCTAACCATTGACCCACAGTCGCCTCAAAAACTTTGTTACTGTATAATAATAAATAATTTCCCAATGGAGTGAAGAAAGATTGAATTAAATAATAATCAAATTAAATTTCAAGAGGAATACCTAGTACTCTGTGATTTTAATTTTATTATTTATTTTATATCTTTACTGGTTATAATTATATGATATTTATTCATTCATTTTTATTTTTATTTATTAAAAACATATAGATGTAAAAAATAAATGGATATATATATATTTATATATTTATAAATATATATATATATATATATAATTAACATTCAAATTTACTTATATTCTTTGTTTTGTAAAAAATAATTGGGGATTTTTATTTAATTTAAAACAATTGTTAAAAATATAACAATAAGATTATTAACATATTAATCAAATCAATTAATTTATTCTTTATTTATTTAAAAAATTAAAACAGTTATATATAAACACAATTACTTGATAAAATTATTATTATTAAAAAATATTTCGAATTTTTTCAATTAAAGTACTATATATACTAATCCTAATATTATTCATGATAATAAATCTATTTTTTTTTATATATATATAATAATAATCAACATTTATTTATACTCTTATTATGAATATATTCAAATTTTTTTGTAAAACATTATCAAATATTAAGTTTGTATATATATAGATATATCATGTATAAAAAGTTAACAAAAACTAAAAAAAAAAAATAGCATTCCAAATTTCATTGATTTATTTGTGTCTCAATACGGCCCTTTTTTAGTTATTTATTATTTTCTTTAATTCATTAAAGAATAAATTATTAACAAAAAAGGGTCGCGAAACTGTGTATGGTGTACAAATTACATATCTATCCAGCATGAAAGATAGATAGAAAAATTGTAGAGGTGAAATTTAAAAGATAAAAGAATTACAGATAAAACCAGTTATTAATTATATTTATTAATGATTATTAATCAATGTCGTTAGTAGGAAAATAAAATTATGGAAGAGTTTGAATTAAATTTCAAGCCTGAATCTATTTATTTTATAGAAAAACATCCTGTATTGTAGATTTTCTAATAATCTAAACCTATACCTATCATAAAATAAATACAGTTCTCAAAACTTTTATTAGAAATCCAAAAGTTAAGTTAAGTTTTATAAACATTATATTTAATTGTTACATTTATAAGATATTTAATTTAAAACAATTGTTAAAAATATAACAATAAGATTATTAACGCGCCTTAAAAGAAACAATGTTTAAACAAATAAATATTTTGAAAATAGACAATGATACAGTTTGATTGTATTGAAGGTGATTTCATCTCTAAGGAATTTTGAAAAAGCAACTATAAACATTATATTTATTGGTTACATTTATAAGATATTTAATTTAAAACAATTGTTAAAAGTATAACAATAAGATTATTAACGTGCCTTGAAAAGGAATATAAAGCAAAAATGTATAAACAAATAAATATTTTGAAAATAAACAATGATACAGTTTGATTGTATTAGAGCTAATTTCATCTCTAAGACAATATGTATTATTAAAATCGGCATGGGTGAACGATCGCAGAATAAGTCGATCGAAACATCGTAGTTTTATTGTACTATTTATTCATATTCAATAAATAATTATGTGATTTTAATAAATCAATCACAAAAATAAAACCGATTCATTATACTAATCTGTATCATTGTCTATTTTCAAAATTATTATTTGTTTATACATTGTTGTTTTAAAATTCCTTTTTAATTGTTAATAATCTTATTGTTATATTTTTAACAATTGTTTTAGATTTCTAACAAACGTTTTGAGATTGTTTTAATAAAGAACTGTATGTATTTATTTAATACAAGAAATAATAAATTATTTCAATAAACCTAACATAATATGATATTTTTAAGTATTTTTGAATAAGGATAATATATATAAATCTTAATAGCTACTTTTTTTTCGAAATTTTTTAATCTTTGTAAATTAGTACTTTAGAAAAAAAGATTAATTATTTATAGTTGTCAAAAATTTAAACAATCAATCAAATAAAAAAAAACACGATGATGATTTTAGAATTTTAGTCAAAACGGCATCATCTGATCAATAATAACATTAATTTAACTGATTTTAGTTGAAATTCATGTCATCTTTCAAACATTCCAACCCTCTTTCAATTTCACAATAATATAATTGTAGGGTGAAAATGTATCCATTTACATTTTTTTATTTTTTGTACTGATTGCAAAACGACAGCAAAAATAACTCAATTACGAGCTCTGCGTGCAAATAACAAATTAAAAAAAAAAAAATTAAAATATAGTAATTATAATATAAAAATCTCTTTTTGGTTTTATATATATATATAGGTATATATATAAAGAACATTATATTTATATTTGTTTATATATTTATGTAGGTATATATATATATATAAATATATAAGAGAGAAAAAACACAAATTCAATTTGCAGGTGTTAATTATTAACTTCTCTTGTCCAATTATTATCATCCAATTATTGCTTTTATTTTATTACACAAGTCTGCCATGAAAAAGTTGTTTAGATAATTTTATGTGATTTTAAGCTCCTGAATCCGAAAATATATTTATTTTTTGGATATCTCATCATATTTTTTGACAAAACAAGTATTAATGACGGTAAAGGTATATAAGTGGGCTCATCATATATAGTAAAAGTGAAAAACGATTAGAAATGGTGTTTCCTCTATTTTGAACTGTAAAAATACTTCTATGCAGTTATTTATAACTTTTTTTAATTTGATCTATTTCTATGCGCATTATAGAATAAAAAAAATAAATACAAAATTTTAATTTTTGAGTAGAATATGTGTAGCGACCAAGGCAAAGAATCCCAAGTCAAAGAATCGCAAGTCAAGGAATAAACATGGACAAAATCAATAAAGTAAAATGTTTATTCCTTGACTTGCGATTCTTTGCCTTGGTCGCTACATATGTTATAAAGGTTTGAAAATAATTAAAAAGTGAGAAAAAATTGAAAATTTCAACCTGAACCAAGAAAAAATTACAATACTTGACCATACCATGGTAAAGTAAAAAAATCTACTATGATAGTATTTTTTTAGATACCAATTTTTACTGTATTGAGATGAAGGAATCAAAATATTGCTCAATAATATCAACAATTTTTCAAATTTCCCAGACCTGTGTTATTAATTTAATAATTATATCAAATAAATAACGCAAATAATTCATGTTAATTAATTGAATATATATTTCGATTTCTATTTAATGTCATATAGATATAGTTATTTGCTGACCGACCATTGTTTAAAACAACTCGTATCATTGTTAATAAACAGATTGAGCAATAATCCAAAAAAAGAATGAATATCTCATTATTTATTATTAATTGTATTTATGTAATAATGGTGTATGTTTATGTATTACAGTGTATCCGAGGTATATATCTAAAGAATTCCCAATAACAACAGTAATTTTAAAATACGCCCTATTTTTCGAAACTCTTAAATCTATCCAAGTCATATTTTACATATATCGTCATCTAAAGAAATAAAAATGAAGCGCTACACAATAGCAAAACGTGTAGAATCTGTACAATTTTATTAAAGTTACTGTCATATGTTTAAGGCAAGTAGTTTTTGAACGAAAGTACTTATGGTAGGTATAGTTCAATCGTTAGACTCAGGATTTAAATTGAAAATCATGGTCTATTTGTTTTCACAGAGCAATTTTACGGGTATTTTTATAATAAAATTATATTCTTTGTACGTGTTTTGCAATAATGTAGCGCTGAATAATAATAATCAATTAGGCATAGAATATAAAATCATTGTTGCTATTGAGACACTATATATAAAGAATAAAAATTACAATATAATATCTTTTTTTAACATATTTCTGTTCTCTTAATAATTTCAAAAATTATTTTTAGTCTCTAGGCTAATTAATCCAAAAAAATTCAAAAAAAAAAATAAAAATAAAATACATTTAACATTCTTATAAATTTCATAAAATTCAAATTAAAAAAAAAATTACATTACTAATATTATTATTATCATTATTATTATGCAAAAACAAAAGAAAATCATTTTCAAATATATAGCAAAGAATTCAATAAACCAATCAGAAAAAAAAACATATTAACCTAATTATAAATTTTAATTGTTATTTAAATATTTTGTTTATTTTTGATTATTGAAATTAAAATATATATAAATATATTTATAATCAACAAATGATTAATTAAACAATGTAAACAATTCGTTCGTTTGATATTAGTATTTTAATATATATAATAAATATATAGTATTTAAAGATGTATACTTTGTTATGTATGATTATAAATTTATAGTTTAAACTCTCATATGTATTATACATATATATAATCAAAAAGTGCTTTACTACTACGTTTATACGTAAGAGAATATATTTATCATATAATTAGAAATATATGATATAAAATGAATATATAAACATGTAGAGAGCAATTTATTCTATACATTATATAAATTGATTGAATATATATATATAGAAGGACGAGTTTGGGAGATATAAAATGGACGGTTTAGAATTTCAAAAGGACTATATATAAATATATATATTTAATCCGATTTCGTTGTTATATCGTATTATTATATAAAAAAATATTTATATTATATAACCACTTATTGCTTTGTTTGTTTATATTATTGCTTATGAATTTAAATAATGTATTTATAATAATTATTTCAAGGCCAATTGGTTTTGTATTCATTGATGGTTAATTATAATAATGATTTAATTATATTGTTGTTTTTTCTTAATTATCATTAAAAAACAATCAATTTTTAAATCCTGAAACTCAAAGAATATATATACTTTAATATCCAGATATATATATTTTTTTTTTTTGAATAATTTTTGAAATTTTAGAGTTTAAAAATATCGTCACATTATAGGTTCTGATTTTAAATATATTTATATGACGATATTTTACTTGTTTAATATTTTCAAGCCTTATTGGAAAAAAAATATATTTTGGATATATATATATATATAAATATAGTTCAGGATGTAGGTCAAAGTTATTTATATAAATCTCAAATGTATATTAAGAGTAAATCTCTTTGTAAAATATATCAATATACATATATTCTGTAAAGTCATTTCGGATTTCGTAGATATCCCTTAATTCGAGATATTCTTATTTATAATTAATAGAAGAATAATAAGACGATCCATTTAGCATTTGTTGTTCTTCATTCCTTATTTGTAGGAAGTTTGTAAATTGTAGTTGTTGTTGTTGGTGTTGTATAAGAGCTGTCGGGAAGTATGTTGTTGGTTGTATTTCTGCTGTTACAGCCAAGTGAGCATGTTGTCGGGTTTGTTGTTGGGATTGATCAACGCCTGAACGTCGTCTAAAATGTCGCTGGAGAACTCTTCCCCCAGCTAAAACGAGAAAACAAATTAATTAATACATATTTAATATAAGCATTACGATTATTAATTTAATAATTTATCAATAAAAAACAAACAGAAAAAAAAACATTTAATAATTATTATAAATTTCGAGTTATTGCTTAAGGACGTTCCCTAATATAGTTCAGATGCAGTTCGCTCTTTCCCCTACTCTCACATGCGCAGAAAGGCAAAAATATTTTCACTGCGTCGTTCCTCGGATTTGGCAACATTGCATTCAAAAGACAAAGAATATAAAAAAACACTTCATGAAACAGCTCAATGCGAAATTCCAGATGAGAAAAGTATAGTTAGTTTGAGAGAATTAGCTTAAAATCTCAAAAGCACAAGCTGCATAAGTTTTTTAGATATGGAAAAATTGAGTGATTTTAGTGCGACGTTGCCAAGTCGCCATCTCTCACTTGCCATGCCATGAGAGAAAAAATGAAAACCATCAAAAGTACCTATTTTTCATAAACGAATAGCGCTTGATACAAAAATTTTAACAGAAAAATATTTTATATATCTTCAGTTAATGATTCTCAGTATTTCAAAATAATTTCAAGAAAATGACGATTGTTATTTAATGAAACAGTCGCTTTAACATCAATCGAGTAGGGCTCGCGTGTTAAATATGCAAATTTCAATGGTCATTATTTACAAATTTAGTGCCGCAAGGACTATTGAAAAAAATTTCTACGTATAAAAAACACTTATAAATATGTGTATTCAAAGTTTTAAAAGGATTCCAAGGAAATTGATTTATTAGGGAACGTCCTTAAATTGGTTTTAAAAATTTTTTCAAGAGTTTAAAGCTAAATTCAAGAATATATAATATGAAAATGTATATTTAAATGAATTAAAATCAAATGACTATTCAAGGCGACATTTTGATCCTCCATGCGTAATAATGGTGACAAAATATGCGATTGTCCCAGGTATTGAGCCCTAATACTCATTCTATGCACCATTTTCTCTGTTCGAAACCTACTAGTGACATCTAGTATCAAAATCAAATAATTTAATTAAACATATTTTAAATTAAATAATATCAAATTAAAAAGGACACGACATACGAAAATTTCAATATTGCAAATGAAAATTTTGTTTCTATTTGTTGTGTAACAATGGAAAAATGATAGAGGCTGAAAATTTTGTTTAGAGCGGGGAGCAAAGAAGTGAGTAAAGGGACGAAAGCAAACTAGCTCTCAAAGCTCTTTATTTTGAGATGCTATAAAAGAATTGAATGCAGGATTCAAGCAAGTAGGTTTTTAAAGAAAGTAAAGAAATTTCTTTTAGAAACTTTTTAAAATATAAAACACTAGGTAGGTTTCACATAAATAAAAGATAAGATGCTTGTTTAGTACGACTCTATATATATTTCGGGGTATAAGCCAATCTTCAGTGTCCTTTTTGTGAACTCCTGAAGATGGGCTTACCCCGAAGTATATATAGAGTCTTGCTAAACAAGCATCTGATCTTTTATTTATGTGAAACCTACCTAGTATTTTATATTTTAAAAAGTTTCTAAAAAAAATTTTCAAAAAATTTTCTTTACTTTAATTAATATGTTTCACCAAGAACCTACACCATTCTCCCTTAACAAAAGTAGGTTTTTGCCGCTTTGCTCACTTATTTGTTCTCGGTTTCATTATGTTTTCAACTATAGTAGAGAGTGAAAATAAATGAAAATTATAAATAATAAACAATTTATCGAGATAATAAATTAATATTATATGTGACATTACTTTTTTTTCGGTTTATATGTTACGAAATTAATAAAAAGTAAAAGTTAAATAAACGTATTTAAATCTTATCTTAATTGATAAATAATTAAATATTATATATATATTAACTATAAAGAAATAATTAATAGGTATATCAGAGTTGGGCGAAAAAAATGTTTCCACTCAATAAATAAAAACAACACGATGTTTTTAATAAAGTTTTTTTTTTCAATTTCATACAAATTAATTAACATCGATTGAAATCAGAAAAATTGCAAGGTGGATAAGGCTGTTTTGTAATTCCAAAAGAATATGATGTTGTAAAAAAATAACACAAAAAATTTTATTCGAAAGATCAATTAAATATATGGCATTAACATTTAAAAAAGATTTCGGGCTTATAAAGGTTTTATTTTATCCGTTAAGTAGCGCCTCTAGGGGCTGCTGATTTTTGCCAATAGTCATTTGTACTAAGCCCCGTTGAATCAAATTTCCCACAAATACGACTTGGCTTCATTGTTGTTTTAATTACTATTATCATTTCCGTCCATAATTTGTATTCATTTGAAAGTTTATAATAGTAAAATAAGGACAAGTTTTTATGTGGGACTTTTTTATTTAACAGCCAACGTTTCGTCGACTTTGCAGACTTCTACAGGGCTTCTACAATTATAAAAAAAAATATTCTATTCTAGTTTTAAAAACAGTGTTGCCTCATTCTATTGATGTTATTTCTGTTTTATATCTAATGAAATTGTTAATATAAAAAGAAAAGAAAGAAAAATTTTATGTGAATGTGCCAAATATTTTTTGAAATTTGTGTTTCTGATTGTCTTCAAATGGCAACGAAGATAACAAGAAAATATCGATGAGCAAGTCCAAAAAAAGAAGAAGATAATTTACACTATCTTTTTATTCATAAAACCGACGTTTCGGAGGCTATTCCCTGGATTTCCTTCACTGACTTTTCAAAACCCTGAAGAAGGAGGGAATAGCCTCCGAAACGTCAGTTTTATGAATAAAATGATAGTGTAAATTATCTTCTTCTTTTTTGGACTGCCTCATCGATATCCACTTAATAACAAGAGAATTTAGACCAGTGGTTCCCTACCTTTTGTGGCCCATCGCCCCTTTATCCAGGTTTACTAACACCTATCGCCCCCTTTTCATTTTCATTGTATGCCTAAAATGTAAATAATAAAGGAGTTGTATTATTTTCAACAATTTTATTATCGTATATAAAAAGAACCAAAGCAGTTTTATTCGGTTCGAAATATTGAAGCCTGCCTATTTTCTAGAAATTACTCTCTTGGAAAATTCCCACGCAAAGTCGAAATTTAGAAAAACCCCAATCAATGAATTTATTATTGACATCTCGTGTTTCCTTCAGTTAAAAAGCCTTCCGACAGGACTTAATCTCTTAACCCAAAATATGACAAACATAAATTAAATTTATTGAGGTTCAAAAAGTGGGAATTGTAAAGTCCCACCATCCTATTGTCAAATAAGGCATGTTCCAGCATCAAAGGACATACCGCCTGCTACTCCAAAATATTATCATTAAAAAGAATTATATTATTATCAAGAAAAAAATACTCTAAATGCCGCGTTAACAACAGTATGTTTCTTTGTATTTTATTAGAAATTTAAATATTTTTTGTAAAAAATATTAATATAACATTATTTCATTTCTTTGCACGTGAGTGTATTTTAATTTTTCCCTCTTTGAATACTCATCGCCCCCCAATCGCTCCCTACTCAATTATCGCCCCCCTGATAACCCAAATCGCCCGCTTGGGGGGCGATCGCCCCCAGGTTGGGAACCACTGATTTAGACGAATGTGTAGGCATGACTATTTGGTGGGTAAACTATTAATACATGTTTGTTTTGGAATCGTAATTGTATTTTTGTAACTTGATATTAATAATGTTCTTATAATTATAGAAGCCCTGAAGAAGTCGGCAAAGTCGACGAAAAGTTGGCTAATAAATAAAAAAGTCACACATAAAAACTTGTCCTTATTTTCCTATTATAAATTTTCAAATAAAAAAAAGTTGTTTTAATTTTTTAAATTTATTTCACAGTAACAATAATCCACTTTGCAATTTTACGTCTTTCTTCCAAGGTTATAGTCATGTTATAAAGAGAAACAAAGAGGTTGTCTAGTTGTCCTCTGCTTGATGCTTAAAATAAACATAGGTACACAATTACACATATATCACTATATACAATATAAATCAAATATAAATATGTATATATATATAATTTATTTGTTTGAGACTATAGTTTCGACGGTTTGACATCAATCATCAGTCTTTTTAATTAGAAATATTTTATTTGTGACTTCTCATGGGTTCAATTACCCGATTGGGTAGAGAAAATTCGTTTCATTGAAAAGTTTTTGTTTTCCCGAGAGTAGCAGAGTTGTTGATTCACAAAGAGAAACAAAGAGGTTGTCCTCTGCTTGATGCAAATAAACATACACACATATATATCGAGATGATATATCTGTATATATATTATTTATTTGTTTGACTAACAACTTAACAAATAAATAATATATATATATATACAGATATATTATCTCGATATATATGTGTGTATGTTTATTTGCATCAAGCAGAGGACAACCTCTTTGTTTCTCTTTGAAAATTCGTTTCGTTGTCTAAGCTAGCCACACAAACAATAAGCAAGCTTGTTTGACAACGAAACGAATTTTCTCTAACCAATCGGGTAATTGGACCCATGAAAAGTGACAAATAAAACTATTGTGCTTCATACTATTATTTTGAGTTGAATAAATCTGTATAATGATATTTGCTTTTACAAATTCTACTAATACCCTAATTTTTGGGTACAATTGCATTCGTGTATTGAAATAGAGATTCTATCAATGGATTTGGTTTTTTACAAATGAGAGGTTACGACAACAACCACCTGGATAAATTTTATATTGAGTTTTGCATTGTATCAAAATTGCAATATATTGGTATATAGTACTAGCTGCTCTCTTGCTAGCCAGGGGTCGTTTCTAGCTCTCTAGAGGCCCACAGATTATGTATACAAAATTTGGTGGAGTTTGCTCCAAGGGCAAGAATTTACATTTTTTCACCCTTTTTTTAAACAAAAATTGTCAGAAATCACATCCCCTACAACTTTGCTCATTATAAAATTTGCTGTAGAGTTAATAGTTTAGGAGTTATTTGATAATTTACATTCGTGCGACCCCCAAACCCCCTTTTAGGTTCAAAATATCAAAACATTGTATAGCAATAAACATAAGTTAGAAGACATCTTATCCAAATATGAAATTTCAGTCGTTTTTACGTGAATCGTGAGCAACTTTTCGCGGAAACCACGCAAACATACAGACAGACATACAGACCGACAGACCAGACATACCTACAGGAATTTTGTTGAGGATGTTTTCGTTCATTGTTTGAAACGTGTGCAACCAAAATTTGTCGTGATTTGGAGCAATGTACAGACAAAACCTTAATTTTATATATATATATATATATATATATATATATATTGATATTTTTGTACATCTCTTACAATGATATCTTTATCCAACTTGTTAAGACATTTCTTATGTGTTTTAGATTGAGGATGGTAACATGTTACCGAAACTGTTTCATTATTAAACAAAAATCAAAATAAAATTTCGATTTCAACCCATTGAAAAAAGAATTTTAATTTATATGAGAAAACAACGCCTTCTTCTCTTGTGGTCTAGTATAACTCCTGTCTGCACTTGTAAAATTCTTCAAATTAAAAAGACTGATGATTAAGGTCAAACCTTCAAAACTATAATCTCAAATAAATAAATTATATAATATATAGTATGTACATTAGGGTGTTCTTTATTTTGGATATTTTCGAATATTTAAGCCGACAGGGGCTCATATGGTTGTGAACGATCAATTTTTTATTCCGGCTAAAGTAATGGTGTTCAAAAAATTTGAAACTCTGTATACTTTATTCTTATAATAGAAGCTCTCCCTCAGAATTTGGACAGATTTTTAGCTATGATAATTTGGGAGTCTATAACTTACTAGTACTAAGATATAGCAGTATTTTATCTAGATGTAACTCCAAATGTAATAGCTAAAGATCTGTAAAAATTCTGAAGGATAACTACTATTATAAGGATAAAGTCTACAGAGTTTCAAATTATTTGAACCATTACTCTGGCCGGAATAAAAAAATTATCGTTCAATGCCAAAAACCCCATGTTATTTAGATGAGAAACTTAATCGAAATGGAGAGAGAAACTTGAAACTTGGGGGATTTTTTTTTTAAATTTATTTAGAACCATATGAGCCCCTGTCAGAGTAAATATTTAAAAGTATCCAAAATAAGGAGCACCCTAATTTTTATATTTGATATACCTACCGTATATACATATTTGTGTATGTTTATTTGCATCAAGTAGAGGACAACAACATCTTTATTTCTTTTTATGATTTAACAACTTCACTATGCTCGGCAAAATAAAATCTTTTCAATTAATCGTATTACTAAAACTGAAAAAAAAAACTTATTAAATGTCGTTTTGTTCAATGAAATGGATACCTTTTTTGTCCATCTCTGTGTTATATAGTATACACAAAACAAAAACAAAACAGATTAATTCAACAACATTCAAGACTAAAAATTCATAAAAGGGGTTATTTATTAGATAATAAAACAAAGTACAAAGTGAGTGAGTGCAAACAAAACACAAACAAATACGATCATACAACAACAACAAGCAAAATTATTATTTATACAAAAACCTACCTAAAACGAGAAATATCGAAATAACCCTGCAACATAAAAATATAAAGATTTAGCCCTAAACAACACATATTTCCAGTCAAAAACTAAAGATTAGTTAGAAAATAACCCTTTAATATGAAAATTGTCTCTAAAAAAACTCATGGGCAGAATCTAGAATTTAAACATTTTTTTTTATAATATTTTAAAATAAACTGATGTAGCCATCCACATGACTTTACCATACACCTGGCCCCTCTCTTATATTTTATATTTAATAAAATAATTTATAATCATTTAAGAAAGAACCCTCTTAATTTTGGGCTTATTAGCAATTAATAATATCTCTTTTTAATTACGAGACTATTTTATTAAAAATATCACACCTTTCTTCGATTTTTGTTTGAAAATATTTTTGAAACCCCCTCTTCAATTTTGGTCTTCGGATAAAAATAATAACTCTATTTTTTATTATAGGTTCATTTTATGGTATATTTAATTTTTAGAGTTTGAAAATCTTATCATTTCAATTTTTAATCCCCCCCCCGTAATTTTTGGTTTGATTTCAACCAAAATCTAATCAGCTCTTAATCTCAATGCACCAAAGTTACATGTGAAATTTCGTTTTGATATTCACACTAGTTTTTGAGCTAGAGTGTACACAAAATTTGGTAATGTGCTAATGAACGCACTAACAGACATTTTGCCAAAATAATTAATATCCCGTAAAGCATAATATTTTCGATGTTCATATATTCGAGCTTTTCTGTAGAGCAAAATGCCATGGTTTCGCTCAATTTTTTTTATCAAAATAGTTTCAGCCGTTTTTGAAATAATTCGAAAAAAAGAAGATTAAAACCACTCTTTTTATGCACATCACTATAGTTGACCAAACCCCACTTTATGGTAAAGTAAAAATAATCGATATGTATTTTAGTTTTGTTTTTTACGTATCTCTTTTATATAAGTATTACAGTTAGTTGAATTTTCATATTTTTTTTTTACAATTTCTGGCTTATTTTCATCACAATAACTCGCAAACTATCAGTTCTAGAAAGAAAAAAATATGCCCATCATTTTTCATTAGTTTTTAATCTAATTTTCAAAAAATAGTCCAATTTGAAAACAAATATTATACTATAAAATATACTGCGAAACGTAGCAACATTTTAAAAAACTTTTTAAGTTCAAATTTATTTCAAATCCAAGTACCCAATAACCAGCCACATAAGAAAAATTTTCAACATGGACGAATTAATTATACTATTTATAAGGTTTTTTTTTTACATTTTCTTAGACAAATCAATTTTCTATATGATAGCCATTTCTTTTCTTTATTCAATTTTTATTTTGTTAAATTCCATCTATTTTTATAAAAATGTCTAGCAAAAGAATGGCCCCACTCTCACCTACCCACATATACCAGAGGCTATGCGGTCTCTTTCCGATTCTTTTAGGCAGTTGAGAAGAAAAAGACGGGGAATCGCCTCTACTCTATATACACATGCACTATTAAAAGAGAATTTCTTGAATTAAATAAAGGAGCTAAGAGCTTTCACTTCTCTAGTTTGTTTCTGAAACGGACAAACATCGAATCACCAAAGCTTCAATCTATTTTTATAAAAATTTCTAGCAAAAGAATGGCCCCCACTCTCACCTACCCACATATACCAGAGGCTACGCGAGTGTCTCTCTTTCCGACTCTTTTAGGCAGTTGAGAGAAAAAAGACGGGGAATCGCCTCTACTCTCTACGCACATGCACTATTAAAAGAGAATTTCTTGAATTAAATAAAGCTAAGAGCTTTCACTTCTCTAGTTTGTTTCTGAAACGGACAAACATCGAATCACCAAAGCTTCAACTCCACTCAAAACATAGTTGTTATTTATTCCCTTGAGTGAAGCCCAGACAAGGAACAAGCTTAAATGGGGTGGATTTAGGTAGGGGTGTAGGTGAAGAGGGGGTGAAATAGGGAAATCCAAAATGAAAACAGAAGCACGGTGCATAGATGTGGTGTTTTGTAATACGAACCCCTTTTACGCGAAAAAATCGAACCCTAACCGGTGCCATTCTGCGAGCAAATGCGGCCTCACCTGCAGAGAGGGCACCAAATCGTCAGTCGAGTCTATGTTGTCGCTCAGCGAAGAGATGTCTGCGCCGTCTAAGCCGGACATGTCCGCGCCGCCACCCTCTAGAAACAGCACACACACACACACACACGCAAACATCCAGACATACCCGTTGTTATTTACATACCACTACTACGGGATAGGTAAAATTAAAAACAAGTACAACAAACAAGTATTAAGGAGATTATTGTTAGAGTTCATGGCTGTGATGAAACTGTATTAGATGAGGGAGGTATCAGCCAAAGATGGAATCACTGGGTTCAATAAAACACCTTTAATAAAACGTTTAGGCCTGAACTCGTAATTAACTGAAGATGGCCAAATAAATTCAGGCCGAAACGTTTTATTAAAGGTGTTTTATTGAACCCAGTGATTCCATCTTTGGCTGATACCTCCTCCTCCATCTAATACAATAAGGAGATTAGACAAATAACTATCTTCATAAAGAAAATTCAGTGAGATTGTAAATAAATATATGAATATATATTTTAACAAAATTGAGAGTTTGGTAGGTAGGTAGGTAGGACGGTATGTACGAGAACTTTGGTTAGTTACATATATAGATGACAGTGATACCTATTGAATCTTTCTTTGGTCAAGAAGATTGGGACATTTTTTAGATAACCATTTTCAAATCAATTAAAAATTTTCTTTTTCAATTCGAGGACTATAAATGCAAAAACTAACCACCACAAAAAATTAAAATTTAGCTCATTGGACCAAGCTCAACTAAATTTTGTATACACAATCTATGGATTTACGGAAGACTAGAAATGCAAAAACTAACCAACCAAAATGGGAGGGAGTGAGGGGGGTCAAAAAATTAAAATTTAGTCCATTGGACCAAACTCAACTAAATTTTGTATACATAATCTATGGATTTACAGAAGACTAGAATTGCAAAAACTAACCAACCAAAATGGGAGGGGGGGTCAACAAATTAAAACCTAGTGGATATTGATGAAGCAGTCCAAAATTAAAAAAAAAAAGAAGATAATTCTATCTTTTTATTCATAAGCCTCCGAAAGTTCGGTTTATGAATAAAAATATAGTTTAGATTAGCTTTTTTTTTTTTAATTTTCGGGGCTTATTCCCTCCTTCATATATACAAAAAAAAGAAGATAATTTAAACTATCTTCTTTTTTTGAATTTTGGACTGCCTAATCAATATCCACTCAATTCACTTATCAGTCCGTCTCCAAAAATTACTTCAATACAAAATACTTTCATATATATAAATAAAAAAAAAAAAAAAAAAGAAATTTTTTTATAATTTTAATTTAGGTCATTTCTAAACGTCAACAGGTACAAAAATCACCTAAAAATGGCCAATTTGGAGCTCTCTCTCACCTCACACCGTCATTTTAAATCGAAATGAATAGAAATATTCGGATCGTAAAATGACTTGTTGATAGAAAACTATCACTTAAATTAAACTCTACTAGGATTTTCAAATGAAAATCTTTGTTTAAGTAGTGTTATTAAATGGTACATCTGGGGATATATGTTGCAGTAAAAAACCCTTTTTAGTAAGAACGGATTCTTACTAGTTAAAACGCCTTTGAGAGTTTACTGATGTTGGTTGAGTTTGGTCAAAGGTCTAGAATTGACCTTCCGCCTCATTTTGGGTGTTTGTTTTCAAAGTTTTTTAAACGAATATTACATCCTCTACAACTTTTTTGACATTTTCGTTTAAAAAATTTTGAAAATAAACACCCAAAATGAGGGGAAGGTCACTTCTAGACCTTTGAACCAAACTCAACCAACATCAGTAAACTCTAGTTGCCACAAAGGTATTCAGTAAAACGCGTTTTAACTAGTAAGAATCCGTTCTTACTAAAAACAGGTTTTAACTGCAACTTAGATATATACTGATTTGTGACGCCACGTTTCTGTTTTTGTGGGAAAACAAATGTAAAGGCCTTGCAAAAGGATACAAGACCACCTAGATTTTGAGCAAAATTTTGTTTTTATCTATACTTAAAGAATATAAAATAATTAACGTTATCTCCATCATCAGGTCAGAAAAATAATGAATGTTTAAGGTTGTTCTTACCGCTAACCCCGTCCATGTTTTCGTCCATATTGGAGAGGAAGTCCTCGGGAGTGTGTGGTACAGAGTAGGAGGCGGAGGTGGCCATTCCCAGGCCACTGTCTGCAGACTCCTGCCGTGAATGATCAGTGAACGTGGACAAGAAGGGGTCGCCGGCCAGGGAGACAACCGCCGTCGGGCTGCCCACTGGACCAACTTCTCCCGCCCCCGGGGACCCTGCCGCCCCCGAGGCTACCGCCGCCGCCGCCGCTGCAGCCCGCATTCGCTCTTGCTAAAACAACCACCACAACACACAACCAGTTAATACAAAAATCCTACTATCAACAATACAGAGGTAAGCAAAAACTTAAAATGGCACTGATACACAGGTCTGTGATCAGAAAATTGTTTTAATAATTTTAAGGGAGTTCGGGACAGCTTATCTATCTAGTTGATCTTCGAAAAAATCTTTTGTATTTTTACAGAGTGACAACGTCTGCATACTAAATTTTTTAATAAAAAAAATTGTTAGTAATGATGGTTAGTTTTGAAGATCATTTTTTTTTTAAGTAAAAATTAATTATGGTAAAGGTGTATAAGTATACTCACCCTATTTTGGTCTGTAACAATTGTTAGGTTTTATTTATATTTTTTTAAAATCAAATCAAAAGGGGCGCATTGAATATTAATAATAATAATGTTATATCACTCGTTTCCATTTTAAATTTTATAGAAGGAATCGGATAAATTAAAACACAGAGCTTTTATTAAGTGAGCCAGACGTTTTGTCAATTTATTTTGACTTCCTCAATGGCTCTTTTTATCACTCTTTGTCAAAAACAGTTTTTTCTATAAGACAAAACATAATATTATATTAATTGATCTTTCTTTAGCACATTCGTGGTTCACAATTATCTTGGAAACGACTTTTGCTTGAACAACCGAACTTTGTCGTCGTTTCATACAAAAATAACATATATATATATTTTTAAGGGCCTCCACATCTCCCCTTATAGCCCTCCGATCCTCCCACTCAGGATCCGGTTGAGAAGCTCAGGGTGTGGCCACAGCAGAACGGTGTGAAACCTTAGTATGCTGCGACCAAGAATAAAATAATAATAACAAAAAAAAAGGAATACCGCATGTTGTCCAAATAAAAATAAATAAATAAATACACTGGGAAGAATAAATAAATAATCAAATGAATAAATAGAATGTATATAAAGTAGAAACTATATCAACGATTCATTGATAAGCCACTGAGGAAGTAAAATAAATTGACTAAACGTCTGGTTCACGTAATAAAAGAGGTGTGTTTTAATTTATCCAATTCCCTGCGATTCCTTCTATTAAAAATAATAATAATCCGAGCCTAACCCTTAGAAAAGAAAAGAAATATCAGGGTAGGTAAAAGTTTACCAGCACTAGTGCTGAGTAAGTGTAACAACTCGGATAATAATAATAAAATCGTAATTTTTCACGATTTGAAAAGTTGGGGGCATTGAAGAAGGAGAAAAAAGTATTAAAATTTTAATTTTTAATTAAGTTATAGGGGTTTGAAGGGTGAGAAACGAGTAGAAATGTAGAAGGTCCCTTTATTTAATTTGGCCTGTAAAAATACTTTTAGTGTAATATTGTTTTGTTTTTTTTTAATTGTTTTTTTTCCTATCTTTAAGAAATAATACTTGGGACAATGAAGAATAAAAAAAACAAATACTAGAATCTTAGTTTTTGAGTAAATTATCTGAGGGTTTGAAGAGTGAAAAAGTTAAAAGAAATGTGTTCTCTCTATTTTCGATAAGGTTTTATTTATAATTTTTTTTTAATAAAAATTGGGAAAATTATTTGCTTGAGTTTAATATGTAAAAAAAAAAAAAGAAAAACTTTGTTTTTTGGTCACATATTTCAATAATAATAAATAAACTAATGGAGAGTTATTTACAAGAAAAAAAATATCCGAATTTTTAAGTCAAAATTTGGAAAAAAAAAAAAAAAAAATAGATTACTAGGTAGGTTTCATAAATAAAAGAAATATTGCTTATGAGTAGAGACCGGATTCCTATGCAATTGCATATTTTGTTTGCAGCCACATACGATCCAGGAGATCAATTATCTATCTGAATTATGAAAGATGGTAATAGATTCAAATTTACAAGAAATCATAAGTTGGTGTCATCTATTCAATCTGATGGAATGGGATATTTTTAATTATATGTCAGAGAGGTTGTTTTTCACCCCCTCGGGAATCGAACCCGAGTGCCAGTAACAGCAATCCGGGCCACCTGGCTCACCTGCAGGATGCGGGTTCGATTCCCGAGGGGGTGAAAAACAACCGCTCTGACATATAATTAAAAATATCCCATTCCATCGGATTGAATAGATGACACCAACTTATGATTTTTGTATCTGAATCATGCATCTAAAATACTCTGGGCTAAATTTTATACTGCATATTTTTGCATATTTGAGTAATATTGCATAAAATTGCATATTTCGCGCCAAATACAGAGGTTTTAAAAGTAACTTTTCGGAGAAAGATAAAATGCAAAAACTAACCGCCCAAAATGGGGAAGGGGGGGTTAGGGTCAAAAAATAAAAATATTGGCCATTTACCAAGCTCAACCAAATTTTGTATGTATAATCAGTGGGGCCCCAGAAGTCTAAAAATTCAAAAACTAACCGCTCAAAATGGGGGGGGGGTCAAAAAATGAAAATATTGGCCGTTGTACCAAACTCAACCAAATTTTGTATACATAATCAGTGGGCCCCAAGGAGTCTAAAAATGGAAAAACTAACCCCCCTCCCCTACATGTTTATAAATAATTTTATTAAATTTTAAATATAAGTGAGGGGGCAGCTTGTATGGTAAGGTGGATGGCCACATCAGAACACGTCAGCTTATTTTTAAAAGCCTTCGGGACATTTTGGACATTGCATGTACCCCCCCCCCCCGAATTTTTTCATTCACATTTTTTTGAAACATTATTATATTTGTTATGTTGAATTTATTCAAGACCACCTATTATTTCTTTGAATTTAAAGATTTCCTAATATATTAAATGCATAATGAGAATTTTGTGAATTTTGTTTACCTAATAAAAGTAGATATTTGACACTTGGGTCTCTAAGGCTTACTTTATCATTTTATTTTATTTTTTTTTTTATAATGCAATCGAATGCAGTCTTTTTGTCTACAATTTTAATTTTTTTAGTGCATTTAAAAATTTATTTTGCCATCTTTTACTGCATATATTTGCATATTTCAACATATTCTGTATTATTACTTGCATATTTCAGCATTAATAATTAGTAGAGATTATGGTGTTGGTGCAAGGTGAAACATCTTTATTTCAGCACTTTTAACTGCATATTTTATGGCATATTTTGGCAGTACTGCATAAAAATCCGGTCTCTACTTATGAGCTTATTTGTGAAACCTACCTAGTATTCTATTTTTAATTTTATTAAACATGTTCCACCTTTAATCTACACTATGTATTTGTTTTCCCTGAACAAAACACATAAATTTTGATACTTTTTTCTTGTTACTACTGTTTTTTTTTGTTCGATTGTACAGACCTTATTAAATGAATTGCAGTGACCAAAGGGATGGCTTGCACCATCCAGGGTATTGGAAAATTGCTGAAAGGAATAAAAAAATTTTAAAAAATCTAAAAATTGGACGTCGGAGGGGAAATAATAATAAATAGCAGAAAAATAATAAATAAATAAATGAACCTGAATATGATTTGATTGAGAAATTTCTTCAATAGTACTGATTGATATGTCCTGGAGTCATCCCATATAATAAAAATAATTCATATATAGTGATTCAATATATATATATATATATATATAAGTATCATATATGTAAATATATATAAAAAAAAAATACAAATTTTAAATCGTCATAAAAATATTAATATTTATTAGTAAAAATTTTGAGTGGTAAATTTCTCTATGATATTGTGGTGGGGATAATGAATTTTTCGTGATAAATATCAATTTAAATTTTTTTTTAATTTTCCTTATGTCATTGAGAGAGGTTTCGACATCGTTATGTCATCATCAGTAGTCTCACAGATGATTTTCACACATACATAGTTTCTAAAAATTTTAAAAATATTTTTTCTCATATTAATTTCATCTACTTCCTTAGTGGTTTGTCTGTTTTATATTAGTACTTGGCCACCGAGCGATGCTCGGTAGCTTTTTGCTTCAGTTAAAAGTTATATATTAATTCCCGCCCCCCCCCGCCCCCGCCCCCACCACTTCACCCCCTCCACCCCCCACCCCACCCAACCCCCGAAACATTCCCTCGCCCCCCGTACCCCTTTTGCATTTCAAGTCTTGTAGTGGCCCACAGATTATGTGTATATATGTATACATGTATAGGTATATAAATAAATACCGTATAATAATAATTTATTAAACCAATTATTTTACATGAATCAATGTATACATTGTATTTGAGCTTCGACTCCGGAGATTACTTCTCCACCATCGACTGTCCTTGATCATCTTTTTAGTCCTTATTTTTGATAAGAGGAAAAAAACTAATTAAATAAAAAAAAACTCTTTTCCGATAATTATTCCAATTCCATATTATCCAATCCTCCCCAATCCTCTCTATCATCCCTATACCGTATAATAATTTTTTTTAATTAAATAACAATTTTTGAGTTCACCAATTAAATTGCCAAATTCTAATACAGAAAAATACGCTTGTGGGATTTAAAATTCGATTTTTAATCAATTAAATTTTTTTTTTTTTTTATTGAAATCAATTAAATTTTAATAATAATAATAAATTTTATTGAACCAATTATTTTACATGGATTAACGTATACATTTTATTTGAGCTTCGACTTCGGAGATTACTTCCCCACCATTGTCCTTGATGTTCTCGGGCTTGCGATAATGTTTTTAGTTCGTGTTTGTAATAAGAGGAAAAATCCTCTTTGCCGTTATTTATAAAAGAAAGGAAAGAATCAGAGGAAAATGATGATGCTATGATGAAAGATGAGCGTTAGGTCCTGTAGAGTTCCAGTATCAGGGGGTTTAGACTAGTTTGGGTCTTTTGTTGGAACCGATTGGTTGATCAATTAAATTTTCAAACTTTTAATATATATAATAATAATTATAATGATCTTATTGTGGGATATAAAATTAAAAAACCAATTATTTATTAAAAGGAAATTGAATAAAAATGTAAATACACATTTTATCAAGACAACCACCTGTGGATAATTGTTTCAATTAAGAAAAAACCCATCAAAAACAACTTAGCCGAAGATGAGACCGTGACAGATCGAATGTCCAACACAAAACCCTCCTAACCCGTGAATTTCATCCAAATCGTTAGAGCCGTTTTCGAGAACCCGACCGGACATATATATATACAAACTTTGCTCGTTTAATATAATAAGATATAATAAGATAAGATAAGATAAGATAAATATAACAAATATGAGGGTATTTTATATCCACAATATTTCTTTTTTTATTCATATACCATATTTCTAGTAAAGAAAAATGAAAATGGATAAATAAATTTAATATCTACCAGGGAAAATTTAAATTAAATAGTGAATTTAAAATAAAATTATTTTAAATTTGATAGAAATTATGTATGAAAATTGTGTGTGAAACTGATGATGACAGAACGATGTCGAACCGTCTCTAAATGACAAAAAAAAAAATTAAACTTCTTGAGGATACAAATTCTCATCCAAACAGGTGTTGGTTTTATTCTTTTTTGACAAAAAAACACATTTTTATCTAGATAAGAGTAAATAAATATTATATTTAATATTGATTTACTATGAGTTAAGGATACTAGGTCTCTTATTTCACTTTAATAATAATAAGTGACCTAGTATCCTTAACTCATAGTAAATCAATATTAAATATAATATTTATTTACTCTTATCTTTATTAAAGATGTTTCACCTTGCACCAACACCACAATCTCTACTAATTACATTTTTATCTTTTATTTTTCTTTATTTTATTTTATTGTTACCAGGAACGTTTCGACATTTTCAAATATGTCATCATCAGCCTAAAACATTTCAATCATTGCAAAATTTATATACAATGACAATTTCTCATCACACAACAACAACTCAAAAATAACAATTATGTGTATTATGTATGTTATTTTTGAGTTGTTGTGTGATGAGAAATTGTCATTGTATATAAATTTTGCAATGATTGAAATGTTTTAGGCTGATGATGACATATTTGAAAATGTCAAAACGTTCCTGGTAACAATAAAATAAAATAAAGAAAAATAAAAGATAAAAATGAGTTTTTTTTTGTCAAAAAAGAATAAAACCAACACCTATTTAAATAAGAATTTGTATCCTCAAGAAGTTTGGTTATATATAGTTATATATATAAATAAAAAATTCTCAAAAACTAATCAAGAAATTAAAAAAATTAAAATTGATATTTATCAAATAAAATTAATAACCCCCACTTATATTTTAAAGAAATTTAACACTCTAAATTTTGACTGAATAAGAATAAATAATAAATAATTTCTCAAAGGAGTAGAAGAAAGGTTGAATTAAAATTTATGATAAAAGATAATGAAAATTGGTGGGGTGGGAGGAAATAATAATAAAAAAATAAAATAAATAAATAAAGGAAACCTGAATTAAAACTGATATAGGATTTTCTTCAATTGTTCTGAGTTTACTCTTCTGTAGTCATCCCATATATTAAAAATATTTCAAATCATATAGATATGGTATCAAGTGCGATAAATATATGTATAAAAAAAAAAAAATTAATTAATATTTTATGAAAAAAATAAAAAAAAAAAAAATAATAATAATATTTTCGTATAAAAAATTTTTAGAACAAGTTTTATAAATTGATTTCAGTGGCACTGTGCGCATTCTATGGCATAACCACGCATGCGTACTTTAATTTTCTGTCTCGGAAGTAATTTATAATGTCTAGTAAGAGAGTTAAAGTACGCATGTGTGGTAAGTCCCTTTAGAAATCACTATTACAACAATTTCTCTTAAAATTTCTTTAAACAAATTGAAAGAATTTTTTTAATGTTTGTGGAGATCATGGCTGTGATAAATTTTTAGTGGGATGAAGGAGTTATTAAAGACGTTTCGTCCTGAATTTATCGAGCCATGTTCAGTTTAATAGGCTACAGAAATATATAAAGAGTTATTTAGATTAGTAGTCATTCTTATCATTATACAAATTTGAATGGTTAATATTGGTTTATTGACTTACAATTTGTATAGTTGAAGGAGACAATAAGAGTGTGTCTTTGTTGGAATTATAAATTTTTAATTTATTTATAATTCCAGCACAAGACACACTCTTTTATTGTCTCCTTCAATTATACAAATTCTGCTACTCTCGGCAAAAAGAAACTTTCAATTTAATTTCTATAATGATAAGAATGACTACTAATGTAAACCCCGCTTTATATATTTCTGTAGACCAATAAACTGAAGATGGCCCGATAAATACAGGCCGAAACGTCTTTATTCTGGGAATTTTGGACCCGTTGCATCCTTGCTTTTGCTGAATAACTCCTTCAACCCACTTAGGGCCAGTTTTATATCGGTTTGTAAAGTCATTGTTAAAGTTAACAAAGGGTAAAATCATAATTTAGAGTGGAAGGCTACCGTATATCGAAAAAGCGCTCTCTAGCGACTGCAGAGCGAAAACTCTTAGTTCTTGAGAGCTAACCAAAGATCATAGAACATTCAAAGCCTTTGTTATAAATAAAAGATACATACCCTTTATGTTATACATATAGCGCATTTTTTACTCTTGATAATGTCACCAAAATTTGCCCAAAAGAGAGCGGTTTCCGCCATTTTATTGCCCAATGGTTTCGCCCTGGTCTCGCCAGAGAGCTCTGTAACGCTAAAACACATTGCCTCCTTATGGAGCCTTCCACTCTATATTACTCTATGGGAAAAACCTTAGAATTCACCTTGTGCCGGCGGGATGGCCAATCAGATGAAAGTACATGTCATCTGATTGGCCATCCGGCAGCGCACAGGTGAATTCTAAGGTTTTACCCTTTGTCAACTTTAACAAAGACTTTACAAACCGACATACAACTGGCCCTAAGAATTTTTTTAATTTATAATGGAAAAATGTTATTATTGCGCATGCGTAGTTATTCCAGTCAGTGTAGTGATGTAATTCGAATTCAATATTAAGTTAGTCTTCCCAGGGTCTTGAAATTTTCAATTATATATTTGTTCCAAAATGTTAGTGTTCCCAGGGTCTTGAAATTTTCAATTGTATATTTGTTCCAAAATGGCCAATTTTTCTGTCCCTCCTTCTGTTTCCATAAATTTCTCTTCTTATAAATTTTGAAAAAGGGGTCGTCATACAAAATTCAAAAAAAAAAAAAAAAAAATCTCACTCTGGGTTTCTTTTTTTTTTCTTGGGAGGGCATCATAGGGCTAAAGTAGGCCAATAAAAAAAAAAAAAAAAAAAATTAAGAACATTCTTTTTGATTAGTCAAGAATTATGTATATAATAGTAGGCATATATAGTGAGATGGATACCTGTCGTATTTCCTGTTGTCGTAACTTGAGCCGTTTGCACTCCATTTGCAGTGATGCCAGTCGCACCTGTTGACAGGCGACAGCCTGAAGATTCTGTTGGGTGGTACCGGGTATCCAGCTCACCGACGAGAGAGTGGACGCTGTCGTTGTCGAGTGTTGAGGGAGTAGGCTCTGTGCCGGTGTCCGTTGTAAGTGCATTGCTAAAATCATACAAAACAAAAACAAGATTTATAGTAGGTAAGATTGAAGTTAGTATTTGGATGTTGTTAGAGTTTGTGGCTGTAATGAAACTGTATTAGATGAAGGAGGAGGTATCAGCCAAAGTTGGATGCGCTGAGTTCAATAAAACACCCTGAATGAAACGTTTCGGCCTGAATTTATTTGGCCATCTTCAGTTAATTGGGAGTTATACACAAAATGCGGTACATATATGTGATCGAACCAAGGTTTGTCATTCATTCTGAACCTTTGGCTTGGTTCGATCACATATGTGTAGCGCATTTTATGTATAACTCCCAATTAACTGAAAATGGCCAAATAAATTCAGGCCGAAACGTTTTATTAAGGGTGTTTTATTGAAAACCAACTTTGGTTGATACCTCCTCCTTCATCTAATACAGTTAGTATTTGGAGACGGACTGATAAGTGAATTGAGTGGATTTTGATGAGGCAATACAAAATTCAAAAGAGATAATTTTAACTATCTTTTTTACGTTTCGGAGGTTTATTCCCTCCTTCTTCAGGGTTTTGAAAGATCGATGAAGGAAATTCAATGTGACATTCCCCTCCCCCTCTCTCAGTGGAAGTAACAATATTACCTATATAGTATTTCAATCTCAGCAGAATTTAGTGTAATTCTTTTTTGAATTTTGGACTTCCTCATCAAAATCCACTCAATAATTAAAGTTTTAACTTTATAAAATAATATTTTATTCGATATATACAGGGTGTTTCGGGAGGAATAGTAAATACTTTAGGAGATGGTAGTATAGACGAATTGCAATAAAAAATTCCATTTGACATGTGTCCAATTTTTTTTGAGTACAGAGATACAGCTGATTTCAATGCATTTTCGTTTCGTGTCTTGGTACACCGGTTGCTATGGGCGTATTTATCGAATGTCAGCAGTAGAGTGTTGATGTTCAAGTTGTGCTTTATATTTTATTAACCGACTTCAAAAAAGGAGGAGGTTCTCTATTCGATTGAATTTTTTTTTTTTTTTTTTTTTTTTGTGCCTATGTTACCTCATATCTCCGCCAATTGTCAACCGATTTTGAAATTTTTTTTTGCATTGGGTCCAGTCTAGCTTCCAATTGGTCCCATTTTTTTTCGATTTTTTTTCATAGGTATTAGACCTTTTTTATTAGGTTTGTTTAGGTTTGTTTAGACCTAACCTCTTTGTTTATGAACCGATTTCGATGGTTCTTTTTTTATCCGAAAGGGGTGTCTTAGGGATGGTGTCATATTAATTTGGTCAAGTTCTGATGATATAATCACTATTAATAACATCACTAAAAAGAGAAAAATAAAAATTTTTAAGAAAAAAATAAAAACCGACTTCAAAAAATTAAGTGCAACAAATATAAAAATACACTAAAAGGTATAAAATAATTATTATCTTATTTAGTTACAACTAAACGACGAAATATTAACACAGAAATTACTTTTTGAAGTTGGTGCCAAACATATACCTTTTATGAATCGCACTCGACTGATCTTACTTAGTACGTTTGGCGGGTACGCTCGCTTATAGGTATAGTTTGTTTGGCACCGACTTTAAAAAGTAATTTCGTGTTAATATTTCGTCGTTTAGTTGTAACTAAATAAGATAATAATTATTTTATACCTTTTTAGTGTATTTTTATATTTGTTGCACTTAATTTTTTGAAGTCGGTTTTTATTTTTTTCTTAAAAATTTTTTGTATATATTGAAGTTTTCATTGTGATTTGTTGGCCAAGTCTACTGTACTGTAGGATGTAAACATGCCGCACGTATTTACACATGCTGAGTATGCCGATATTAGGTTGCTTACTAACAGCTGTATCTCTATTAAAATTGGACACATGTTATATGACATTTTTTATTGCAATTTGTCTATACTACCACCTCCTAAAATATTTACTATTCCTCCTGAAACATCCTGTATATATATACCAGCTGCGAAGCCCGCCTTCGGCGGGAATCTTACTCACCAGGGGGTTACACCCTCTGGACTCCGCAGTGGGTTTTAAAATAAGGGGCTGTCCATAAATTAAGTCACGCGCGAATTCCAAGATTTTTAGACCCCCCCCCCTCTGTGACATTTTGACACATTTCCATTGAGCTACCCTTATATTGTGACGTCACACTATCACTTTTATACCCTATAATTTAATAATTGTAGAATTTTTTTTATAAATTAAACTCAACTCTAAGTAAAAGGATTTAATATATTATAAGTTTTAACTTTATTTTTATTCATATCATGAAATCTAAAAAATATATTTGAAGATTTTTAAGATCCTCGAGGGCTCCTGTCACATTCTGTCACAAATCTGATATTCTCCCCCTTACTGTGTGATGTAATTTATGGAGGGCCCCTAATTATAAAAATTTAATAAATTTTATTTGTCATAAACTATTAGTTTTAAAATAATAATAAAATAATAATTGAAATTTCTTTTACGCTTAAAATATTCACGAATGTCTAAATTATTAATATAACATTTTATTCTTATTCTTATCAATCTTGCATTGTTAAAAGAGAAAGAAAAATCTTCTTAATTTTTGTTTCGGGTCTAGTCGAACCCATCTTCAGTTAACACAAAACACTTTTTACTTTTTTCTTTTATATATCACATCTTGTACAAGAATATCTGAACAAAACCAAAAACGAAAAGAAAGTCAAAAACCAAAAACGAAAAAAAAGTCAAAAATCAACTAAAAAAACTTGAATACATCATCTTTGACATTTCCCTCTTGTAAAAATTGACATATAACATTGACAGAAGAATAAAGGGGATCAAACATTGAAAAATCAAAATCATAGAAAATAAAAAATCACTAGATTTAATCTTTATATTGGGCGCTGAGTTTAAAATCAAATTGAGTGTTTAATTTTGAGTCAAATTTATTTATATATAAACTCTCCAATATGAAAAAAATATCTTCTTATATTGCTCTCTTGGTGAAGGATTTCAAAGTTTTCTTCCCTTATATCATGGGCAAACTCGATTGGATGTTTAGTCATACTAGAGTGAAAAATATTATTACTTCTCATGGCGTATTTATGTTGATATATTCTGTTACTTAGTCTCAGGGGGGATTTAAGAGGACCCAGGGTCCCTAGGCACTTGACATCCCCCCCCCCACCATCGGGAAGCTACTTTGGAAATTTAGCAAATTATATGAACTAGAACAGATTTTTTTTTTATTTATTCCAGAACATTGTATTTGTAGGGGCATCTAGCCTTTTTAATGTACAATATTAGGCCAATTTAATTACAAAGAAAATAAACAATATGATACAAACAGATCAAGTAAGAGAAAAAAAATTTAAAAAGGGAAACAACATTTATATGGAACAAAAACAATAAATATACTGAATATAGAGAAAAGAATAAAACTAAAAAATGACAATATATCTATATAGGATATAGACAAAAGAAGAGAGGAAAAATGAAATTTTTAATCGACTTTAATGAGTTTAATAAACATCAGAATAATACAGTCTATAGTACTTGGGATTATAGTCCTCTGCCCCCTATGATTAAATCAATTATAAATTTTGTCAAGTCCTAATGTCTAGAGTTGTGCAAAATTTTATTTAGTTCTCACAAGCAGAGATTAGGTGAGGTAGAGAGAGAGGTCATACCATCCTTGTTAAGGTTTTGACCAGGTTTCCTTAACAACTTATGGCAAATGCGTCGCTTGCTCCTGGTATCGGGTTTTTGCGCGGAATTTTTAAATTACTTTTTGTCTTTTGATGGAAATCTATGGTCATGTTATTTGTTAATGGGCATACATCTCTATTTTTTTTCTTTTTCTTTTTTTTTTTTACTTGTTTATTATTTGTTAAATTGTTGTAATTAATTTGTATTGATGTTTATTAATGTATTGTAGCTGGATTGTATTGATGTTTGGAGGACCTAGCCACCGAGGACTTGTGCCTCTAAGCAGGTCGAGGAATAAAGATTTATTTATTTATTTATTTATGTTACTATATACAATAGTTACGTTATTCTATAAAATTTATACAATCTTACGGCGAACTTTCTTCTGTGCAAAAGAACGAATGACGTCTTCATAGTCAATTGACTGCATTATTTCTGACTCTATGTACATTACAGAGAGTGAATTGAGCCTGTTCTCTCCTATGTTAGATCTTAAGTAATTCTTTACTCTCTTTAGCGCTGAAAACGACCGTTCTGCTGAGCCGTTTAACGCTGGTGTACACAACAGCATTCGGAACGCAATTCCTACGTTTGGATAAATGTGCTTATGTAAATGGAGCAATCCAATGTAAAAACTCTTAGTAATTTTAATGAGAATGTTAAGCGATATTTGTTTAGCCAGAGATTGTGATTGCATACTTGTATGATATTTGTAATGCCTGTTGTAGATCCATTGTGATCTTTTTAGATTGAAAAAAAGACTCCGCAACCGGGGCCCCCAGGCCGGCTGGGCACTTAGGCCCGGGCCTTGTGGCCCTAGGCAGAAATCCAGCACTGCTTAGTCTCTTTTTTGTATTATCAACATATAGTTCATCACAAACACATGTATACAAGTCCGTTGAATCCGATGTTGTAATTCCATCCTTTAGCTTGTCCATTAAAGCATGGGTGCCGGCAGGATTATTTTCAGAGGGGTGCATCTGAATCTACACTCTATACTATATTAACTAATAAAATATAATTTATAATAGTGCATTCTTATAATTAATTATAGGTAGGTATATAATGAGGCGACTGTGGGTCAGTGGATAGAGTGTCGAGTCGCTGACTCGGAGATCGCTGGTTCGAGACCGAGTCTCGGCAGATAGATATTTGCAGTCGCCTCCTCTTGGAAAGTAATGGCAACCTACCAAGAGTATAATTGCCTAGCCACCTCTCCAAATTAGCCGTTCGGAACCGGCGTTAAAAAGTAGGTCCCATATATCTGTGTAAAACAACTAAACACACTCAGCACAGGTATATGTGGAGAGGCGCCGACACCCGTTTCGGGTATGGCATTCGAAGAAGAAGAAGGTATATAATATTAGACTTTTATGGTATGTCAATTAAGTTAATGTCAAAATCAAATAAGGTTATAACCCTTTGCACTCCTATTTATTTTTGAGAAGGCTACCATGACAACCAACTCGGAATTTGCATGCCACCAGAGCGACATAGGAGTGCAAAGGCCTAATCTTTTTCTGTGTATTTTCTTTTATGACAGGGGGTGCAAGTGCACCCCTTTGAACCCCCCTGACGAGGCCCATGTCCAGAAGAGTTTACATTTTCTTCTCACAATTATAGACCAACCTGAATGTTCTTTCCAGATTTTTTTATCAAATAACTAGGGCCCCGAAACATGTATTAACAATAATACATTTTTCAAAAATTAAGAAGATTTTCCTTTCTCTTTTCATAATGCAAGATTATTGATAGGAAGAATACGGAAGTTATATATTCATTTAAATTTCCTAATTTTAATAAAAAAATCACGTCAGCGTCGTCGCACAAGCCGGTTATAATAAGTATATATACATATAATGGTATATTGCGAAGGTGCCGAAAATATACTTTCGTAGCCCCCCCCCCCCCCCCCAATAAGTATATATATTTTTTGTATAAATATTAATAAACAAGTAGTGTAATGCTTTTTTGTAAGAACTTAACTTTTATAGTTATAGTATTCATAAAATTTAATTTTTTTTTTCATTTTTGTTAAGCACTTTTCTATATCTAAATTAATGGAATTTTCAGGTTTACACTATAAAATTTGAGTAAAGTTTTGTAGAAGGGCCTTTTATTATTTTGGATCTTATTAAATCATTTTGAAAAATGTCTGGCTCTCTACGAGGGGTGAACCGCAACCTAAAATCGTGTACACCTACTTCCACTTCCACTTTCATTTCCAAGTAGAAGACAATAGATTATCTAAAGAATTTCAAAGTAATTCCAAAGACGGTGTACATCTAATTCCAATTGCGGTTCACCCCTCGGCTCTATAATAGGAGTATTTAGGTGGATCTTTTTGAGTTTGAAGATTAACATAATATATAGGATGATAATAGATAGATTCGAAATCCCTTAGTTAATTCACTTGAATTAACATTAAAGCGTCCCCAATTGGTGGATAGTTACCCTATTTTCTGATCTGATAACCCCCTCCCCCACCTCACCCCTATCCAGAAAACTTGATCAGGTCACGTGATTTGAGAAATCTACCCATCTAGGATTTGTTTTTTAATTTTTTGCCCCGCAAACGTCGAAGAAAAATTCTTTTGGGAAAAAAAGTTGGTAGGGGGGATAAGGGGACTGGAGGGGGGATCGCGTGAGAGAGTCTCTCAATCAATGTGGCATCCAACTGGCAACACCGCCTCTCTCTCTGTTGAATGTGAATCCACCTGCACAGGTTCCCTTCGCCTTAGAGGCCACAACTTCAACTTCACCGGTTCATTATTCATCCTGAGTCACCTGAGCAACCCTCCCCCACCTGCGTGGTGGTTTCAACCCCCTATGGAGAAAATACCTCCACTGCCAGCCATATACCGATATACCTACCCAACAGTGAATGACCAGGATTAAATTAGACAGAATAAAGAAAAAATTGTATTATAGATAAAAGTATCTACAGGGATTCGAAATCGGGACCTCTACTTGACCAGAGCATTGCGCTCTAATCCACTGAGCTCCAATTATATTTAAACCGAGGGGTGAACCGCGACCTAATATGCTGTACACCTACTTCCGCTTGTACTTCCAAATATTTCCAAGTACTTCCACATATTTCCAAGTACTTCCAAATATTCCCAACTACTTTCAAATAAATTTTTTATAATTTTTCTAACTGATATGACAAAGAATAATTGACCTATCAATGAGAAGTGTTTTGGCCGCGCTTTATTTGAAAAAGATATTTTATCACAAGACTATTGCGGATTATGCTATTAAAGTCTGTGGAGTCTTAAATCTGGACCAGGAGAGAAAAAAAGATGTGATCCACTTAGCTACAATCCAACGTCATTTTGCGTATAGCCCGCTAGACATTCGGATGGATCACCAAGTGAACTTGAGATCTCAGATGTTATATATTCAATTCGGTTACTTTCAAATATTTCCAAGTACTTCGATATATTCCCAAGTACTTTCAAATATTTCCAAGTACTTCCAAAATACTTCCAAAGAGGTGTACACCTACTTCCAATCGCGGATCACCCCTCAATTTAAACCTTCAACTCCGACCCAATCCCTAAATCTCTTCTTATTTCCGAGATACAAGGGTCCACAGCGGACTTCAGAGGTTGAACCTTTTCTGTACAACTTCTTCTTGTATCAGTATTATTATAAAAAAACACCTCACTATTTATCACGTCAACCAAATTTTAAATATTATTTTTTCATAAAAAAACCTGCCAATGTTATAATCACAACCAGGCCTTGACCAAAAACAAATGATAAATTTCATTAAAATAGAGAAAAAATAATTATTAGAGAAAAATGGATCTACCTGAATTCGAACCCGGGACTTCTCTCTGACCTGCACATTGCTCTAAAAAATAATAATTGAAAATAAAATCTCTTGAGGGTAGTAGGCATGAATTTTGATAATAAAAGTGAGCAATAGTGTGATTTTCAGCCAAATCGAATGGTGATAATAAAATTTTAGCCTACTATATTCCACGTAGATATAATTTATTTGTTAGAAACTATAGTTTTCAAGCTTTGAAATCATCATCAGTCTTTTTTACTTTATCCAATGCGAAGCAATGGTCAAGCTTGAGTTGTTTACCATATTTTTGGTTTTAAGTCGATTCTTCCACGTTTTCAGTAGAAATTGCCATTAATAGTCAAAACATCAAAAATGGAATGCAATAAGGTTATTCCTCTAGTATTAGATAAGAATCGATTGTTATTTTTGATTTTAGGTTGATTCCTCCATGTCTTCAGCAATGGTTACCAACAATAATCGAAGCGTCAAAAATCTAATGTAGAATTGTTATTCCTCAAGTATTAGATGAGAATCGATACCTATTTTTGATTTTAAGTCGATTCCTCCATGTCTCCACCAATGGTTACTAATAATAACCGAAACGTCAAAAATCCAATATAGAACGGTTATTCCTCGAGTATTAAATGAGAATCGATCATTATTTTTGAATTTAAGTCAACATGGACTGCAAATAGCAAGTGATACCTGATTAATAATAAAGGAATAAACATATTGATATTTCAAATGAATTTGGAGTTTAGTAACGATCCGTTGCAGTTTATTTTTTAATTAAAAATATTCTGTCTGTTGTTTCACATGGGTTCAAATACCCAATTAGATATAGTTTTTCATGCAGAGATATCAATAAGGTTATTTTATATATGATACAAATAAACTTCGTCAAATATATTATATATGTATAACAAAAATATATACCTATATAAAATTTGGTGTTAAGAGACTATAATTATGAGCGTTTGACCTTAATCATCCCTCTTTTTAATTAGCAATTTTTTATCTGATATTTACCATGGGTTCTAATATCCGAATGTATGTAGGTAAATTCAGTTTTTTTGTTGTAATAAACTAACAAAAGTTTGTTATGTGAGTTCGCTATTACAAAAAAAAAAACTAATTTACCTATATACATTAGGGTATTAGAACCCATGGGAAATATTAGTTAAAATATTGCTAATTAAAAAGAGTGATGATAAGGTCAAATTTTTAAAAATATAGTTATTATATATGTAGCAGTAAAAACTCATTTTTTTAGTAAGAACGGATTCTTACTAGTTTAAAAGGCGTTTCATTGAATACATTTGTGGCAACTAGAATTTACTGATGTTAGTTGAGTTTGGTCCAAAGGTCTAGAATCTAGAAGCCTCATTTTGAGTGTTTATTTTCAAAAATTTTTAAACGAATATGTCAAAAATTACATCCTCTAGAACTTTGCTTTTAATGAAGATGTAATTTTTGACATTTTTGTTTAAAAATTTTTTGAAAATAAACACCCAAAATGAGGCGGAAGATCAAAAATGAAGATTCTAGAACTTTGGACCAAACTCAACTAACATCAGTAAATTCTAGTTGCCACAAAGGTATTCAGTGAAACGCGTTTTAACTAGTAAGAATCCGTTTTTACTGCAACATATATACACTTATATATTTTTATTTGCATCATGCCGAGGACAACCTCATTGATGTCTCCTTAAGAATAAACTCTTCTATTAAATATTTTCAATTTAATCATGACATTACCGATGAAGTAATAAAATAAAGGTAAAGAACAATGGAAGTTAAGCAAGATGGGCGCGGTTTTTTCTTGAATGGGTGAACCAGGAGAGGTTTTCTTTAATGGCCACCTCTAACCTGCCCATTCAGCTTGTAAAGGGCACTTGGCCTCTATTACGATATCGGAGGCTGGCTTACATACAATTTGGACCAAACTTTATAGGTGAGTGTCTGTCTGTTTGTCTGTCGGTGGAAGACCTTTTATTTGTGTTCATTGGAACCGAGAGAGTGAGAGAGAGAGAGAGAAAAGACTATTTTCGACAAAATGAAAGCGACCTGGAGGAACATTTATTTTGAGAGGCTGTCTCTCTGTATTTTCGTCTCCTCGTCCTTCAGGTGCCTCTTTCTCTGTCTGACTGGCTTTTTTGCTCATACAAACATCGCAAAATGGGAGAAATTAATCCTACCCTTAATACGTATCTATCCAATCTTATTAAACAAGCAAAAATTAGATTTTTTATAACACGGTATGAAAATACTCTACTGTAGTTTTGAAATCTTAGGGATGCGCAACATTCTCAACTGGTTCCTACAAGTTAGTTAATTCAGATATTAATATGTAGTTGAAAAGTTTTTGTTTTGCCGAGAGTAGCAGAGTTGTTGATTCACAAAGAGAAACAAAGAGGTTATCCTCTGCTTGATGCAAATAAACATACACACATATATATCGAGATGATATATCTGTATATATATTATTTATTTGTTTGAGACTATAGTTTCGAAGACTTGGTCTTCATCATCAGTCTTTCTTCAATTATAAATGTTTTTTTCATGGAGTCAACTAAGTTCCTAGCCCTCCAGCAGTGACGAAATAACACCAAGTTTTCAATATCCAGTATGATATTGACTCCATGAAAAAACATTTATAATTGAAGAAAGACTGATGATGAAGACCAAGTCTTCGAAACTATAGTCTCAAACAAATAAATAATATATATACAGATATATCATCTCGATATATATGTGTGTATGTTTATTTGCATCAAGCAGAGGACAACCTCTTTGTTTCTCTTTGTGAATTAATATGTAGATTTGCATTCATTTGTAGGATCTGGTATTGATTTGTGAAAGTCTGTCTATTTATTACTACTTGGGATTATAGTCCTCTGTCTCCTATGATTAAATCAATTATACATTTTGTCAAATCCTAAAGTCCTAGAGCTGTACAAAATTTTATTTAGTTCTCACAAGCAGAGATTAGCTGAGGTAGAGAGAGGTCATACCATCCTTGTTAAGGTTTTGACCAGGTTTCCTTAACAACTTATGGCAAATGCCGGGATGGCTAATGCGTCGCTTGCTCCTGGTATCGGGTTTTTGCGCGGAATTTTGAAATTACTTTTTGTTTTTTGATGGAAATCTATGGTCATGTTATTTGTTAATGAGCATATATTTCTATTTTTTTTTTACTTGTTTATTATTTGTTAAATTGTTGTAATTAATTTGTATTGATGTTTGTTAATGTATTGTAGCTAAATTGTATTGATGTTTGGAGGACCTAGCCACCGAGGACTTGTGCCTCTAAGCAGGTCGAGGAATAAAGATTTATTTATTTATTTATTTATTATAACATTCATGGACCGCACGCCACTGACATGTTGCAGTAAAAACCCGTTTTTTAGTAAGAACGGATTCTTACTAGTTAAAACGCGTTTAACTGAATACCTTTGTGGCAATTAGAATTTACTGATGTTGGTTGAGTTTGGTTCAAAGGTTTCCCAAACTTTTTTGACCACGGCCCGGTACGAGGTTTTAAAATTTTTCGCGACCCACTTTATGAAAAAAAACAACATTTATTTACAAAATAAATTTTGTTTTTTAATAAAAATCAAGTTATTTGTTTGTTTATTTCATACCCAAAAATTGCAAAATAATTATATAAGAAAAATTTAAGTAATTAAAAAATTAACAATTATATTCATTTAAAACTTTAGTAAATGAAGTAAACTTTGTTTCCACATATTTTGTTGGCTATATGAAAGAGTACAAATACACACTTTGCCAATATTTCTAGTTTCTAACTGATGTAAAAAAAAATTTGGTGTGTGTTTAACAATTATTTTTAGCGACCCGGAAAAAATTTTCTACGACCCGGTGCCGGGTCGCGACACTTTGGGGAACGCTGGTCTAGAATCTTCATTTTTGACCTTCCGCCTCATTTTGGGTGTTTATTTTCAAAAAATTTTAAAAGAAAATGCCAAAAATTAGAACCAAAGTTATAGAGGATGTAATTTTTGACATTTTCTTTTTTGAAAATAAACACCCAAAATGAGGGAGAAAGTCAAAAATGAAGATTCTAGAACACCGTTTTTCAAAATTTTTTTAAAGGAAAATGTCAAAAATTACATCGTCATTAGAAGCAAAGTTGTAGAGGATGTAATTTTTGACATTTTCGTTTAAAATTTTTTGAAAATAAACACCCAAAATGAGGCGGAAGATTAAAAATGAAGATTCTAGATCTAGACCTTTAGACCAAACTCAAACAACATCAGTAAATTCTAGTTGACACAAAGGTATTCAGTGAATAGCGTTTTAACTAGTAAGAACGGGTTCTTACTAAAAACGGGTTTTTACTGCAACATATATAATATTCATATATTTGTATTTTTTTTTTGATTGTGAAAACGGCATGACCGATTTTGCTGAAGCAACCTTTATTAACAAGTTTCAATGATGACAAAACAATTTGAATAGATAATAATATTTTAATTGATTTTTTCTCAATTAAAGTAACTATTCACTCGTGGGCGTGTCAATAAAAATCTATAATTACATTTCATTCAATTTCTTTTGATTAATTAATTGTTTTTTTTAATTTCAAAACACACTAATAGTTCATTATAAATATTATTATATATTAAAATTAGAAAATTTAAATAATGTAATTACTCTTTCCATCAGAATTCTTAAGAATGTCCAACAAGCATAATGTTTTCTATTCAAATTTTGAATCGACAATTAAATAATAATAATGTAAATTCAAAAACAATAATTAAAAGTAATAATTAATTAACGTTGAGAAATAATTGAAATAAATAAACGTAATAATTGAATAATTTTTCAAATGAATTTTGAATTGCTAATAATTATATTGATGAAAGATTAATAAATGGCCGATTCTTTTTATATTTATAATTAAATAGAATCAAATAAACATAATTTGTATCTCTGAATAATGGTAAATAAGTTTTCGTGTAATAATTCAATGACTGATAAACGTAGGGACATTTTCGAAGAAGACATGAAATAAATAAATAAATAAATAAAACTCAAATGCATAGAGAGATAATATCGGTTTGAAATTAACATTTTTACTCGCTGACTTGTCGTAATTGATGCATTCATTTGATATGAAGGGGGGTCATTACTCATGAAATGAGGGTTGCTAATTGATCCTTCGAAGAAATCCCGCTGATCTTAATTAAATAAAAAGAAAACAAAATGAGATCATAACCTCAATTCAAATAGGATATTTTATTTCTATAAAAATAATATTAATAGCCCCGTCGACGAGGTTATCTTGCTCTCCCCCATTTGAGTTAACTACCCTTAAGCCATAACCCAACTCTACCTTCCTAGCCGGTCATTCAATCCTTGATTCCAAGTAAAAGAAATACTTGGAAAGGTGTACGTATTTGCCGCTAGATGGCAAACTAATCGAATCGTTTAATTATTTATTAAAGCACTTGGGGGGACTCGATAATTTTTGCTTAAGATATTTAATATTATTTATAATTCTTCACCTCATTGCAAGAACTAGTTAACTCCAAAAAATACTTCTTTGAGATACCTGGCTATTTCATAGCTAAAAATACATATGATTTGTTATTCATAACTGTAATAATAATCTGTAGTCATATTAAGCAGTTTCAGATAAGCACTTTAAACATGCCTGGTATGGAATAGGTAAAACCGAGGGGTGAACCGCGACCTAATATGCTGTACACCTACTTCCACATGTACTTCCAAATATTTCCAAATAATTCCAAATATTTCCAAGCACTTCCAAAGATTCCCAAGTACTTTCAAACATTTCCAGGTACTTCCAAAGATTCCCAAGTACTTCCAAACATTTCCAGGTACTTTCAAATATTTCCAAGTACTTCCAAATAATTCCAAATATTTCCAAGTAATTCCAAATATTGCCAAGCATTTCCAAATATTTCCAACCACTTCCAAAGATTCCCAAGTACTTCCAAACCTTTCCAGGTACTTTCAAATATTTCCAAGTACTTCCAAATAATTCCAAATAATTCCAAATATTTCCAAGTAATTCCAAATATTGCCAAGCATTTCCAAATATTTCCAAGCACTTCCAAAGATTCCCAAGTACTTCCAAACATTTCCAGGTACTTTCAAATATTTCCAAGTACTTCCAAATATTTCCAAGTACTTCCAAAATACTTCAAAATATTTCCAAGTACTTCCAAAATACTTCAAAATATTTCCAAGTATTTCAAAAATATTTCCAAAGAGGTGTACACCTACTTCCAATCGCGGATCACGGGTAAAACATTTTCAGCCCATTTTTCAAGAACTTGAAAAATCGAGTTACCTAGTTCTTGCAATGGGTCGACGAATTGTAAATTCAGGTAAAAAGGTCGATTTTTATTTGAAATCAGAATTAAATAAAATTTTATTTATTTATTTGACCCGCTCTAGCTATCATCAAGGAATCGCTGACCACAAAGTTTTGAATTTAATTGCAATCAAAAATAATATTAATATATCTTTCGTTATTCGTTGACTTTTTTAAACCCTGAAGAAGTCGACAATTATGAAGGAATCAGTCCACCTCAACGTTTCGACCAAAATGCTTCCATATTATTTTAATTGTAATGCAAAGGGTTGAAGTAATCCGTTGAACCCTAACATAGAAAAAATTAAAAAGGTTTGATTAGTGAACCAAATCAACAACCCGATATCGTCCCAATCACCATATATTGGGGTTATTATCATGGGTGTACGGGTACGGGTGGGTGACTTACGTATCCTGGGGTCGAACCAGGACGTGGTCCTCTCCTGGTGGTTTATGAAGTACATCTCGCCCTGGGGCGTGAGAGCTTGTTCCCATCCCTCGGGAAGGGGGCCGAGGGGATCTCCCTTTGTCCCTAAAACAAACCAAACAAAGGATTAAGAGCAAAATTTTGACTAAATACAAATTAACAAATAAATACTAATTGTTTCAAATAAGCCCGTTAGGATGAGAATTAAAACAATCAATTTAGAGCTAAATCAAAACTACGACTGTAGTTATCTTTCTCTAGTCGGGTATACAGTCCACATTTGAATATACTGTACATTGGAAGGTAGTCTAAATCGTCAGCATTATCCAGAGACTAAGTATGTTTTTTAAGCCGGTGTGAACCTGCTAGTGCAAAGTTCGCAATAGATGACCTTAAGGTCCCTCTACTCGTAGTGCATCCAGATAGGGCCGGATTTAGGATCTAAGGGCCCCTAGGCTGAACCTGTGGTGCGGGCCCTATTGGGGAAAATATTTTTTATAATTAACCTAAAAAACCGCATTTTCAGCAATTATCCAATTAAAAACTTAAAAATTTATGTACATGACTATTTATTGAAACCTTGTCAGTATATTTAAAAAAAAGTAGACCCTTTGTGGACCCATAGGCTGCAGCCTGAGCTTAAATCCGGCCCTGCATCCAAGTCTAGACTTTGGCTGGTTTTCTTTTACTAAACAAAAGAAAAAGAGAATGGATTCCGATTGAATTTAAATTAAGAATTAAAAATATCCAATTATGTTTATTAAATATTATTGACTAGCAAATGAATAAAATAAATGAATAATTAACATATTTAATAGCTTTATTATTAAGGATTAATTATATTTTTTAATTATTATTAAAGGCGCGAATAATTCAAACGTGTTCTGGAATATTTTAAGTCTGTTTTCATGAAGGTGTTTCAAATCTCAAAGTACAAAAGATTTTTAATTAAAATTTTAATTAATTTTGAAAAAATAAAAACAAAACTTGCAAGTGCGAATTAGGCTGTCAAAGTAAAGGTTCCCTATATATTTATAAAACAATTATTTTGGATATTGCTTAGAAAACACTCATTTCTTACGAATTGCAGGTTTGATGCTTGCTGGTCGAGCTGTTTATCGAAAAAAAATGTTTCGGCTGAATCCATTTAGATTGTAGATTTTTTAATGAGAAAATCTCATCAGAATGTACGACGTTTCGACACTTAGTTCTGGAATTCTTTTCAAGTGTTGGAAACGACTCGGGTGTTAGCCCTATGACTAGGGAAAAGTCGTCCATTCTGATGAGATTTTCTCATTAAAAAATGTACAATCTATGTAGATTCAGCTGAAACTTTTCATTCATTTTCTTAGAAATTAATCTAGAGAACATAGAAAAGTTCGATAATTTAGCCATTCAACTAGCCTGGGACAAAATTTAATTTTTGAATTGATCGAAATTTTAAAGAACAAAATAAATAACAAAAAAAAATCAGATATACATATATGAACTGTTTTTGTAATATTTATCAAAAAATAAACTAACGTAAATTTCTATATTTTTTATTTTTATTCAAGAAAATTTCATCTCCAAGACAATCTGTATTATTGTCTATTGTCAAAAAATGTATTTATTATGAAATGAATATAAAGCAACTATTTTTTTTCGAAATTGGTAAAGGAGAAATTTTCCCAAAACGTTTGGATTTTAAATATACGTTTTTTTAAAAGATTTGTATTTCTTTATATAATATAAAACAATCAATGAAAGTTTTTCCCGTTATATATTATGTATAATATATATTTGAATCAAGGAGAGGACAACCTCTTTGATTTCTCTTTATAAATCCACAACTCTGCTACTCTCTGGCGAAACAAAATCTTTTTAATTTAATACTATATATATTTGTCTAGATTAATTTACCGCAACGCTGACGTAATGCTGCCGAGAGAGCGCCATCGGTATATTTGCGGTAAATTTGAAATATAATCGTAATTTGGACTCAAATTTCGAAATGAAAGACTCCAATTGATTTTAAATTAAGAAACATTAAATATATTGATAATTATTCCCCCCCCCCCCCCCCTCACCACTCAAAAATTAAATATTCAATTCGCTTTTCTTTGCGCACAGAAAAATAAATCAATCACATCTTATTTGATTTATATATTATTTGTTTATTTTTTAATAATTTGCCACTTTTTTATAATGTTTTAAAAATCTAAATTTTGTTATTCTTATTTTTTGATTTTTACAAAATTAAAGGACTTAAGACACGCATGGCCATATGAGTTTCTCATGGCAATACTGGAGGGAGCAGCCTGTCATACAAACAAAACCTGATCTCTTTTAAATATTTGGAGCCTTATATCGATTATCGATCCCAAATTTTAAAAAAATGATATAATATAATTCTCCTCCTCACACGATACCACTTATTTAAATAAATCTCTTTCCACACAAAAAATATCACAATGCTGTAGATTATAGAAAAAAAAATACTTCCAGATTCATATTTAGAGCCTCATTTCTGTAGCTGTGTCAGGACGAAAATGAGGCGAAACTTTTAAGAGACTATGTATTTTCGGGAGTTTACAGGTATACATTTGGAGGTGGTTTTTAAGAGGAATAAAATTTTGGACCGAGACGCCGCCCGCCAGGGCACCAGCTCAGAGGGCCGAGCATGAGGGCGTGCCGAAGGCACGCACGAAAAGCTCGTTTAATATATTGACTAAAAAATTGAAATACACAAATGAATAATTAAAATATTTAATAGCTTTATTATTAAGGATTAATTATATTTTTTAATTATTTAAAAAGGCACGAATAATTCAAAAGTGTGCTGGAATATCTTAAGTCTGTTTTCATGAAGGTGTCTCAAATCTCGAAGAACAAAAGAAGCTAGCTTTTTAATGGAAAGATTTTGGTGAATTTTAATTTCGAAAAAATACAAGTTTTAACTTGCAAGTGCGAGTTAGCCTGTCAAAGCAAAGGTTCTATACTTGATTTTGCCCTAAAAACATGCTTTTATCCATGCCTATTGATTCTTGCTGACCAGTGGGATGACCAGGATGGGTGCATTAAGATAAGCCCCCTCCTGTCCAATTCTCCCTCATCCCGATGACTTCATTTCAAATGTATTTCTTTAATCTTTCTCAAATGCTTCACCTCGCATTATGAAGCATTCTTATCATTCGCCAAGACCTTCACCTTCGCCCATATATACAAACATTAAACACTCACTCGGAGAAAATTTACTTAGAATTTTACTCGGTACGCCAGTGAGGCAGCCTGCTTGCTTATTATGTTGAATAATATGATTTTTTTCTGAATATATTTGTGTGTGTGTGGGAATTCAGATACCTACGATAACTTGAGAACGGAAAGTCGTAGAAAGTTCTTTCTTGTGTTACAGTGTTTGTACTTCCAATGAGGAGAACTCATTAGAGGGGCTTAGGCTTTCTAACTCCAGATCTTTGGGTTAAAAAAATGATAAATAATTCAAAAAATATTAAAATTTGAAACTACAACTTTCCAATTTTATTTCAGAAAATATCAATTAATATTAAGTGGGAGATAAATTTAAAACCTAGTTTATCGAACGAAGAATTTACCACTGCTCGAAGCCCCTAAAAAACTTAGTAAATTTTCTGAGATTTGGCTCGTGATCCCGGCTTCTTTCCTTCTACTCTGTTCTTTTCACGATGGAGGGCACATCCCATACAGGCCTTTAGGGGATGCACCTTCTGGTGTATCTCCTTCTCACATCAATATCAATAAAAAAAAAAATTCAATTTCAGAAAATCTCGCTTGTATTTCAGAATTTTCAATTGAATTCCAGAAAATAAACATATAACACGGCAGAGATTATTTAATATCCGTAAGGGAAAGTCGTGAGATATGCGCTAAACCATAGATTCTTAAACTGTGGTCCGTAGACCTCTGGGGGTCCGCGAAATTATAAAAAATTATTGCAAACGATCAAATGTCAAGAAGCGCAGAGCAATAAAAAGTATATTTTTAAGGCAATAAATAAAACATGCGAGTCGGGTTGTCCGAGCTGGCTAAGGCGCTGGTGCCGCTTCAGCATCGTTGATGACGGTGTTCAAGCGGGAGGCCCGGGTTCGAGCCTGGCTAGCATATAAAATTTCTACCGGATAAAACTCGGCTCTCTCACTAACCCTACTAACACTATACTGATGTGCTGTCTAAATGGACTTTGTTCCCGGTGACAATAAATAAATAAAAAAATTAAACAAATAAAACATGATATTATGATGTTCTGTGATTTTTTGTATTTTTTTTTTTTTTATATCATATTGCTTAAAAATTATTTAATATTTACATTATTATTTGTATTTTTGTCAGAAATTTTTTTTACCAATATTTATTATAACGTAGTGCCTATGAGATTATTAAATTAAGTCTCAAGAACAACGTAAAATGCCTAGGGTTGGGACGGGGTCCGCAAAAAAATGTTGTTCAAGAGGGGGTCCTTGGACTACATAAGTTTAAGATCTCCTGAGCTACACAGCTCCCATTCAATTATATTTCAATTATATTTCAATGCTAGGCGTAACTCTAGGGTCTGACCTTTCATGGAATGACCATATCTCAACCACTGCTAAAGTTGCAGCGCGCAAGCTTGGTCTCCTATTTAGGTCTAGACGCTGTTATACTCCCAGTCAACTTCTTATGCTGTTTAAGGCTCAGATTCTTCGCTGTCTCGAATATGGCTCTCATCTGTGGAGGGGTGCCTCCAAGCATTCTCTTGCTACACTGGATGCAATTCAGAAGCGAGCAATTAAACTAATAGGAGACCCGGCTCTAACCAACTCACTCGACTCCCGAAGAACCGTTTCTGCTCTTTCCCTATACTACAGATACTATCACGGTGTCTGTTCAGTCGAGCTGAAATCACTTATCCCCCCTAATGCCCTCTTTACGAGAAACACGCGGTTTTCTAACGCTCAGCACCCCTTCGCTATCAAATTGGATAAAAGTCGAACAAGCGCTTTCAGCAACTCTTTTATCCCTATGACCTCCAGAGACTGGAACTCGCTCCCTGCCACCATCTTTCCCGCGACTTATAACCTTCAGCTATTTAAGACCCGTATCCACAGATACCTTCGACCCCCGCCCAACCAATAAAATTCTTTCTTCTTCTTTTCAAGATGGAGGGGCCAACCCAGGCCTTTAGGGGTTGCACCTTTTTGGTGTAACTCCTTCTCTCATCATTATCATAAAAAAAATTGTTAAATTGTTGTTGTTAATTTGTATTGATGTTTGTTAATGTATTGTAGCTAGATTGTATTGATGTTTGGAGGACCTAGTCACTGAGGACTTGTGCCTCTAAGCAGGTCGAGCAATAAAGATTTATTTATTATTTATTTATTTATTGAGAATTTTGAAATTTCTGAAATATACTTAGATTTCAAGATTTACGAAAAAAATAATCACTATTTTGGCATATTCGCCACTCCAAGAACGTAATCGTCGGAACGGAACTCGGTCGTGAAGTGCAGAGTACCTGTAGTAGTTATTTGAAGTATTTTGGTTTTGTTTTACCTTGTGTCTGTGGCGAGGGGCTGTGCGGCGATGTCGTGATTAGATCCGCCTGTGTATGTTGTTGCGTCTTGCGGGGATCGTCCCACGTGGTCGTGCGGGTCAGGTGACTAAAACACAAACAAACCAGGGGTCAGTAAAGTTTCGAAATCCTCGGAGGCGCCATCGTCGAGTTGAACAGGCGCCAAGGTAAACTGCGCTTGGCACACGACGACGAGGCTGTTCATAGGACTTAAATTAAGAGCAAGATCGAGAGGCTGGCTGGCTGGCTGAGTCATGTACCCCAGTACCCCAGGCAGGCAGGGCAACATCGGCGTCCCCTCAACCCCTGCCAGCCTGCCGGATTCATGAATGGACCCACCTCTCCACCCACGGCCCCCATTTCCCTTCAACAGCCAATCAACTCAATCAAAAGAGACAGAGAGAAAAAAAAATAACATTACCATTTACCAAAAAATCAAATTGCGAATTGATTAATAAATTCAAAATAGCCGCCAATATGTTTCGTAATAATCGTTCTAATAATAATTAAAAATTGTATTCATTGAACATTAATACTATACTTATTATAATCAGCTTGCGCGACGAGGCTGACGTGATTTTTTTAAATTTTAAAACCCACTAATAGTTCATGACTAGAGCTTGCAAACAGGTTTTTTTTTTGTTAAAATTTACTTATCTATAAAACCCAGGTTTTCCTGAAAACCGAATGTCAATCATATTTTTTTACTTTACCATACAGGATATGGTCAAGTATTGTAATCGTGCTTGAAAAAAATGTTGTTTTTTTTTGCTTCTTTTTTTCGAAATATCTCAAAAACGGCTGAAACTATTGTGATTAAAAAAATTTGATCTAGAAGAAAGGCCTAATACGTAAACAATTTTTTTTTTTGAGATAATAACTGTTTTGTAAAAATGTTTGTTATGTTAGGTATGTTAGCAAATTTTTGTAGACGCTCTAGCTCAAAAACTAGTGTTAATATCAAATACAAATTTCACGTGTAGTTTTTTTTTAATGAAAATGATGAGAGAAGGAGTTACACCAAAAAGGTGCATCCCCTAAAGCAGTGGTTCTTAACCTTTTTAAGACCGCGACCCAAATTTGAGAAAATGTTCATGCCCCCCCCCCCAAAAAAAAGAGAATTTTTTAAATTACTTTTTGCAGATCATACTTAAGCAATGTTTTTCAATTTTAAAATGATGACCTTTTTTTAACTCATATATTATATATATTATTTTTAAATTAAGATAAAGAAGGGTAGGTACTTTTCGATTCAAGAAAAATTTAATGAAAAAGTACGTGTTTTTCATGTTTTCATTTTTAATTGTATTGAATAAATCAAAATATATTTTTAAACTTATTGAAAATTCGAAAAACAGACTTCAGAGGTTGTACCTTCTTGGTGCAACTTCTTCTTGTATCAATATCATTATAAAAAAAAATATTTGTTTAGCGACACTGCGCGACCCAAAGAAAATGCTTTGCGACCCAAAATTGGGTCACGACCCATAGGTTAAGAACCTCTGCCCTAAAGGACTGGGTTGGCCCCTCCATCGTTAAAAGAAGAAGAAGAGGGATTTTATGGGCTGGGTGGGGGTCGAAGGTATCTTTGGTGGTAGTTTTGGTGCATTGAGATTAAGAGCTGATTAGATTTTGGTTGAAATCGACCCAAAATTAAGGAGGGGAGGGGTTAAAAATTAAAATTATATGATTTTCAAATTAAAAATACAAGATAAATTAAATACCAACTAAAAAATTAACTTATAATAAAGAAAAGATTATTATATTTTTCTGGGCTCAAAATTAAAAGGGTGTGGGGGGGGGGGTTATTTCGAAAATAATTATAAATTATTTTAATTTAATATTAAATATATAAGAGAGGACCCAGGTGTATGGTAAAGTCATGTGGATGGCCACATGAGTTTATTATTTATTTATTTATTTTTCTTAGAGCTATCTGTGAAAATTTGAATACCACCAATTTTCAATCCTTTTGGCGTAATTACACCATTTCAAAATTATTATTCTTTAATTAAATGCGAGGTGAAACCTTCCACAAATCTTCATCCTAGGTAGGGTATTTGGTATATATATCATTATGAAATTGGGGAAAACATAGCCCATAGTATTTCACCATTAATGGTCCAACCCAAAATAATTTATCCCTTTATTTTGGCTCTCTCAAAATCAGTTTTTTGTTGTTTTTTTCTACAAATTAGATGTTTTAATACATTATAATTTTTTTAAATTAAGGGTTTATTTTTATTCAAAAAGTATCCTCATCTTACTTTATTTAAATTTAAATTAATTGTTTTTATCTTGTGATTATTTTTTAATTTTGTACCTATATTATAAACAACAATTTGTCGTCATAGCTCGTAATGCAAGTCTTGGTTTCAATGTTTCAATACAACACTTAATTATTTGAATATTTGAATTAAATTATGAATTTTTGCTATTGGTTGTGACGTCAGAGCAATTCTATTCTCTTTGACCGTGCGAGCTCTGTACTCGCTGACATCAGTGAAATGGATTCGATCTGTCATTTATAATCAGCCCATTTTAAAACGAATTTTTCCTCTAATATCTGGTAAATAATCTTTATCATATTAAAAAAAATGTTTATTTATAGCTAATTAATCATTTGAATTGAAATTTTGGTAAATTATTGAATAATCTGTGATATTTTCAGGTTGTGTTGATTTGGGTCTCTAGGCTGCCGTGATTGCATTCTTCGAGGCAATTTCATCTCCCAGCTCTTCAAATGGGTGAGTTTTCAATTAATATTGTATTTTTCTTTAACATTTAGACAATATAGTTTTCCAATTAACATGGAATGGATGGATTTGGATCTATATATGCATGTGTTTTGTGTGTGTGTGATTTATTTATGAGAATTCCTTAGGATACATCTAGTATAGGTATATGATACGGCTAATATGCAAATTTGGATACAAAAAGAGAAACAAAGAGGTTGTCCTCTGCTTGATGCAAATAAACATACACACATATATATCGAGATGATATATCTGTATATATATATTATTTATTTGTTTGAGACTATAGTTTCGAAGACTTGGTCTTCATCATCAGTCTTTTTTAATTATAAATGTTGTGTCAGCTTAGAACTCTAAGCTGACCACCAGTGAAGAAGGAACGAACATCAAATTTCCAATATCCATACGATATTGACTCCATGAAAAACAACATTTATAATTAAAAAAGATTGATGATGAAGACCAAGTTTTCGAAACTATAGTCTCAAACAAATAAATAATATATATATATGTGTATGTTTATTTGCATCAATCAGAGGACAACCTCTTTGTTTCTCTTTGTGAATCAACAACTCTGCTACTCTCGGCAAAACAAAAACTTTTCAGCGAGAAGGGGACTTAGTTACCCCCAGTTACCTTCTGTATTTCCTGAAGATGGGTTGATAGCCCGAAATATATATATTGAAAAAGAAAAAAAATTTTATATCTTTTAATTTTTTAATTTTAATGTGAAATAAGTGACCCAGTATCCTTAACTCATAGTAAATCCATATTAAATAAAATATCTATTTACTCTTATCTTTAAAAACTTTTCAATCAAATTTGGATAGTTTATAAACTAGCTGGATAGTTTATAAACTAACCAAACCATTGGCTATTTTGATAGAAAACGCAATTTCCACTAAAATAGCAGCTAGTTTGCAAACTAACCAAGAGTCTTGGCTAATTTACTTGAAATTATTGAGAAAACCAAAATAGCGGGTTAGTTTATTAACTATCCAATGCAGCCTGGCTAATATGAAAACCATAATTTCTAGTAACAAAAAATAGCCAAACCTTTGGCTAGTTTATAAACTAACTAGGCTTAATGTTCATGGCATTTCTTATTTGATGAATTAGAGATGAATAAAATGCAAACTTTTGATTTAAATTTTTATTATTAATAAAATAAAATATTTTCAAATAAGTACAATATACTTAGATATTTTAATAGTAAGAAATGTTTTTGGGTGTATGCAGCCTGGCTAATATGAAAACCATCTAGTAACACTAGGCTTAATGGCTATTTTGTGTTACTAGAAATTATGGTTTTCATACTAGCCAGCTGCATTGATAGTTAGCAAACTAACCCGCTATTTTGGTTTTCTCAATAATTTCAAGTAAATTAGCCAAGACTCTTGGTTAGTTTGCAAACTAGCTGCTATTTTAGTGGAAATTGCGTTTTCTATCAAAATAGTCTGGTTTGGTTGGTTTATAAACTATCCAAATTTGCATATTAGCCGTAACATATAAATTAATCAATGAATTTGGATTATTATTATTTGTTATCTTATTCAGTGTAAATGTAAGTATTTTGTTAATATAGAAATATTTTTATATCCAAGACATGTGTATTTAATATCATTCCCTAGCATTTAACAGATATTAAGCTGGAAAGGTTAATAATGAATCTTTTGATTGAAAATATAATATTGGATTATTATTTTCGTGCCCTAAATCATTTTGGATGGCGTGGGTTTCGCTACAAACATTGAATAGGAAAGCCAATAATGTTAATAGTTTATTTTGTCGATTATTGAATATATTATTAATTTAAATTAAAAATAAAAATAAAATCTCAATCAATGCATAAGAATATTTTCTAATTTTATTCAATAATTTTATTTAAAAAATTATTATTTGATTAAACGACGTTTTTAGATTGAAATGAAAATCGATTAAATCTTTTAAGTTAAGCAATATATTGTTATTAATTCCCCGATAGGTGATCATTTAAGAATAATATTTTATATGAATATACCATACGGTGAGCATGCTTTAACCTTAAAAACATGTGAGGTGTGGTTTCGAAAATTCAAAAGTGGTGATTTCGATGTGCAAGATAAAGAACGTTCTGGTAGAGCCAAAAAGTTTGAAACTACAGGATTTATTGGATGAACACCCAACCCAAACTCAAAAACAATTGAAAAAACAATACACCGAAAACAAATGATCAATTTGAACCACGCATTGATCGAAAAACGTCCAGAATGGGCCCGAAGACACGGTAAAGTGATTTTACAACACGATAACGCGCCGTCTCATAAAGCAAAAGCGGTCAAGGAAGCGTTGAAAGCACTTGGGTGGGACATATTATCGCACCCGCCGTACTCTCAGACCTTGCCCCGTCCGACTATCAACTTTTCGCATCGATGGGACACGCGCTTGCAGAGCAGCACTTCGCCAATTTCGAAGAAGTTAGAAAATGGCTCGATGAATGGTTTTGCTCAAAGGACAAACAGTTTTTTTGGGATGGCATCCATAAATTGCCACAAAGATGGGCAAGATGTATAGAATCAAATGGCTAATACTTTTGAATAAATACATTTTCCATTTTCTTAAAAATTACGTAGTTTTTTTCGAAAAACCGGTAATGACTTTCCGGTACACCTAGTATATCTAGTCTTAGAATTATGTATTTCTCTTAATGCATCAGCTTTAATAGATATAGGACTATAGATTATGATAGTTAAGTAGCATATTTCACGGTTAATTCTTGGATGTATAATCTAATAAGAATCGGAAAGGGTTTCCTCACTACTTTACAGTCGCAAGTCCGACATGCCTCCTACTTTACAGCTCGGCCCTCCGGGCGGGTGGTCCCGGCGGGCAGCGTCTCGGGATGAGATTATTAGTTGTCCGAAATTGATTTTACCTTAATTTTTAGAACCCGCCCAATTACGATAGGTGATCATATATTTTAATATTTGAATAAAGCATCTCGTCATGAAATGTATATTGATAGTCAAGCGGCATTATATCGCAGTTAATTCTTGGATGGGTGTTTATATTTTTCATGAATAATCAACCTTTGCCGAACAGATGTAAGTTTCTCATCTAAATAACATGGGGTTTTTGGCATTGAACGATAATTTTTTTTATTCCGGCCAAAGTAATGTTTCAAAAAATTTGAAACTCTCTAAACTTTCGGCTTATAATAGTAGGTAGTACTTCAGAATTTTACCTATTATAATTTTCGAGTCTATAACTTATACTAACGCTAAGATATAGCAGTATTTTATCTAGCTGTAACTCCAAAATTATAATAGCTAAAAATTTGTAAAAATTCTGAAGTGATATTACTATTATAAAGACAAAGTCTACAGAGTTTAAAATTTTTTGAACCATTACTTTGATCGGAATAAAAATCGTTCAATGCCAAAAAGTCCATGTTATTTAGATGAGAAAATTTAGATAGAGAATTGAAACTTGGAGGATATTTTTTTTTTATTTATTTATTTCAAACCATATGAGCCTCTGGCAGCGTAAAAATTCGAAAATACCTAAAATAAGGAACACCATAGTGACCATATAAGAAATGTAACTAAGTGTCTAGGCTCAATACATATGAGTGTAGAATACATATTATATATTTAGAATCACTCTTTTCACTTATATCAGGGATGTCCAACCCGCGGCCCTCGAGCCGCATGCGAGCCAGCACTGCAATGGATGCGGCCCAACATAAAATTATCTTCTTCTTATTATTATGTAGGCTAAAAAGCCTTTTTATTCCAAAGCGCCTTTCCAACGTAGGTATAAATAAATGTATAATATACTATATTATACATTTGTTTAAAACAATTTGACCTATTTTTTTTTTAAATAAGAAGAAATTGGACAATCTTCTCAAAAATTTTCGAAAAATAATAGGCCAGATTTTAAATTTTGAATGTGAAAAATATTTCAAGAATTCCGAAAAAATAATTACAAATTTGTCATATTTTGACTCCATTTTTGATTAGATAGAAATATTTTTAAGACATTTTTGATTCTTTGTCATGGAAGATATCATTATTCCACATTATTAACTATCTTTTTTGATTAAAAAATAATATCAAAAGATTTAATATATATACCTGCGGTCCGAGGCATTTGTTTTTACTTCAAATGCGGCCCGTGTAAGTCACCCCTGACTTCAATATTTCCCCCTCAGAGACGCAACTTCCCCTCTTACCCTCCCTCCCGGCTGCCTATCCTGCAGGCTCGCCTGTGATTCACAGAAAGGCACGCTGATATTATTTCTTTATTAGAAGTACATATAGAAAGATTTCAATGCAGGTCTTGACATGTCCAGTCTCCCCACCGCCCTCAGGGAGACCCTCCCCGCCACCCCCTCTTTCCCTTAACCAAAGACGCCACTAGATCACGTGATGACGCTAATTAGTTTCCGACGTCTCGGAATCAATTAAGCATCTCAACCCCTGCAGCTCTGAATATTGTCCTTCCTCTGTGCCAAAAATTGACCATTTCAACTGAAAATCGCCTGGGTGACTAGGTATACACTCACCTCTCTTCTGAACAAATTCTATTATCATCCAAATCGACTAATATTGAATATCGGGCCCAGGTCTCTGAAATCATCTAGATCACATTATACGAGATTTATGTTTAATAGGTACCTGTGCCTAGTATAATAATTAAATCCGAGGGGTGAACCGCGATTGGAATTAGGTGTACACCGTCTTTGGAATTATTTTGGAATTCATTAGATAATGCCCCTTCATCTATTGTCTTTTACTTGGAAATGAAAGTGGAAGTAGGTGTACACGATACTAGGTCGCTGTTCACCCCTCGATTAAATCTATACTCTATACTAATCTAAAATATCTTTTGATTTAATATAATACTCGTATAATAAGATAATCTTAATCCAGATTTCAAAAATTCGTGACAGATCTGGGATTTAACTATCTGGTCTTAGATTATTTATTTCTCTTAATGTCATCAGCTTTAATAGATATAGGAATATAGATTATGATAGTTAAGTAGCATCTATCACCTTTAATTCTTGGATGGGTAATCTAATATAAATCTGAAAGGGTTTCCTCACTACTTTACAGTCGTACGAGCATGTCTCCTTTATACGAGGTATATGTTTAATAGGTGTGCCTAGTATAATAATTAAACCTATACTCTATATTAATCTAAAATATCTTTTGATTTAATACAATACTCGTATAATAAGATAATCTTAACCCAGATTTCAAAATTCCTGACAGATCTGGGATTTAATCAATCGATTTCTTGGTTATAATGAAATAATTTTACAAATTTGTATTTTTCATCCTATAGTAGTGAGGAGAATACTTTTGGTAAATATTTTTCATGTCAATTTGTTAATCCATATTTAATTTCCCAGGGCTAGAAGCTTCCACTCTCTGATGCAAGTCCTAACCTGTATTCGTCAGGGCTCTGCATCCAGAGTATCTCTTCAAAAGTGAAATGTAAGTTGATATTTAATGTCATTTTAATAAAATTTTGTTAATCTCTATTTTTAAATATAACATTTCGGCCTCAATTTATAAAACGTTATAGTATACCGTACAAGTTATATTAAAAAAATAGTTAATTTTTCTCAATAAACTTAATATCATTTTTATTTAATTTGTTAGTTATCTATTAATTTCGTTTAACACTATTATCTATTATTATTATAAAAATAAAAATAAAAGAAAGAAAGATGAAGGCAAAGTCTTATATCTAGTTTTTTCATTTTGAAAATACAAATTTTTGGATACTAAACCATTCTTTCTACGATTTTAATTGTATTACAATTCATACAAAATTGAATTTGAAAAATACATGTTTGCTTATGTTATGCTTTTATCATGACATCGGTGACAATTTTTAAGTCGGAATTTCTGAAACCCAAAATCTAATCAATTCTTCTTTTTCTAAATACAAATATTCAGGCATATTTTAACTCCCTAATGAAATAATTTCAAACTAAGAAAATGAGAAGTGGGATATTTTGAAAACATATTTTTTCTTTCAAGTTGTTCATTTTAGTTTTATTTTCCAGTGCAAGAAATCTTCTACTCACCGAAAAATCGTATCCTGACATCGTTTCTGTTTCATCGAGCAACTCTACAATGTGAGTTTACAACTTTTGTTATTTTAATAACATGTTGATGGTCATATGGATAATTAAAATTGTTTCAATTTAATCCTCTTCCTTTTTTAATGAATTTAAATAAGGCCCCACACGATTAAATGATGTAGGTACACAAGAGGAATTTTGAAAAAAATCATTAATTTAATTTATTCTTCCAAAACTATTGTAAAGTGACTATGATTTCACATATTCTTAAAATTTCAAGGGTTGTTATTCACAAATTAAATAGCATAACACAAAAATTTAATAAATTATTATTATTTATTATTCTATAATTTCTTCTTCGGCGTCGTAATCCTCTTTGCAGAGGAGTCGTGACCCTATTCATTTTAATAATTTAATAATATTAATTTTGAAGCTTTTTGGTAGGTTTTTATTAGTTCTTTTTTTGTCTCTTTTGGGGAAGGGGGTTTATTAACTCTTCTTTCCATTTAGAGATAGGAAAAGAAAGGATTGGTTTTGAAATTAGGCTGGAATAAGGAAATCTCTGCGTTACTAAGGTAAATATTTTGTTTATTTTTAAAATATTTTTTCTTTTTTTTTAGATAAAATGGTTAAAAGGGATAGTCAATCCAGGGTTGGGACTAGAAGTATAGGTGTTGAAATCACTGGTGGTATTTTTCTTATGAAGATGATTCAGATGGTTATATAGATTATAAGGATATAGGGAAGAATGCTATTAATTTAAATACAGTCTGGTTCCTACAAGTTAGTTAATTCAGATATTAATATGTAGGTTTGCATTTATTTGTAGGATCTGGCATTAATTTGTGCAAGTCTGTTTATTTATTACTACTTGGGATTATAGTCTTCTGCCTCCTATGATTAAATCAATTATAAATTTTGTCCTAATGTCCTAGAATTGTAAAAAAATTTATTTAGTTCTCACAAGCAGAGATTAGCTGAGGTAGAGAGAGGTCATACCATCCTTGTTAAGGTTTTGACCAGGTTTCCTTAACAACTTATGGCAAATGCCGGGATGGCTAATGCGTCGCTTGCTCCTGGTATCGGGGTTTTGCGCGGAATTTTTAAATTACTTTTTGTCTTTTGATGGAAATCTATGGTCATGTTATTTGTTAATGAGCATACATTTCTATTTTCTTTTCTTTTTCTTTTCTTTTTTGTTTTACTTGTTTATTATTTGTTAAATTGTATTGATGTTTGTTAATGTATTATAGCTAGATTGTATTGATGTTTGGAGGACCTAGCCACCGAGGACTTGTGCCTCTAAGCAGGTCGAGGAATAAAGATTTATTATTTATTTATTTATTATTCTATAATCACTTTACAGTTTTGGTTGACTATCTTCAGTATCTAATAAATAACGTCCTTTATTTTTTGAATATTCATCATCCCTCAGATGATAGTAATGAAATAAAGGATATTATTGACTATTGAAGATGATTATCAAGTGATGACCAAAACTGTATAATGAATAAATAATAATAATTTACTCAATTTCATGAATATTAAATAATTATTATATTTTAAAACATATTTTTTATTATGTTGAGGGCCGGTCTTTGAGATTGGAGAAGGGGGGCGCCGAATGTATAGCCAAATTCAAACTTTTTTTATTACATTAATGAACAAAACTGCAATTATCGAAATACTCAATTCTGCCAACGGGAGCAATGTAAAATTCGTCCGAGGGCGCTAGAGGCTCTAAGACCGGAGCTGACAATAGATGAAGGGGCATTATCTAATGAATTCCAAAATAATTCCACATAATTCCAAAAACGTGTACACCTAATTCCAATCGAGGTTCACCCCTCGATGTTTACTATAAAAGTATTTTTATAGGTCTTAATACGTCGATTTCACTTATTTACTATTTTTCAAGGGTTGAAATTTTGTTTAAATCATACAATTGAAAACGAACAAATAATACAATAAAACTACGACGCGACGTTTCGATAGACTTATTCTGCCATCTTTATAAAAAATGAGCATCCACACCGATTTTGGATCGAAGTGGGTGTTGATATTTGAGAACGATGGCAGAATAAGTCTATCGAAACGTCGTAGTCATATTGTATTATCTGTTCGTGTTCAATAAATAATTAAAATTAATCATGTATGATTTAAACAAAATTTCAACCCTTGAAAAATTTAATTGCAAAAATACAAACTTTAACAACTACATATCTATTTATTATTTTATTTATTATTTGTTATTTTTTGTTATTAAAATAGTTTTAGCAGTTTTTTGAGAAATTTTGAAAATGAAAATACAGTGGTTGGCCAAATTATTATACTCATTTGAAAAATTATATCTTTCATACGTTTTTAAGGGTTTAGCTTACTATTAAACTCATAATATCGTTTCAATTGTTATCTTTATAGGTTTATTAGCTTAGGACAATACAAATTCAATAATACAAATACAATTCAAAATACAATTTCAATATTTAATGAATATTCCCTACCTTTCGAGCAATTCCATTTTGTATGTGCTGAGGCATGCTGGCTGGCAATGCATTTTTTGGCTATTTCTTCAAGTGCACGTGTATTGTGGCATGTTTTAATAATATTTTCTATCAAATCCCTTTTGTTAGTAATTATTTTATCTTTGCAAATTTCTTTATTTAGGGCCGCCCATACATTTTCGTTCGGGTTGAGGTCTGGCGAGTTCCCAGGACAGTCCAAAAGGGTTATTAGACTAGATCAGTGTTTCTCGGAACCCTGGGGTTCCATGAAAACTCACCAAGGGTTCCGTAAAAAAACGGCAGGTGAAAAAATTCTAGCGTTCAAAAGTAAGGTGCAGTTTTGGATTAGTTTTGTGAATCCCATTCGCATAACAAAGTTTTAACTCGAATCACAAGATTGTCGGGTTCCAGGCTTACCCTCCAAACAGAAAAGGGTTCCACATTCGAAAAAGTTTGAGAAACACTGGACTAGATTACTACTAGATTTTTTGAAAAGTTTAAATAAAATAAATTTACTTTATAAAAATCATTTGAGTATAATAATTAGGCCACCTACTGTATATTGGATGGATACCTTCATCATTAAAAAACAATTTAAATTTTATTTTATTATTTAACTCTTCTAATCAAAAGTTAAAATCTAATCTCTGTCAATTTATATCTCCAGATAGCTTTCAAGATCGGCTCTTCTGCCATCTTCACCGAGGTCTACTCCTAACCAGCATCTCCGTAGTGTTCACTTCGAGATCTGCGCTTCTCCTCCTCAACTTGCATCCACCACTCTGGACTATAAAACGCAAGTACCAAATGCATTGGCGCGAATTAGTTCTGGGGTGTCAATTTCAAAATTTAATCCAAAAGAATAATCAATTTCGGACTTTTTTTATATCGTTTCTCAATTTAGTTAATTTTAGTTTAGCTATAGGTACAAACATTTAGGATGTCTTTCTCTTTCAGCATTTCTACCCTTTATTCCATAAAAACTTAGCTGAAACTTAGTTAAAAAAATTAAATAAACAATTTTTTGAATAGATTTGGATAGTTAAATAGTTAATTAAAAATGAATATTTACATTTACATCAAAATTTAAAAAACAAATATAAATTTTATTTCAATATTCCTAACTAATATTATTTCTCTTCACAGGTATAAAATGTAAAATAAAAACTACCTAAAAAACAACAAAACTCTCCTTTATTTTTAATATTGAAATAAAATTGTATTTTTCTATTGAAAAATTAATTCAGAAGTAGAAGAAAAAAAATAATTAAATTATAAAATTAGTGTTTTAGAATGCAATAATTTTCGGCTAAATCTATACAGAATGTATTTAAATTTTAATATTCACCCCTACTTCTAAATAAAAAACAACCCTTCCTCTGAATATTAAAATGAAATACAATTCTTTTTCAAAATTGACAAATTCTCCTTTTGAGAAATTAATAGATAGAGATGTAGATAGGATTTTCAGAGTCCCATCAGCATTTAGGTTCTCCGAGGCTCTCCGAGGGTTGGTTGGTCTTCGCTTCACAAAGTAAGAGTGATTAGGGCTCGTTGTTAGAATGTCTTACTTATAGGTGTTGCATTTAATGTGCTGCAGAGATTCTCTTTCAGAGACGCGGCCCTCGACCACCGTGGGATTCATCATCAACTTGGTACCTTAGCTATTCAAATGATTAGGGCTGAGATGTGCGTATTTGTCCCGGATTTAAGGGACTCTCTTTCGGTCAGTCTTATCGAAAATAGTCTAAAAAGACACGTACATCTCTTACTTAATAGACTAGATTGCTTGTTAAATTCATACATAGTTAAAGAACATGGGGGGAATGCGCCAATGCCAACGATTGAAAACAAAAATATCAAATATAATTGAACAAAAATAAAAAGCAAAAAATAAATAATAAAAATACAACCAAATATATTTAAGACACCTCTGACAGACCGATTCAACGTTTTGATTTCTCAGAGCAAATATCAAAATAATATCCACATATAAATTATTAAACAAATATTTAAAATAATAATTAATAATAATAGATAAATGAGAAACAAAAATTATTAAATAAAATTTAAAAAAAATGTCTACATCTGAATATTAATCATAATTTATTTTATTTTATTTATTTTTTTTAATAAAAAATGATAAAAATAAATAGTTAGTATTTATTAATAAAAATAAAATATTTTAGATTCCAAAATTCGGTCAATAATCTCAAATTCAAATTTTAAAACTTTTTATTTAATTATGTTTTGAAAATTTTATTTTGAAAAAAAATAATTGCCTTTCAAATATTATTAAAAATTAAATATAAAATATAAATTAAATTAAAAATATAATAACATAATGTGATATATAAGTATATGTAAATAAATATAAAGTATAATATGAAATTTTTCATAATTAATTTAAAAATTTAAATATTAAATTTCAAATGGTTTAAATCAAACATTTCTTATTTTAATTAAAAGAGAGTAATTTTAAATAATAAATAGTAAATATTCACTATAACTACTAACGATATAATTGCTTTGGGGATTCATTATCGCGTGGATCGAATGAAGTCTGTCGCCCGGAGCCTGCAGGCTTTCCTCGTGGGTCCATTAGAGGGGATATCATGCTCAGTGTTTTCCATCTTGGGCCTCTGCTGGACATTTATGATCATTTAGATTTTAAGTTTATCTCTCAGGTTGCCCTCTAATCTTAGCTAGTTCGCTCTGGTTAGGTCCTTAATTGTGCATGTGTTAGCTGTAGGGTCCAGCAGAGAGCTAATATCGAAGTCACTGTCTTGTTCTCGCCACGAACGAACCACGAGGAGAGTCGACCAGACCGGAATTAACGGTTGAGGTCCAGGTCTCCTCTAATCTTAAGATTCGATGCGATTTCGGGAGATTAATTTGATCTCACACAATATAGCCAGTGAACAAGGGTTCGATGCTAGATTTTGCCCGGTGAATGACTCCAGGAGGAGGGTCTCTTATTTCCGGATCTGCCCGGAACACGCGTGTAGACTTGAAATTTTTGGGCGATGACTGACAGAAAGATCCTCTACCTTTGTAACTCATTTGTACATCTCTCTGACAGTCATTGCTGTTTTGCGCTTTCGGATCTAGGGACGGAATATCCAGACAGACAACCAACAAAAGATCATACGATCGTCTACTGTGGGTATTCCCCGAGGAGACTCTCCTGTTGCTAGGGACTGTGCGATGCGTTACCCGCCTTGGTTTCGGTCGCCTCATAATTAAAGTGCCCCTTTCGTCTCTTATACCTATACAGGTACAGGCTAGGTAGGATCTCTTTCAGGAGCCCTGGGTTCATTTACTGGGGTCTAAAGAATCCAAACTTCTTCTTCACTGGCCGGTTCTCGAGGTGCGCGGTTTCCGACTCCAAAAGTCCAAATGTTTCGTTTTTAAATTGAAATTATGAGAATTTCATTTGAAGCGTATTGACCTTTGGACTTCGCGATTTTATTTGAGAACAAATCCAAACCAGATTTCTTTGTAATCAAATGATGAGATATTTGATTCAAAGGAATTATGTAATTTGGATTAGCTGAGAGGCAAAAACATATTATTTATTTATTTTTGTTGTTGCCTCTGGTTGTCTACTTCTATTTACAAGGATTTTCCTTTGTAAATAGAAGTGTAAACTAATATTTTTTGAGCTATGTCTTAGAAAGTCTCTTCAACGTGCTCTGCTTTGGATGGCCACCAACTTAAGACTTCTATACGCTGGGGATACCGAGTTTCTACAAAGTAAATATACACATTTTTATTTTAAATTCGTTTAATAAATATTTTTAGGATTTTTAAAATCTTTCCTCGGACTAAATGCAATTAATTAATTTTATATCACATTTTTTCTTTCTCTGAAACTTTTGGGGATTCCTAAATAACTTCTTCAGGCGAAATACAGTTCATATGATTTATATATACAAATTTTCTTTTAATGAAACTTTAGTTAGGATTCTAAAAACCCTTCTTAAAACGAAAAACATTTCACATAATCCTCTTTTTAAAAATTATTCATTTAATTTTTTTTTTTTTTAGATGGTGTTCGAAAATCAACGAGGCAAAGTATCGTTCGTAATAGGCAGCATTTCATAGGTAAATTAACATTATCTACTATTAAAATTTTATTATTTTTAACTATTTGTATCTTTACTATTGAATTAATTATCAAATAATTAATAATAATAAAATTAATAGAAAAAAAGTTCAAGTAAAATACTGAAAATGACATAAATATGTCAAAACGTTTTTAAACAAATGTGACTAAATGAAAAATAAAATTGAAATATAAAAAATTCTGCTACTCTCGGCACAAAAACTTTCAATTTAATATGAAAAATAAAATAATATAAAAATCAAACAATTGTTTTTATTTATAAAAAAAAAAACAATAAAATTAATATTTAATTTGAATTTTAGCAGAAAGTGAAATTTTATTAGAAAATGCTAGTGTCATCTTAAATTTAAAAACTTAAAAGGATGGTGCCATATTAATTTGGTCAAGTTCTGATGATAGGATTACTATTAATAACATCACTAAAAAGAGAAAAATAAAAATAATTTTTAAGAAAAAAATAAAACCAACTTCAAAAAATTAAATGCAACAAATAAAATACACTAAAAGGTATAAAATAATTATTATCTTATTTAGTTACAACTAAACTAGGAAATATTAACATGAAATTACTTTTTTAAATTGGTGCCAAACAGATACCTTTTATGAATCGCACTCGACGGTTCTTACTTAGTACGTTTGGTGGGTACGCTCACTTATAGGTATAGTTTGTTTGGCACCGACTTCAAAAAGTAATTTCATATTAATATTTCGTACTTTAGTTGTAACTAAATAAGATAATAATTATTTTATACCTTTTAGTGTATTTTATTTGTTGCATTTAATTTTTTGAAGTCGGTTTTATTTTTTCTTAAAAATTATTTTTATTTTACTTTCTCTTTATCGATTACTCAGCTTATTAAAACCCACTAATATTTAATTACAAATATTGTTATATATGAAAATGAAAAAACTGAAATTATGACATGATAATTAAATCAAAAAATAATTTTTTAATTTCATATTAAGTATATAGAATCTTTAAATATTTTTTTCGATAGGTTTTCTATAGTAAATAGACATAGTATAGATATATGTATAGAAATAAGATAAATTTTCTATTGAAAAAAAATAAATATAAAATAAGTTTTCGCTATTATTTTCCTAAATGCAGAAATTAAGAGGGCAAGCGTCATTTATTCAAGGGGGTGTTTTTAGGGTTGCCTATGCGGCAGGCGCGTCCAGGCAGCCGAGGCTTAGCACAATATTATGCAACAGTTGCGTTTCATTCAAATGGCAACCAACTCTTTAGCAAGATTATTATTATTATTATTATTATTATTATTTAATAATAATAAAAAGAATAATAGCCATGTCGTGAGTGAAGGGGAAGCGAAATTGCACCCCCCTATTTTGTCCTTCCCCCACTACTTGAAGTATTTTTACTTTTTTCTATGATATTGATTTATCAGGAATTTCATTCAATGGCAGAAAGACAAAAGAACAAAGCAACTATTAAATAAATAACCGTATCATTTCAATCGGAGAATTTTTATTAATTATTTATAAACAGATTTTCTAGAAATGATTACATAATAGAAACGTTTATTTATTTATTTGATGATAAGAATGCAAGAAGGTGCAATACTTGGAAATCACCTGCGGTAAAAACGAGATCTTGTATAAAAAAATAAGGGTGGTAAAACGAAAATAATATTTCAAGGGGATCGAAAAAGTTTAAACCTCAATTTCTATAGTTGTAAAGATGGATCAATGGACCGTAATAGTCAAATAAGCGTCTGTATAAAAATCTTGTTTTTTTTTAAATTTATTTATTGTCATCGGGAACAAAGCCCATTTAGCAGGACATCAGTAAAGTGTTAGTAGTGTTAGTGAGGGAGTCGAGTTTTAGACGGAAGAAATTTTATATGCTAGTCAGGCTCGAACCCGGGCCTCCCGCTTGAACATCGTCATCAACTATGATGAAGCGGAGCCACCGCCTTAGCCAGGTCGGACAACCCGACTCCCCGTATAAAAATCTTAAAATTTAAAAAATATAAATTACATTATAAGATCGTAGAAAATTGGATAAATAAATTAAATTCAGAGTTTTATATTAAATAAGACGTCTCTATATTTGTGATTTCTTCAGACTTGAAGAATAAAGTCGCTGAAGAAGTCGCAAATATAGTGACGAAACGTTCATCTTATTTAATATAAAACTCTGAATTTAATTTAATTATTCAATTTCCTACGATAAATTAATTAAATTATGGTTACGATTCACCAAACAATATAAAATGAAGGAGACAATAAAAGAGTGTGTCTTCTACTGGAATTATAAATTTTATTTATTTATAACGAGACTATAGTTTCGAGGGCTTTGCTCTCTTCATCAGTCTATTTTGAAAAATTCTAACATTCCATTCATACATTAATTCCTGCGAATTAATTGTAATAGACTGATGAAGAGGGCAAAGCCTTCGAAACTATAGTCTCGTTATAAATAAATAAAATTTATAATCCCAGTAGAAGACACACTCTTTTATTGTCTCCTTCAATATATAAAAATTCTGCTACTCTCAAAAACTTTCAATTTAAACAATATAAAGTACAAGGTAGTTTTTTTATATGAAAGCTTCCTTGTAATTTATATTTTTTAAATTTAAATTTTTAATTTTTCTTAATTATGTTTCACCTACACCATTTCTCCCTGAACAAAATTAAAATATTATGTAAAATAATAATTATCTTAATTTAGTTACACGATAGAATATTTATTATTACATTTTTAAGCATCTCAATAATTAGAACTTTAAAAAAGTAATAATTAAAATTAAAAAGACTCTTGAAGAAGGGGAGAGGGTGACTCTCTAGTATTATTTAACTATCAAAATGATCAATTATAACGTTTGGTTTTTCTATTTTTTTTTCTTTTAATTCTGTACCTATTCATCCGTTTATACTTTACCATACAAGAATGTATGGCCAAATATTGTAAACGTGTTTGCAAAAAGTGATTGTTTTCCTTGGTTTTTTCAAAATATCTCAAAAACGGCTCAAACTACTTTAATAAAAAAAAAATTGAACGAAAACCTGACGTTTTTCTCTACAAGAAATCCTTATTAGAGTGAATATCGAAAAAATTATATTTTACAATATATTGATTATTTTGCTAAAATGTCTGTTGGTGCAAGCGCTACCAAGCTCTAGCTGAAAAACTAGTTTGAATATCAAAACGAAATTTCACATGTAAGGTAGCTTTAGTGCATTGAGATTAAGAGCTGTTAAGATTTTAGTTGAAATTGTACTCAAAATTAAGGAAGGGAGGGGGTTCTTAAAAAAACTTCAAACTAAAATTTCCAAGAAATAAACTGAAGTGGCCATCTACAAGACTTTACCATACACTCGGCCCCTCTATTATATTTAGAACCTGCCTTCTTAATTTTGAGCCCATTAGGGATTAATAATATTTCCTTTTAATTATGAGCCAATTTTTTATAAACATCGAGCTTTCTTTGATATTGAAAATTTTATTATTTTTGGAGGCCCCCTTTTTGGTCACTAAATTTCATATAATGAATCATTTTCATAATATCGCCTTAGAGTGTAAACCTGCTACTCCATTTTTTTATCATATATATCATATTAATACCGTTCTAAAGAAAAAAAAGCAGCATCGTCCAAGTAAAACTGCTACTTAAAATTACGATCGTAAGTTGTTGAATAAAAATGTGAAAAATAGTTTCTTTCCATAACAACAATATTAAATTTTGTTTGTTTTTTCTCTGCCCTGTAAAATTTTCTTGTTGTGAGTTAGCAGGTTTACACTCTAAGGCGACGATATATAGGGTGCAAGTGCATATGCGAAATTTCATACAAATCGATCAAAGGGCCTAGGACTTTATTGATAAATCTATTTTTTAAAGCCCCCCAATTACGTCCCCCGAAATAAATCATATCTTTCTTTTTTATTATAAGTTCATTTTATAGAAAATTTCATTTTTTTTCCTGCTTTTTTTCTAGTTTCAAAATTTTGCAATTTTAATTATTTTAACCCCACCCACATTAATTTTTGCTTCGATTTCATCCAAAATCTAATTAGCTCTTAATCTCAATTTAGCAAAACTACCTGTGAAATTTCGATTTGATATTCACAATTATTGTTTTTGAGCTAGAGCGTAGGTACACAAAATTTAGTAAAGTACTAACAGACATTTTAGCAAACTAATATCTCGTAAAAAATCATTTTTTCGATGTTCACTCATTAGAGCTTTTTTGTAGAGCAAAACGCTATGATTTTGCTCAATTTTTTTTTACTAAAAAAGTTTAGGCTGTTTTTGAGATATTTCGAAAAAACAACACTTTTTTCATGGACGAACAATACTTGACCATACCCTTCCTGTAAAATAAAAAGTATTGGCTGTTGGAATAAGAGAGCCTAGCTCTTAACTAGCTAGGCTAGCTGTAGCCATCGAGGTCTCTCTCTCTCTCTCTATGTAAACATTTTCTCTCATGTTGGTGTTAGTGTTGGTGTGACCTCCCGTGTATTTTTAAAACTAGGAATGGTTTCGATTCACCCATAGAGAACAAGAAGAGAGGAAGTTTCCTCCTCTTCGTCTTATAACAAACAAAACTTCTTATTTTTCATGTTTCTCTATATTTTCAAAAAAGAAAAATACTTATCTTTAAAATATAATTAGAATTCGTTTATTGGGTGACTATTGCTTACTATTAAAACAAATCGAATATATATGTAAATTGTATCTCCCGCTTATATAAATTATATTAAATTATCTAAGGTTGGTTGTATTGCATTGTGTTCTGGACTATGTTCACTCTTAATAGACCACATGTTATGATATTAAATGAGTGAGTGTATGGATGAAAGGACTCTTATTCAATTCTACTATACTTTCAGGTAACTATCACTTATAACTTATCTTGTATATTATCTATTGCATTTATAAATAAAACTCTACTATACTTTCAGAATCGTCTAACGTTCAATTAACCCAATCCACACTCTTACAAATTGAATAAGAGTCCTTTCATCCATACACCTCATTTAATATCATAACATGTGGTCTATTTAGGCCGGTGTATGTCAAAGGTAAAGCTTTTACCACTAACACAGGGTAGATGATAAATGGAGGGACTGGTGGCCAATCAGATGCCAGCCACTGAAAGTGCCTTTCATCTGATTGGCCACCCCAGTGCCTCCATTTACCATCTACCGTTTGTTAGTGGTAAAAAGCATTTACTTTGCGTCATACAACCGGCCCTAAGAGTGAACATAGTCCAGAACACAATGCAATACTACCAACCTCAGATAATTTAATATAATTTATATAAGCGGGAGATACAATTTACATATATAAATCCAATAATTTATTTTAACCCATGAGTGATAACAGATGAAATATTTCTAATTAAAAAAGACTGATGATAAAGGTCAAATCTTCGAAACTATAGTCTTTAATAAATAAATTATATAGATACTAGCTGTGAAGCCCACTATCGGCAGGCCTCTTGCTAGCCATAGACCTAAATATGTGTAGGTATAATTTATTTGTTACTTTAGTTTCGAAGGTTTGACATTCATCAGTCATTTTAATTCAAAATATTTAATCTATTATTTCTTATGGGGGAAGGTAAATTCGATTTGTTGCTAGCCATTTCATAAATGAAGCTTTCTTCTTTTATAATGATATTAATACAAGAAGAAGTTGCACCAAAAAGGTACAACCTCTGAAGTCACGGTGAACCCTTGTTTCGTGAAAATAAGAAGAGATTTAGGGATTGGGTCGGAGTTGAAGGTATCTGTGGATGCGGGTCTTGAAATATTGAAGGTTATAAGTTGCAGGGAAGAAGGTCGGAGGAAGAGTTCCAGTCTCTAAATGTCATAGAGATAAACGAATTGGCGAATGCTTTTGTTCGGTTAGTATCCAATTTAAGCGCGTAGTGATGTTGAATCTTAGAAAATAGGGTATTGATTATTTGAAACTATGAGAAATAATAGAAAAAATATTTCTTATTAAAAAACTGATAACGAAAAGTCAAACATTCGAAACTATAGTCTCTTTGAATTATTATCTTAAAACCCAGTTCAGAATCCAGAGATCTTAGCCCCCGGGCCAGCAAGATGCCGACTGAAAGCGGGCTTCGCACCTGGTTTAATAATAATGCATTTGTCACATGTGGGTATTTAAACAATTCACAATATACGTTATTCCACTACTATTACTTAAAAATCAAAATTAAAAACTTTTTCAAAAATAACAAATGAAAGATAAAATAAAAAATAGCACACAAAAGAAAGGGAAAAAACATACACAACATAATCCTTTTTTAATAAAAATTATTGTATTACTATCATCTGCTTACATATAACAAATTTTGTAATCTCATGACCTTATTAATTGTATCAACACTTAACCACTATTTATAACGTCATCATTGGGATTCAGTTCCATAATTTATTAATGTAATTTTTGTTTTTCAGAGGATGAGGAACAAAATAAGTGTTTATTTACGACTTATCAATTGCAACGTTTCGCCACTTTTATTGCAGCTTCTTCAGGCTCTTGATAAATAAAGCTCCAAACACTTTGTCAATTTTTTAAGCTCTGCCATTATTATACATACAGACACTCGAATACATTTCTATTTTATCATCAACAACTCAAAAACACCAATATCAACAAATATACAATTATAATTTTTACAACTTCACTGGTAAAAAAAAAAGCTTTATTTATCAAGAGCCTGAAGAAGCTGCAATAAAAGTGGCGAAACGTTGCAATTGATGAGTCGTAAATAAACACTTATTTTATTCCTCAAACTCTGAAAAACAAAAATTACTATTTATAACAATTCTAAATACATCTCTTTGAACAATTGTATAGTGACAGCACAATCTTGTACACCCTAGGTGCCGATGAAAGGCTATTAAGCCAGAAATACATTGTAATTGTACACCATCAAATACACACATTAAACACAAAGAGAAACAAAGAGGTTGTCCTCTGCTTGATTCAAATAAACATATACACATATATATCAAGATGATATATCTGTATATATATCATTTATTTGTTTGAGACTATAGTTTCGAAGACTTGGTCTTCATCATCAGTATTTCTTCAATTATAAATGTTTTTCATGGAGTCAATATCATATGGATATTGAAAACTTGGTGTTCTTCGAAACTATAGTCTCAAACAAATAAATAATATATATACAGATATATCATCTTGATATATGTGTATATGTTTATTTGCATCAAGCAGAGGACAACCTCTTTGTTTCTCTTTGTGAATCAACAACTCTGCTACTCTCGGCAAAACAAAAACTTTTCAACACACATTAAAGTTTGGTTCTTCCACTCATCAAACTACATTTTATTACTGGACACCAATTAACAATCTTTTCCGAAACACCTCAAATAAAACTCCGTCGGATTGGCGTCGGATACGATGGTCTTCATCAAGTCTCCAACACATTCTTATTAAAAACTAAAGTTTAAAATAAAGTAAATTTATACTATTTTAGTGAGATTTTGAAGGTTGATCCTCCTAACCCTCTAAACACACACAAAAGCGTAAATAATGGAATCTCAAGATACTGATAGCAACACCACTTGAAAGAAATCGAGAAAGAAGTTGTTGTGTTTTGGTTGTTGATTTGGACGCTGAACGCTGAACGCATCGCGACGCTCCGGCGGCGCCGACGCCATACATCCGGTCTGCCTCTCTTTCAATGCTTTTTAACATTTAAAGAGCCATTAAATAGAAATCGGTTGAGTTCTCGAAAACAGCCGGCCATCTTATAAATACCCTTCGAATTGAGAGCGAGCCCTCACCACCCCCCACCAACCCAATCCCTCTCCCCCCCACCAGCCCCTATCAATCGTGATTCGTGATAAGCGACCAATTAACGCAACAGACGCCAATTAAAGGTCACCAGTACAAAGTTAAGTCCATTAGAGCGCCTGCCTCGTGCTTAATCAAACCCAAATGGACAAGGCCTCGTTGTTGTTGTTGTTGTTGTTCTGTGAGGAGATGGGTAGATGAATCTGATTTCTTCTAAAAAGAAAAATCTGTCTCTTTCTTTCTAATTGATGGAATTGATATGACTTTGATGTCCGGAGGACACAGGGCAGGCACAAGAAATAACAACAACATCAAAATCATAAGAGAGAAAAATCGCGTCCTGGGTTTCGTGATAGAGCTGATGGGCAATATCAGAAATTAAGTATTTGAAATACGTATTTTCAATAGTATTTTGTAATTCGTTACTTTTTAAAAAGTAATATGTATTTAAACTTATTTATTTATTTCTTAGAAAGACGGACTGTAAGCGAAATAAGTAGGTTATAATGAAAGACAGTCCATAAATTATTTTAATTTTATTCAATTTCCGACGTTTCGGAGACTTTTTCTCTCCTTCTTCAGGGTATTGATGGGTGAGTATAGCTCGGCTCCCATCTGTCTCTCCTTTCACTGATAGCAACAATATTACAATATTTTCCACAATTACACCATAAGTGTACTTGGTTATCTATAATGTTGGACAATATTATAATATTGTTGCTATCACTGAAAGGAGAGACAAATGGGAACAGAGTTATACTCACCCATCAATAACTATTCAATACCCTGAAGAAGGAGAGAAAAGTCTCCGAGATGTCGGAAATTGAATAAAATTTAAATAATTTATTGACTGCCTTTCATTATAACCTAGTAATTGGTATTTTGTATTGAGTTAAAAATTTTCTCTAAGAAATGTTTCGAGTCTTGAAAAATCAAACAAACTTTTTTATCAATCGCTCAGGTCTGTTTTACGGGCAGTGTTCAGAAATTTGTGGAGCAAATCATAGTTTTATACCCATTGTTTTGGAGAATGTGGCACCTGGAAGTTTTTTAAACTGGCTGAAAAAGAAGGATTAACAAACGACGATTGAATGTTCATACTTTAATCGTTGTGAAGTTTAAAGTAAGCGTTGGTCTCTTAAACCACTGTTCGAGGATATATTCTCTAGAAATGGTTCTTATTATTTCTTTATTTAAAACAAAACACAGGTTAGGGGCCATCCATAAAGAAGGGGGCATCTCAAATTTGTGTCAAAATGTGACAGGTAGGCCCGGAGATCTTAAAAATTGTGATGTCAAAGTCAAATTAAAATTTTTTTAAATAGAAATAAAAAATATAAAAGTGATAGTGTGACGTCACAATACAGGGGGGCTCAATGAAAATGTGACAGAATGTGACACAGGGGTCTAAAAATCTTGAAATTTGTGTGACGTAATATGGACGGCCCCTTATATATATATATATATTTTTTTAATTTTTATTTATTGTCAATAAGAACGTTTCGACCACATAACAATTGTGTCATCATCCGTATAAATTTCTTTTTTAAATATAAAATTGGATTAAAACCAGGTCTCTGATTGCAATTAATCAAATTTACCTAAGTATATTTATTCGGGTATTTGAACCCATGAGAAATAAATAACAGATTGAATATTTTTAATTGAACATGCTAATGATAAAGGTCAAACCTTTGAAACTATAGTCTCTGAAATATTAATTTATATATGGTATATATAAATATATGCATAATGCATAGGCACCGGAACCGGGGGGCTCGCGGCTTAAGCCTCTCTGGGCAATAAAGTGGACCATGCCGATTGCATTTATGTAAAGAAGTCTTTTCTTAAAAAAATTCTAAATTCTAAATTTTTTATTTAATTTATTATTTAAATATTAATTTTTTTTTAGTTCACTATCTGATTGTTAAAATGTAGGAGTATTTATTTATTTATTTGATTTTTTTAATATTTAAAGTTAAAAAAAATTAATTGATTAATTAATTTAAAAAAAATTATTTTAATCTATTATATATTTTTTAGAGCCCTTTCCAATAAAAAAAAAGAAATCAAACTCCGGCGCCTATGAGTGAATGTCCTCATTGAACCGAAACATCGATTTTTGGAGATCTTTTTTTTTATTTGATTCTTATGTGATATTCTAAAGGTTTAATTGTAAATTCCAATTTTGGATGTGTGTGTGGGGGGAGGGGGGAGTATTGAATTTGAAGGCTTATAAAAGAAGCAGAAAAAGTATAAAGAGGTGAAAAGGAGGCACCTAAGAATAGAGATCCATTTTTAATTGGCCGTTTCCTGCACGCGTAGAGAGGAAGCAAGATAGATGTGGCGCCAAGGCGGATAACAACTCAACTAGATTGATCAACAACAGGTGACAACTACTGACAACATGACAAGGGAAGGGGGAGAAGACCCTTTGCTTTGCAATAGCAATAACAATCATTTCAAATTCGAAAAAAAAGATTAATTACAATAATAATTAGTAATGAAGATGTTGAAGCTTTTATTTTTGTGATTAATTTGATTAAAGTTTGAATTTTTATTTAAATCACACATAATTAATTATAATTATTTATTGTACACGAACAAATAATACAATATAAGTACGACGTTTCGATCGACTTATTCTGCGATCGTTCTCAAGTATGAGCACCCACCCACTTCGATTATAGGTTAACTGAGCCAATCACGTGTCGGTCAGGCTTATATAGACTCCATGTACAGTCCAGTCAAAAAACCAACACTGACGACCTCAGCGCCCCTGTCGGACTGCTCAGGCATTACATGTTTTTAAAAAGCATAAAGCGAAAAATATTGATAAATCAAATGATAATCAATAATAACAATAATAAATAACAATTAATACACATATCAAGAATATTATAGTTTACATTAATTGGATTTTATAAACGATGTCACCTGTATTATAAAATCCAACTATGTAAACTATAATATTCTTGATAGTGTATTAATTGTTATTTATTTATGTTATTTGTTATCATTTGATTTATCATTATTTTTCAGCTATGGTTTTTTAAAAAACATGTAATGCTCAGTCAGTAAGTGTGTTGGTTTTTTACTGGACTGTGCTGTGTACATGGAGTCTATATAAGCCTGACCGACACGATTAGCTCAGTTAACCTATAATCGGGTAGTGTGCTCATACTTGAGAACGACCGCAGAATTAAGTCGATCGAAACGTCATAGTGTATATTTATTATTTGTTCGAGTTCAATAAATAATCATACTATTTTTAAAATCTATAATAAACTGGCAAGTTTTTAAGATGATCGATATTATATTTATTTATTTATTTGTTTATTAAAAAATACTGTAAGCCCATCGGCCTGAACTAGACATATCCTAGCGGAAGAACTGAGCCGAACTGGATCTATCCAAACCGAACTAATATAATAGTTAATTCGGCGAAGAAAGAAAACTATCGGATAACTCTAGTTTATTTTTTATCATTGAAAGCATGTGGATCCTCCCTTTCGATACCTTTACCAAAATAATATTAAAAATTAAAACAAATTGTTGAGATTTGTAGATTGGCCTTAAAATTTGAATTATTGGGCATAATTATTCTGGTTCCCACTCGAACTTAACAATTTCAATTCATAGAAAGTTCACTCTAGTGTCAAAATGTTAGTGTTTCTAATGCAGAGAAGTTTTAGGATCTTGCTTCAGAACGCCAAGTTCAAAAGTGTATAAAATGTCCTTTTTTTAATGATTTTATTGGGATTTTAAATCATTATTATGATAAAAGCATACAAATTAAGTTTTTTTTTAATTTCATTTTATCAAATTTAATAGCTTATTAAAGCCCACCATTAGTTCATTACAAATAGTGTTATATACCATAGTATATGTAATTAAAAAATTATATGGTGATGGAGGGATTCATGAACCAATCGACTTGATTGCGGGAATAATGGAATTGAAATAATTATCGGAAAAGAGGTTTTTTTATCTAATTAGATTTTTCCTCTTATTAAAAACAAGAACTAAAGATGAATAAGGAAACTCGATGGTGGAGAGTAATCTCCGGAATCGAAGCAAAAATACAATGTATACATTAATTAATGTAAAATAATTGGTTTAATAAATTTATTAAAAAATTATAATTATGACATGTTAATTACCATAAATCAAAAAATACATTTTTAATTGCAAATTATAATTTAATTAGTATAGATCGTACCGAGCATAGAGTAATATACAGTGCTACCGTATATCGAAAAAGCGCTCTCTAGCGACTCCAGGGCGAAAACTCTTAATTCTTAAGAGCTATCCAAAAATTATAGAACATTCAAAGCCTTTGTCATAAATAAAAGATACATACATAACATTTATGTTATATATATATAAGCGCATTTTTTACTCTTGATAATGTCACCAAAATTTGCCCCGAAGAGAGTGGTTTCCGCCATTTTATTGTCCAATGGTTTCGTCCTGGTCTCGCCAGAGAGCTCTGTAACTCGTATAGGCTAAAATACAGCCTTCCGCTCTATATTACTATATGGTACCGAGTCTTGAGCAATTTTTCACTTTTTTGTCCAATGAAACAGATTCGCGTCAAACTTTTTAACTCAAAGCGTTGGATGTCGAAAAAATTGCCGAAGCGTAGATAGTTATGAAAAGTATTTTTCACTTTTCTCTGGGTATATATTAGGGGCTTTGATCAAGAAATAATATTATTATTAAATTATTTGAAAGCTTTTCATCTTTAATTAGATAATCTTTAGGTAAGTTTGGGAATAAACAATTGAGATGTTCTTTCGAAAATCGCAACAATTAGAAGTACTAAAAGGGTCATATGAACTAATTAAGACTGACGGATGTACCTGAAGGCTTCTTTAAAAGGTATCGAGTATTGAACGGAAATGAGATCGATGATCTCTGATCGCTGGTCAGAAATAAAAGACTTTTTCGAACACTTTTCCATGCTAATCTCTAAATAGATTATGCTTATTGTTGGGGCTTAGCATGAGTTAATTTAAATTAGGCCTAATTAAAAAAGTGTTACGTCACAAGTCAGCCAGACACCTTAGCTTAGTGTTACGTCAAGTGGGCAAAATTTCAAGAACCATTCACGAGTGAATCATCGTTCATCAGGCAATAACAAATAAATAAATAGAATAATGAATAAATAAAGGTTTCTTAATTATAAAAGGATTTCTTGAAAGTAAAATGACTCAGTCGACTAAGGGTGGTGATTAAAAAAAGATATAAATATAACTATAAGAATGGATTTTGAAATTTTTTTTCAAATTATTATTTTTAGGGATAAAAAAAACTTTTTTTAAACTGGATTTTTGTTTTTTAAAAAGTCGTTAAAAATAAAATAAAAAAGCTAACAGTGGATAATTTCTGGTAGTTGTTTTAGTACATCATAAGATACATGTTTATTTGAAAATGAAAAAATTAAAGATGTCGAAGGATACTGATATATAAGTACTGTATAATACAAAAAAATACAAAAAATTTGTGTTAAAATGCGTTTCGCTGTATACCTCTATGGCAACTAGCGTTTACTGATGTTGGTTGAGTTTGGTTCAAAGGTCTAAAATCTTCATTTATGACCTTCCGCCACTTTCGTGTATTTATTTTCAAAAAATTTTAAACGAAAATGCTAAAAATTAGAAGATAAGTTGTAGACGAAGTTATTTTTGACATTTTCGTTTAACCAAACTCAACCAACATCAGTAAACTCTAGTTTCCATAAAAGTATTCAGTAAAACGAGTTTTAACTAGTAAGAACGCGTTCTTACTAAAAAACGGAGGTTTTACTGAAACATATATAACGAAGATAAATATGTGTATATTTATCATTTATTTGTTAGAGAGTATAGTTTCGAACGTTTGATCCCCATCAGTCTTTTTAATTAGAAATATTTTATCTGTTATTTCTCATGGGTTCAAATACCTGATTGATATAGATAATTTCGTTTTGTTGTTATAGTAAACCGTATATTATAGGTCCAGCTTGCTATAATAACAAAACGAATTTACCTACATCCAATCGGGTATTTCAACCCATGAGAAATAACAGATAAAATATTTTTAATTAAAAAGACTGATGATGAAGATCAAACCTTGGAAACTATGTATAAGCTAGGGCCGAAAAGCCAAAAAAAAATTATGAAAATTGATTTAATTATTACAAAAATAAATATTATATGATTGCAGTGAATGATAAATAATTAATATGGTGTTTTTGGTTGCTAAACCGGCGTTGTTTTATCTTCTCTAAATGCTGTTGTTGTTGTCGATTTTATTTAGATAAGTTTTTTCTTCTTTTTCTTCTATTTTCATTTAAATTTACAACCTGTGTGTGCGATGTTTCAATTAACTAGACAACAGATATACGAAAATAAAGAGAGAGAGCAAAAAAGACATCAAAGAAAAAGTGAATTTGGAAAGTGAGTGGGTGGTAAAAGTCTGGGGGGGGGGGGGTGTTATAGACAAAGGGAAGAATTCACAACAAAAAATTTATAATAGAAAATAAAATTTATTTTTAATAAAACAAGTTAAAATGAGTCATTTTCTAGGCCTATTCTAAAACTTATTTCCGAGGAAAAGGTATTGCTGTATTTCGTTGTCATTAAAACTATAGGCCTACTATCTGTATGGTGTATGGTAAAGTAGAATGCATATCTATCTATTAAACAAGCAAAAATTGTATATTTATTTGTACATATATATATATTTGATTGTATATATATTTGTTTGTTTATATATTTGTATCTTGGTTATATTTTGAAAACGACTCTACCGATTTTGATGAAATTCACGGATTAGGGGGTTTTTGGGGTGACAATTCGATCTGTCACGGTCTCATCTTCGACAAAATTGTTTTTTGATGGGTTTTTCGTAATCAAATTAATTATTCTCAGGTAGACAAATCCCATTCTTAGGGTTTTAAAAAAGGTTTCTCTTTTCCTTTTGTACCCAGGCAGACAATGGGTTGCCTTAATTCATTGTTCTAAAAGGCCTTGAAGAAGTATTGTGTTTGTGGATTTTAACATATTTTGTTCTCCATAACCGTTAGAAATATTAATAAACGTTTTATAATTGTTTTTATAAAGAACTTTATTTATTTAATAGAATAAAAAATAATCAAGAATTTATTTAAAAATATATTTCGCATAAGCAGGTCTCAATTTTCTGAAAAACAACACATTTTGATAGGTTTTATTTATTAACAATTGGATGAATAATAATGAATCATATGGTTGAATCAAAACAGGTGCAGAAGGTGGGGCGCAGTGGTGGGGAATCCGGGGGTAGGGCGAGGTTTCGGGGGTGGGGTCAGAGCGGGGTGGAGGTGGGGGGGGGGGTACATTGGGCTAATATTATATATTTTTGTATTTTTTAATTTGAAAGCGGCTCTCAAATAAAAATCGACCTTTTTATCAGAATTTTAAATAAAAAATAAAAATAATAGTTACCTCAGTGCCTCCAGGTACTTTAAATGTATATGACACATTTTCCCTATCACAAAATTCCTAACATTTGAAATTTTTTTCTGGAAAATGTCTTATTTGCTTCTAAAACTGAAATAAATAACAAATACTACGTACAAATAGTTCAAATTGCCCCCCTTAACAATCAAATTGCCCCCTGTAGGGTGTGGGTCACACGTTGGGAAACACGGGGCTAAAAAGATTGACTAAAAAGATTCAAGCGACGCCTGCAGAGTGGTAGGATATGCATTCAAATAGAACGCTCTGGGTGGAGGGTTGCATCCGCAGGGGTAGATGTGAAAAATCATAGAAGACAATAAAAAATTGTCTTTTGCTGGAAAAATAATTTTTTTTAATTAATTTATAACGAGACTATAGTTTCTTTATAAATAAAAAAATATATTTTTCCAGTAAAAGACAATCTTTTATTGTCTTACAAAGAGAAACAAAGAGGTTGTCCTCTGCTTGATGCAAATAAACATACACACATATATATCGAGATGATATATCTGTATATATATATATATATATATATATATTATTTATTTGTTTGAGACTATAGTTTCGAAGACTTGGTCTTCATTATCAGTCTTTTTTTAATTATAAATGTTGTTTTTCAATATCGTATGGATATCGAAAATTTGATGTTCCTTCTTCACTGTTGGTCAGCTTAGAACTTCTTCTCGTTCTAAGCTGACCACCAGTGAAGAAGGAATATCAAATTTTCGATATCCATACGATATTGAAAAACAACATTTATAATTAAAAAAGACTGTGATGGACCAAGTCTTCGAAACTATAGTCTCAAACAAATAAATAAATAATATCAGCTATACAGATATATATATATATGTGTGTATGTTTATTTGCATCAAGCAGAGGACAACCTCTTTGTTTCTCTTTGTGAATCAACAACTCTGCTACTCTCGGCAAAACAAAAACTTTTCAATTTTATTGTCTCATTTAATTTATAAAAATTCTGCTACACTCGGCAAAAAGAAACTTTCAATTTAAAAATCATATTTGAAAATGAATAACATTTTAAATTTTATTAACGAAAATAAATTTAGGTCAAATCAAAGATTTTAATAGATAGGTTTATATTGCATGTAGGAGGGTCTTGTCCTCTCTTACTCAAATATACACTCATTTCCTTGTTTTAAATTTTATGTTTATCATACTTTTAATTAATAAATATATTTTTATTAAATTTGATTTTGATTTTTAAATTTTATTACTAAAATTTTGAAATAATTATTTTCTTTTTCATAATTATATTTGTTATATGTTTTTACGTTATTATTATGTGACTTGTGAAAATAGGCAATTAGATTAAATAAATTTTTTTGTATTTGTGTGGCTCTTTATAAAATATAAAAAACCGGACCGTGACATCATGTGTACCCCACCCTGGTATATATCGCCACCCCATTGAAAGAACTAGGTAACTCGATTTTTCAAGTTCTTGAAAAATGGGCTGAAAAAGTTTGATCTATTCCATACCAGGTATGTTTAAAGTGTTTATCTGAATAAACTGCTTAATATAATTATTATTACAGTTATGAATAACAATTCATATGTATTTTTAGTAATGAAATAGACAGGTATCTCAAAAAAGAATTTTTTAGAGTTACCTAGTTCTTACAATGGGGTGAGGATATTATAGGTATACTAGCTGACGACCGGACTTTCCGCCCGGCGTCACTAGCCCCTGGCGGAGAGTGTCTCGTTCATACCAATTTAATAATTGAAATTTAAAATGATACTGTAAGTATTGAAAGAATGTGCTAATGAAATTGATTCAACAATAAAGAAAGATTTAATTAACACATTGGCTAAGCACGATCATTATCTGACCAATAAGAATCGTTCTAATAATTTAACGCTTTGCCATTGGCTATGTAATGGCCAATCAGATCGTTTGGATGATACAAACATATATACATACTTTCCATTTTATATATATAGATAGTATGTTTATTTGCATCAGCCAGAGGACAACCTCATTGATTACTCTTTATGAATCAACAACTCTGCAACTCTAGTCAAAACAAAATCTTTCTGATATACAATATATTAACTAATTAATACATTCTAATTAGGTTGCCATGGCAACAACAAATGTAATTATTATTATTGATATAGAAAATAAACAAACATGCTCTTCGTTCTAACTAATTTATGTACTTCATAAATTATTTATAATAATTGAAGTTACATCACTTTCCAATCACAATTAAAATTTAGAATTGTGCTTCAAAGTTCCTCTTTTTGTTACGTTTTAATTCTAATAAAATCATTGCAATAATTTTTGCATATTCTGCCAATTTCTTCCGTCTTCCTTATGTTATTCTTCTTCTACTTCCTGTATTTTTGATTTGTCTATCTGTCTGCTTTCAAACTTCAATACTGAATTGATAGTTCTACTTCGCTTCCGTTTCAGTTTCTCTGAATGAGTGCGTGTGTGTGTCACGTCACTCAACTCATTCAGGTCTGTTCTGTTTGTATGTATGTATCACTTCCGGCTGACCTTGCTTCCGGTGGACCACGATTCCCGTAAATGTCCACCGAGGTCGTAACTGAACTCTGCTACCTCCATCCATCCAGTGTCAACCTATTGCTTTTGCCTACGTACTTGATCCGATCCAGCTTGGCTGACATTAGCGCAGTAACAGACAGACAGACAGACCACTTGCAGATCGGTTTTCACTCATTTCCTGTCCACGCAATGCATCGACAGCATTAGCTCTCTCTCTCTCCCATTTTAGCATTGCTAGGCAGAAAATAGTGTCCTTCCGAAAGAAAGAAAAAACAATTCCTCACACCATACACATCACGTGTTTAAATTAAATATCTATCAAAGACGAAAGAAAATTTTCTACTGATACCTATATTATCCTGCGCATTAAATTAAACAAGCTAACTAATATCAAAAAGAGAAACAAAGAGGTTGTCCTCTGCTTGATGCAAACAAACATACACACATATATATCGAGATGATATATATTATTTATTTGTTTGAGACTATAGTTTCGAAGACTTGGTCTTCATCATCATTCTAAGCTGACCACCAGTAAAGGAACATCAAATTTTCAATATCCATACGGGATTGACTCTATGAAAAACAATATTTATAATTAAAAAAGACTGATGATGAAGACCAAGTCTTTGAAACTATAGTCTCAAACAAATAAATAATATATATATATACAGATATATCATCTCGATATATATATGTGTGTGTATGTTTATTTGCATCAAGCAGAGGACAACCTCTTTGTTTCTCTTTGCAAAATCTTTTCATTTAAATTCTAAGATTGATTTGGTGAAACTTAAATTTAAATTTTTCTTGATAGCACAAAAATATTATATTTTTGAAAAATAATTACACGTTTGTTGAATTGTCTGTTAATTGAAACAACAGTTATTTGATAGTTTGAGGTTGATTTCAACTCTTATCCGGCATTATAGGAAAAACTGAAAGGAACAGACCACTCCATTGATGAGTAGTGTGTATCTCTTTCATAGATATAACCTCTTTATCGGTATCTGTGTGAGTGTGTGTGTATGTGTGTGTTTGGTTGTCCGGTGTCAGTGTCCGCTGTCAGCAGACAAGCAAGTGGCTGGTCATTTGCCCTCTCAGGAAGAAGGACCATCTCTCTTTCTCTAATAGATCAAACTAGTAGGTACCTTAGTTGTTGTTTTTGTTCATAGAGATCCATTCGTAATGGCCTCTTGTACCACTAGAGAGCCAAACAACATCAACAACAACAACATCGTGGTTTACTCGATACATAAGCAAAACTGACTCTCTCTAACTGCATTTCCAAACACAGAAAACAGTGAAAGAAAATCAATTACGGTTCTTTTTTCATTCAATATCATTTATTTATTTATTTATTTTTATCGAAAGCGGATACAAGAACACAAGAAATTAGGTTATTCGAAAGATTAATACTAAATTCATTAATGAAAATCACAGGTTAAAGGGGTTTTTGGTTCAATAATTTGACCTGTCAGGGTCTCAACTTCGGGTAACTTTAATTTGATTGTATTTTCTTAAATAAAATAAATAATCACAGGTGTGTAAATGAATTTTTTTATAATTTTTTTGGCTTTTCGGCCCTTCTAGCCAATTTACGATACTATTATAAAAATATGTCTTCTATGAAGAGATCAGATTTTTAGGCGGTTGCCTCGAGTCGGATTCGAACCCGGGTCTACTTGATTAACAGGCTTGTACGCTAACCACTTGGCTAACCCGACCCCCAATTTTTGTATATATTTATTATCTAAAAAACCACTCAAATGATTTTGATTAAACAAACTTTATTAATCATATTTGAGGTCTCAACTGTGAAAAAATCAATTTTGGTAGGTTTTTTTTAATTAATATTTATTGAAAAAATTGCAAGTTTGGGTTCATAAAGGGTTTTGAATGAACACTGACATTGAGATTTCTTAAAGACCCTGGAGAATGATATTGTGGGCTGATTTTCTAGGTCATTTTTAACCGACTTATCGTTACGATAAATACCCTATAAATATATATTTATTTCTCCCGTAACACCTAAATTATTAATAAAAATGTTATTATTGTTGTCATAAAGTACTGTATAATATTTAATATATATGTTGCAGTAAAAACCCGTTTTTAGTAAGAACGGGTTCTTACTAGTTAAAACGCGTTTCACAGAATACATTTGTGGCAACTAGAGTTTACTGACGTTGGTTAAGTTTGATTCAAATGTCTAGAATCTTCATTTTTGACCTTCCGCTTCATTTTGGGTGTTTATTTTCAATATTTTTTAAACGAAAATGTCAAAAATTAGAAGCAAAATTGTAGAGGATATAATTTTTGACATTTTCGTTTAAAAATATTGAAAATAAAGAACCAAAATGAGGTGGAAGTTCAAAAATGAAGATTCTAGATCTTTAAACCAAACTCCACCAAGATCAGTAAACTCTAGTTGCCGCAGGTATTCAGTGAAACGCTTTTTAACCAGTAAGAACCCGTTCTTACTAAAAAACGGGTTTTTACTGCAACATATATACCAGTTCTCAATTTTGGAAAACATATTTTTATAAGTTTAATTAACTAATTATTAAAAGGTGATTGAATAAAAATGTGGTTGAATCAAAACAAAACAAGCTGTTGATTTATATAAATAATTAAGAACAAAAAAATTTCCGAGCTAAGCTTGGTCTTTCAGGTAGTTGAATATTATAGATTAAATAATAGTTAATGAAAATAATAATGATAACAATACACTAATAGAATATTGAATAAAATACTCAATGTTGATGTTCATAAAGGTCCGTCCTTCCGTAGGGAACCGGAATTGATTTCATGCCCAACAGGAGGCGCTTCCTCTTTACAAAAACATACACAATCCTCTCTGTATATATATAGAATTCAATCAGTTGGATGGATTATATCCGGTTGGACAAAAAAGTCACTGCAATTAAATGAAGCTTGAGGGGTGCGAATAGAATTTGACAGGTAAAACCAAGTCTTTAAAGGGATAGACAGACGACTGTTGTCTATTTGATTATTTATTCATTGTTGTTAAGTAATCAATTTCTCATTATTAGTACAAAAATTCTCTATTACGCAATAATTAATCAATTTATATGTAGAGAACTCATTGTGTGTAATTAAATAAGATTTTACTTGATATCAGTCAATTAATTTTCTAATTACTAAACTATTTATTATTTTAAATTACTTAGATATAATTGTTAATTAACAATAATACAATTGTTTAATATTTAAAAATTCTAATTATTGCACAATAATTATTTAACAATTAAGTCAACAATGTGAAATTTAAAAAAATGCTTAAGAATTTAATTCTACACTATCTGAAAGGCCGAGCATCGTTTGGTTATTTTTACTTTATTTTGTTTTTAACTTTGGTTTATTTAATCAACTATGTTTTAGTTTGATACAACCACATGATTCATTTTTATCCAACCACATGTTAATAATAAGTTTAATTAAAAATCCTACCAAAATATTTTTTTCTCAAAATTGAGACCTGGTTATATAATACATAATTTTAAAATTCATTTATGATTATTTTTTATTCTATTAAATTAATACCTACAGTTGTTTATAAAAACGCTCTTCATAAAACGATTATTCTCTAAAAAATCACAAGAGGGTGTCATCTATTAGATCACTTTGGAATGGATTATTTTTAATTATATTTCAGAAGGGTTGTTTTTACAACCTCGAGTATCGAACTCCAGAAAGGCAAATTGGAAAATCGAGCAAATTGGCTACCCTGTGAGGTGAAAACGTTAATTAATAGTTTCGGGGGGGGGGTATTTATAGTATTTGTCGAAATGATATGCAAGGGTTAAAAAGGAAACATTGTAAGAACCCAAACTAGCATTCACTCGATGAAAATTATTGTAAAAACATATTAAAATAATTTTTTCCAAGGTTCCTGGTTAGGCTGATTTCTCGTCCTCAAAATTGGTTAATAAAATCGTTTCTGTCGTTTTTGGGATAAATATAAACATTTTTATTGACACACCCATGTGTGAATAGTTATTTTATTTATTTATTTATTTTTTGGCTTTTCGGCTTTTCTAGCCATCAGCCCATTTACGATACTATTATTTTAAATGTTGTCTTATATTTAGGGATCAGATTTTAGCTCGTACGCTATCCCCTCGGCCAACCCGACCCCGAATAATTATTTTAATTAAGAAAAAGTCAATCATATTAAAGTTACCCATTGAAGAAGGGGAGAGGGTGACTCTTTATCCGGTTGACAGGATTCGGATTAGAACCCGGGCCCACTTGATTAGCAAGCTTGTACGCTATCCTCTCGGCCAACCCGACCCCTGAATTTTTTTTTATTAGGTGGCCAGAGGCCATTCTCTTAAATTACACAAAAAACAATTATAAAACCACTCCCCAACAAAACTCAAAAAACAAAAAGAATTACAAAATACAATTACATCATACAAAATTAATAGATTATACATAATTCTTACATACATATATAAAATATATATATGTTTAAAAAAAAAAAAAATTACAAAATAAATAATATTAATAACAAAGTACTTTTCAGATCTTGATATTAGCAAGGATGAAAAATTGATGCACTACTTTAACTAAATTCTTGGTGGGATTTTTCAAAACTTGTTCGATGCGTTGAGTTGGATCTCTAAAGTGTGGTTGTATTAATTTTTCCGGAGTGAATTTCGGAGGGGACATTGGTAAAGGAGATGATATGGAGTTGCTTCGGCCCCTGAATAATTATTTTAATTAAGAAAAAATCAATGAAATTAAAGTTACCCATTGATGAGAGCATGATAGATCAATTTCTCAACCCAAAAACCCACTATAATTCGTGATTTTCATCGAAATCGTTAGAGCCGTTTTCGAGAAACTAATTCTAGTACCTGGAGGCACCGAGCGATGCTCGGTAACTTTTTCTTCAGTTAAAAGCTTTATTTTAATATTATTTTTAATTTAAAATTCTGATAAAAAGGTCGATTTTTATTTGAGAGCCGTTTTCAAATTAAAAAAATACAAATATATATAGTATATTAATTGTTGCCTTTCTTTCAGCTTAATTCAATTATACATATTTCAAATTTGCCGCGCCGCAATTTATTCAATAAATTCTATTTATAAAATACATAGCTATATATAATATATTCAATTATTTCCACACTTATAATAAAGTCTAATTCAAAAATATTCATTTTAGTAAAAGTAAAAAGCAAAGATTTTTAAAATAGTTCTATGGTCTACTGGTAAAGTCTATGCCTCTGATGCAAGAGGTCTCAGGTTCTAATCTGACATGCGGCAAATCATTTTTTTTTATTGAGATTTTCATCTATCAATAATTACTTTAATTAAGAAAAAAATCAATTAAGATGAATTTTGATGAGGTCCAGACCTAGCCAGATCGTTTTCTCATCCTCAAAACTTGTTAATAGATTTTGTTTCATCAAAATCGGTAGGGCCGTTTTCAAAATAGAACCAAGATACAAATATATAAATAAATAAATAATTATATAGATAAATAAATAAATAAATATACAATTTTTGCTCGTTTAATAAGAGTAGATATATACAGATATTGCTTATTTGTTTATTTATTAATATCTAAGTACACTCATCGTCGTGTAATACACGTTTAGCTTTCCGCTGATTTTATGAATGAATCGACGGATGATTCCCTAAGGGAGGGCAAGCGGGATGGCTAGCGGTGTGTAATCTTCTACGAATTGTCAGTAATTCGTTTGAAAGAGACAAAAAAATCCACTCTGAGTACTAATAATAATTAGAGGGAAAAAATTCTAAAGAACAAGTCCAAGAGGAATTTCTTGATTTCTTTTTTTTCTTTATTATTTGGAAGATGCGTCCTTTAGCCGTGTGTGTGTGGGTAAAGAATCTTGGTCTTTCTCTTTTTGCTTATTTTTATTCAGTTTGGGTGACTCAAGTGTAACCGTTTCATTCATCTATTTATGAGAAGATCTATGAATCAACACGGAACCTTTTTCCCTCCTATTACTCCTCTTCTCGTGCTTCTTCTACTTTAATTGGCGGTTTCTTGAAAAATTGTTGTTGTTTTTTTTGATCTTTTGAAGATTTTTACCAATCAACAATAATCTTATTTTACCTTAGTGTACGAGAAGAGAAGTATTGTTGAAAAAATTTTGTTTTGCCGAGGGTAGCAAAGTTGTTGAATCATAAAGAGAAATAAAGAAGTTGTCCTCTGCTTAATGCAAATAAACATACGGATATATATATACAGGATGTTTCAGGAGGAATAGTAAATATTTTTGGAGGTGGTATTTTAGACGAATTGCAATAAAAAATGCCATATAACAGGGTTGGCCACTAACCTTAACTTTGGGAGCCGCAAATTTATAAAATTGTTTCAAAGCGAGCCACATTGTTTGGAGATTAATTAATGGTTTATTTAAAAAAAGACACATTTTTATTTTATAAAATGAAGGTTTGAGTGTTCTCAAATCATTAAATCTGTCATTTATTTCTTCAGCAAGACCAGCTATTTTGCACAAATAATCTTCTGTTTTCATCTGAACATCAGGGTGGCTTTCAATAATTTTCTTCATTCATTTGAAGTGAGCGAATTTCTTAGCTTCAGGGTCTTTTCGAAAGAATATTAATTTGCTATGAAAGTTAAATACACTCTGTGTTAAATCAGAAATAAGTTTTTCTCTTCCATGTAATGGTATATTTCATCATCATCATCAATCAGCCTGTCGATAGCGACAATCCACTGCTGAATATAGGCCTCTTCCATCAAATGGAAGGGGGTTGGCATTAAGTTGGTATATTTAGCGTTTGTAAATCCTGAACCACATCGGTAAAAAAAAGCCAAATCTAACAACTATTAAAGGCCATCAAGTTCAGGGAAAAAATCTCTTTTTCTTACATGAACTGTTTAATTGGATCAAGTAATTGAAATAATCTGCAAAGAACATTGCTTACCAATAGCCATCTCACTAAACAGTGCCAAGATACATCATCAGGACGGTCGCCATTATTCAATTTTTAATTTAATTATTATTTTTAAAATCAGTAGAATTATTCAAGAGGGTTCAAGAGCCGCACGAGATTGAATGAAGAGCCACGTTGTGGCCACCTCTGCCATATAACATGTGTCCAATTTTTATTGATTACTAAGATACAGCTGTTAATATGTAAGCCAATATCGGCATACTCAGCATGTGTAAATATAGGTGCGTGCGGCATGTTTACAGGATACAGTACAGTAGACTTGACCAACAAATAAATCACAATGAAAACTTCAATGTAAAGTAAAGAACAACTTGTCAACTTGAACTTCAACACTCTACTGCTGACATTCGATAAATGCGCCCATAGCAACCGGTGTACCAAGACACGGAACGAAATGCATTGAACTCAGCTGTATCTGTATCTCTGTACTCAATAAAAATTGGACACATGTTATATGGCATTTTTTATTGCAATACATCTATACGACCACCCCCTAAAATATTTACTATTCCTCATGAAACACCCTGTATATCAAATATAAATATGAATATACATACAGTATATATAATTTATTTGTTTACGACTAGATTCGAAGGCTTGGCCTTCATCATCAGTTTGTTTTTATTATCTAATAGCTGCAACGCCTGTCTTCGACGGGCCTCTTGCTATCCAGTGGGCTACGGCAATTGAACCCCCAACCCCAGACCTGTCCCCCATATCTTTCTGGACCCACAGCTCCCACCCCCCTGAACCCTCTCTCCTCTATCTCCAAACACTCTCCACACACAAACCCTCTCCCTGATCCCGGAATTATGGTACCCAATCTTGAAGCCAATTTTAATTGCTTTTTATTTTCATAGAGAAATGTTTGCGGAATTTAACAGAATTAAATGTTTTTATATTTATATAATTTCATTTAAATTAGTAACCAAGACGACTGTTTTTGTTAGGGGACGGACATACAAACATAGGTACAGAGACAGGCACAAATGCCCCTTCGTAGTATGTGATTATTTCTCATGGAGTCAATCACCAATTGGATATTGAAAATATGTGTTCGTAGCCGTCTAGTTACCCATGTTTGGGCAAATTTCAACCCATTGCTGAACTTTAAATACGATAAAATCTAACCCACTGTCCCTCATGGGAATTGGGAACCCTGTAACATGTTTGTTGTTTGTAACAAATCAACAGTATGTTTATTGTTAATTATTGTTTTGGGTTGTTAATGCAAGGTAGAGCACCATGTTTCTGTACAAAAACAACAGCAAAGCAACAACGATGACAGCAGAACCTATTAGAAGAAATTTTACCTGCCCTTTTTTATCCCTTTCTCGATCTTTTAACATAATAAACTGATGTGACCATCCACATGAATTTACCATACACCTGCCCCCCTCTCTTATATTTAATATTTAATTAAATAATTTATAATCATTTACGAAAGAACCCTCCCCACTCATTAGCAATTTATGATATCTCCTTATAAATTAGAAACTTCTATTTTTGTTTGAAAATGTTTTTGAAGCCCCCTCACTATCAATTTCCACATAGTGAGTTATTTTCATAAGGCCTCTATAGGGTGCATAAGCGAAATTTCGTACAAATCGACCAAAGGGTCTTGAAGTCATATTAATATTAATATTTTTTTGAACCCCCCACACAAATTATTTACACAAATATTGATTATTTTTTATTTTATGCCTCTTTTTTTCAGGGCAAAAAATTGGGGGGGGGGGGTGGTTAAAAAATAGAACTATCAATATAAGTCCTAGACCCTTTGATTGATTTACCTGCCCCCTCTCTTATATTTAATAAAATTATTTATTAATCATTTACGAAAGAGCCTATTAATACCTAGGTACTTTTAGGTAAATATGAGACTTCTATTATCTAAATATCAGGTTTCGTCGATTTTCGTTAGAAAATTTTAGTATTTTAAATTATTTTTTAACCACCGCTCTTTTGGGTCACCGTGTATTTCACATAGTGAGTCATTTTCATAAAATCTTATAGAATGCATATCCGAAATTACATACAAATCGATCAAAGGGTCTAGGACTTATATTGATAGTTCTATTTTTTAATCCCCCCCCCCCCCCAATTGTGGGCCCTGAAAAAAAATCTTAGGGACCCATACAGTAAATTCCATTTTCTTGTTTTTTTTTTATTTTTTATTTTGTTTTTAGTTGAAATTTTTTATAATTTTATATTTTTTTTTTTTTTTAATTTCAACTAAAATCTAGTCAACTCTTAATCTCAATAATATAAAGAATCTACATTTGAAATTTCGTTTTGATATTCACACTAGTTTTTGGAGCTAGAGCGTACACAATATTTGCACTAACTAACGTACTAATAGACATTTTGATAAAATAATAAATATCTCGTAAAATATAAGTTTTTCTATAATATGTTCGGTCATTGTGGCTTTTTGTAGTCCAAAACGCCAAGGTTTTGCTAATTTTTTTTTATTAAAATAGTTTAGCCCGTTTTTGAAATATTTCAAAAAAATGAAGCAAAAAAAACTTTTTTCATTCACGATTACAATACTTGACCATATGGTAAAGTAAATATGGTATTATTAAAATCAATTTTTGACTTACGGCTATGTAGGACAAGAAGTACTTATGTTGTGAGAATCACGGTAATGACACTTACCTAAAACACAAAAAGAGAAAAATATTACATTAATAAATAATTCACAATAAAATCAACGAATTGGAGCAACTCATTTATTCATTTTATATCACAGCTTATTTTTATCATTTATCAATTAAAACTATTCATTTAAAACGATCTCAGTTTAGAATATTACTTCATTCACTATTTATAGTAAATGCAGTAAAAGCACTTCAAATATAATTCAATGATTATATAAATTTTATACCCGATCTGGGAAAATATTTTCAAAACACGGTAAAAGTAAATTCGGGTTCGATTACCATAGAACAAACAACCCTTCTGAATAAATATAATCCAATAACACCTCCGATTTAGTAAATGACCATCTCTCTTGATTTTCTTTAAAAATTTTAAATTTTAATGGTTTTGCAATAATTTTTTTGGACAGTGAACTTTTTAGTATAGAAAGAATTATGACGTTTCGGTACAGTTTATTAACAGAAACTTCTGTCTAAATTTCCCTTGGATAACTAGTATTCGATGTCCTTATGATATAGAAATTGAGTTTAGAATACCTAATCAAACGTGTTTTATGGACTCTAGAACAAAAACTAACCCGAAAATTCAATGCACTGTGTGTGTGTGTGTGTGTTTACTGGTATAGCTCAAAAACAGTAAATGGTCTATGTTTATAAATATTACTGCCCTCAAAACAGATATGGCGATGAAGAAGGCGAAACCTTCGGACAAATATTAATAGTATTATTGTTTCACTAATCGTATCCATAATTAAATTCTTGAAATGAAATCCGTAGAGAGTTGGACAAAAAATTAAATTAAAAACATAGTATAGTTTTAACCGAGGGTGATCCGCGATTGGAAATAGGTGTACACCTCTTTATTTATTTAAGTATTTTGGAAATATTTGGAAGTGTTTGGAAATATTTGGAAGTGTTTGGAAATATTTGGAAGTACTTGGAAATATTTGGAATTATTTGGAAATATTTGGAAGTACAAGTGGAAGTAGGTGTACAGCATATTAGGTAGCGGTTCACCTCGGTTTTAACATTTAATGCGTGCCGAACCTTTGGTCAAAATTAAAGTGACGAACCGTTCGGCACATTAAATGATAAAACTATACTATGTTTTTAATTTAATTTTTGTCCAACTCTCTAGTTTCATTTTAAGAATTGATATTATTTTGACCTGGGACGTAGCCACGGAGGGTGGGGGGTGGGGGGCGGGAACTCCCCTCCCCAAGGGCAGGGCTCATGGGATGCGTAAAGGCAACGACAAACCGTTTCTTATGGCAAACTAACCGTAATTATGGTAAATATATTTCATATGTTTAATCAAGAATTATGTTCTTTTTTTTTTAATTCCTCGAAGTACCTATTTGTTTTAATAAAAAAAATTCCCACTAAATATTTTGCTTTGTAGATTGACCCCCTCCCCACTAAGATTTTATAGCCACGCCACTGATTTTGACTTAAAATTAAATTCAAAACTTTGTGCTCAACACGATGCTTTGATGATGGCCGGAGCGGGTCAAAACGTTGGTAAAAAATAAATTTTATTTAATATCTGGATGTAACTAAAAATCCACCTTTTTTTACACGAATTAAAAATAAAAAAGTACCATATATTTCCGCTTATAACCAAAAAATCAAATTATCAAGCAACGTATATATATATAGGAAAAGAGATTGAAATAAATAAATAGATAAATAAATAAATAAACAGCGTGAGCAGACCTTGTTTATAAATAAATCGAGGCGTATGTTGGAATCGGTGCCAGTATAGGGGCGGAGGGAGGGGGATAAGGGACGACCGATCCCTTCTAGGTATGAGGGGACGGGGACGCTTGGCTCCTTGTCTTTTCCTCCATTCCCTCGGGATCTTGAGCTGTTTGATGTTCTTTCGATTTCTTTCAACCCCCCAACTGAAAAAAATCTCGAAACGCTGTCGTTGGTCCATAATTCGTGGCTCAGTCGCGCTGCCTCCGCCCCTCCCACCTCATCCCCCACTCTTCCATTTAATCATCCATCCTGGCTGCGGCCTTCCCTCCCCTGGCCCTCCCCTCGCCCACCATCAAATATATAATCTAAGCCAGCGTATTTTTAACGCCGGGTTAATTTTAACCAGCGGCAGCGGCGCCAGATCATTTAAAGACCCCGACGGCCACCATGAATCAACACACACACACACACACATATATATATATACACGCGTATATAAAATAGAGAATATCGTCTCTTGAAAGTCTCCAATTGATACGCGCGTCTAAAATCAAAGGATTTTCGAATCCAATTGCGACGCTAGGCGTCTCTTTCAACAGGTGAACAAGCTCTGTTTCTCCACACACACACACACATTTTCTGATTTCGAAATATTTCAAATATTAATCATATTATATCCGCCTAGTATTATATCCACTCGAATTTTGTTTTTCTTATTGTATATAAAAGTGTGGAGAAAAGTCATTTTAAACCAAGATTTTTTTTATTTAATGAATAGAAATCAATGAGGTAGGTTGTCCTTTGGTTGTTGCAAATAAACATAGTCCTAAATATAAGGAATATAAATCTTTTAAAAATGTGTTGCTTTTTAAATCTTAGAAAAATTAACTTTTTTTTTCAATTTAAAAATTTTAATTAACCCGAAGGTTTGAGTATCTTTTTTAAAATAAGATGGATTTTTTTTTCAAAAATACAACTCACCGTATAATCCAAATATATTAAGGAAGAATATATATTTAAGGTCCAAAAAGTCTAAAATTTTGGACCATAAATATAAATTCTTTCTTAATTAAAAATTTACATTGATAAAGGGAGAAATTCTCCCGAAACGTTTGGATTTAAAATGAACGTTTTGAAGTTTGTATTATTTTTTTTTAAATTTACCTATAAAATAAAATAAATAAATAATTTTTTCTTATAAAAATAAATAAATAAATATTAACAATTTTATTGATTGTTTAATGTACTTATATAAATAAATACAAATCTTGTTTAGAACAATCTAGAAACGTTTATTAAAATTTCAAACTATTCAGGAGAAATTTTCCCTTTATCACTTATTCTTTTTAAATCAGTTTTTAGATTATATACTATAAAAGATTTCTATTTATATATATGTATTTAATTTATTAGAGTTGAGTTTCGAAGGTTTGACTTTCATCATCAGTCTTTTTAATTGGAAAATAATACCTATTCTATCTATTATTTCTCATGGGTTCAAAAAATACATGATAGGATTTAGATAATATCAGGTTCATACGCAACTACTACTACTACTACTAATAATAATAATATAAAAAAAATATTATTTTTTGATTTTTTTGACCCATATAAAATTCGACTCAAAAATAATCATTCGATTAAAATTTTAAATGGATTTTTAATTTGAGCGAAAATGAACGAGAGCTACAATAATAGTGCGAAACAAATCCCCTAACGGTTTTGTAAGAAAACATAAAAAGATTGTCAAAACGGCCGAGTTTTGAAAATTGTTTTAATTTTTAATTAAATTTATTTACTTTTCTATAAATGCTGATGGCTCTTTTTGTATGAGGGAGTATTGTCATTGATTGACTGGAGAAATCAGTTTCAATGAATAGGCTGATAATAAAAAGAGAAGTTGAAGGGGGAGGGTCAAATGTGACCACATGGAGACACATGTGGGCCCCAATTAGAGTGCCGCTTCACTTCTTGAACTGAACTGGACCATCTGATTGAGATTAATGGATTAAGATTGAGAATCTTATTGGATGGGAAAAAACAAACCTTAAATGAGATTCAATCAAAAGAATATAAATTCAATCTTTATATATACCTACCTATATATACAAAACAATCTAGAATTTACGAAGATAAATATTCAATTAGTACAAAAAATGCGGATATAGCAATATACAGGGTGTTTAGAAAAAGGGTTCCAAGACTTCAGGGTGTGATTCCCCACATCAAAATTAGATGAAAAGTTCCAATAAACATAGGTTCAAAAACGCTTCGTTTTCTGTCTGGCCGCCATTTTTTTGGTTTTTAAGAAAAACTTCTATCTTGAGAACGGATGTAGATATCTTTATGAAATTTGGTAGACATGTACTTAACTACATTATCTACTATTTAAAAAAGTACCTAAATTTTATCTTGAAAATTTTCAAAATGACGACCATTTAAAATTTTTAAATATGAATAACTTTTTAATCTTTTATTTTATTAACATTAGTATTATTAAATATAATGTTACGCTTTTTATTATGAACAAAATGAAACCTTATTTTTCAAGATTCGATAAAAAATAAGGAAGTTATGACAAAATTTGTGTGAGCACCATTAAAGGCTTCCGAAGACTGAATTTTGACATTCTCTATTTTCCTACAAATTTTGTCATAATTTCGTTATTTTTTATCGTATCTTAAAAAATATGGTGTCATTTTTTTCACAATAAAAAGAGTAACAATTTATCTAATAATACTAATTTTAATAAAATGAAAGATTAAAAAGTTATTCACAATTAAAAATTTTAAATGGCTACCATTTTGAAAATTTTCAAGATACCATTTAGGTACTTTTTTAAATACTAAATAATGTAGTTTAGTACATGTATACCAAATTTCATAAAAATATCTACAACCGTTCTCAAGATAGACGTTTTTCTTAAAAAAAAAAAAAAAAAATGGCGGCCAGACAGAGAACGAAGCGTCGTTTTTGGACCTATGTTTATTGGAACTTTTCATCTAATTTTGATGTGGGGAATCACGCCCTGAAGTCTTGGAACTCTTTTTCTAAACACCATGTGATTTTATTAATACGTTTTATGATTGTATTTATAAAGATGTGTACCTATTCATTTAATAGAATAAAAAATAATCAAAAATTTATTTCAAAATATATTATGTACTAGCTGACGCCTGAGCCTTCGGCCCGGCATCACCTGGCGGGCAACGTCTCGTTTTATGGTTAAAATTTATATAGATAATAGCTTGTTTTGAAAATAAATTGAAAATGCAAATAATTATAGAATGAGGTATTAAAACAGTAAATGAATTACTATATATTACTTGTCAAAATTGTTCCCTTAACCAAAAATAATATTGACAGTTGAAAGATTTCCAAAAAGCTATTATCGGCCATCTTGTTTGTTTGCTTTTACCCCTCAGAGAGGCGCTGGCGTTGTTTTCCTCGAAAAATATTTTTACATGCCAGAGGAGTGATATCTATAAAAACACTATATATAAAAACACTCGTGTATTTGAATGGAATGTTGTGTGGAAAATTTCAAAGAAATCGGTGAAGAACTTTCGGAGATCCTTCAACGTATCACTTAAGCGTAACATTACATTTTTATTTATATAGATTGTATATGTATAACCGGGTTCCAATTTTTTTTAGTGGGGGGGGGGAGGAAATATTTTGATACTTTTAACTAAAATAATTATTAACATGTGATTGAATAAAAATGAATCATGTGGTTGAATCAAAACAAAACAAATGGTTGATTAAATAAACAATAAATAAAAACAAACAAATTTTACCAGGTACTATACCTTTAAAATAATCAATTAAATTTTTTCATTATATCTTTGTATGGGATGGATTAAAACGATGGAAAGAGTAATGAAAAGGATATGGGAATGTGGACCATATCTCTGTCTCTCTTCCTCCCTGAGTCTGGCTTTTGGTATTTTTGGTGTTTGTGCGAGGAAATACGAAAAATGCTCCTTTAATTAGCCTTAGGGAACGGAAATAGAGGAGAAATAAATAAAATTGGGAAAAAAAGAGGAAGAAATTAGCATAAGAGAGAGAGAAAGAGAGAACAGGGTAGTAGGGAATTTGGAAAAGGAAATCAATGAGTGTGTCCTCTGCTTGATACAAATAACCATATACTTATATATAAATACTAATCTTTTAAAAAACAATCTCCGAACGTTTGTACAAGCCCAAGCATTTCAGGAGAATTATCACTTTATCAATCACAGCTTAGGAACCGAGGTGTGAACCGCGATTGGAATTAGGTGTACACCGTCTTTGAAATTATTTGGAATTACTTAGGAATTCATTAGATAATCTATTGTATTCTATTGTCTTCTACTTGGAAATGAAATTGGAAGTGGAAGTAGGTGTACAATATTTTTAAGTCGCGGTTCACCCTCGTTAGGAACTAGAAATATTATTTTCCTTTAAAATTTTTTGATTTTAATCGATTTTTTTTTTGCTTTTCGGTCCTTCTAGCCATCAGCCAATTTACTATACTGATATTAAATTAAGACTTATATAGAGGGATCAGATTTTTATCCGGTTGCCTCGAGTCGGATTCGAACCCAGGTCCACTTGATTAGCAAGCAGGCTAGTACGCTAACCACTCGGCTAACCCGACCTCAATTATTAATAAATAAAAATTAATTACTTTATTTATATTGACATTATTATAATTATAACAATGCATAAATTAAATTAGCTTATTTTTCTAATATTTGGCTAGAATACGTGAAATATGTAATTAATATGAATAATCGTTTTTTGATATCCTTACTTATTTAGGTTTAATACAATGTTAATTTTTTTCTTCAGTATAAATAGTTATATACATTTCTTTATATAATAAACATTCTCAAAACGTTTAATAGAAATCCAAACGTTTCGTGAGAAATTCTCTTTTTTGAAAATAGAAAACAGACAGACTGTCTTGGAGATTAAATTACCTTGAATAAAAATAAAAAATATAAATATCGACGAAAAATTAAAATTTGAATTTTTAGTGAATTCACACATAATTAATTATAATTATTTATTGAACAAAAGGAAATAATACAATAAAACTACGAAGCTTCGATCGACCTATTTTGCGAACGTTCTCAAGTATGAGCACCCACTCTGATTACACTGGGCAACAAAAAAATAATTTTTAAATGCTTCGAGCACTTGATGAGTCAATTCTTACCAATTTTGGGTTGAGAAAAACGAATATGACAATGAAAAATTTTTCTTAGCTCTAGTTTCTGTGAAATACAGTAGGTGGCGGATCAAGAGAAAAAGATACATTTTAATTACATATGCTAACAACATTGAAAGTGCATTTTATTTTTTTACAAATTGTAGTTACATTCTAAGAGTTCTACATTGCTGGAATAATACTTCACAGATGGTCGTGTCTGAAGAGATTTATGTGGTGCCTTCATCAGATCGTCGTTTCTTAGCTTGCCTCTTTTTGTTGCCCAGTGTTATTAGTCAATCAGGAATTTACAGATTAGTTTTTAACCTGTAAACTCCTGATGATGGACTAATAATCCGAAATATATTGAGATTGTATACACCTCTTTGAGTTTTATTTCATTCACTCTGAAACTACACTCCCTTTACTTTATTAATGTTTATTATCCTTTATAATCACGTAGTTTTAGTTTTTTAGTTATAACTCGAGTTCTAATTGAGCTACAAACAAGTGGTAATTTGTAAATCCAAGAGGAAGCTGTTTTCTATTAGTTCAACAAAATATTGTGATCTCAAATATTGTTGTTTAATATCTAACGGAACTCGAAAATAGGTCAAAATGGTCTTTTTCACCGTTTTGATCGATTATATCTCCAAAACAAGAGCTAATCGGTAATCTTTATGGTGATTTTTGAATTCAGCAGGTGGAAATACATAAGAATCAGCTATTTTTGAGCCCGAAGCATTTTCATTGTTGGGCAGTGTTATAGGTTAACTGATACTAATACTTGAGAACGATCGCAGAATAAGTCGATCGAAACGTCGTAGTTGTATTGCATTATTTGTTTGTGTTCAATAAATAATTATAATTAATTATGTGTGATTTCAATAAAAAAGCAAATTTTAATCAAATTAATCACAAAAATAAAAGCTTCAATTGGGGTCGGGTTGGCCGAGAGGACAGCGTAACAGCCTGCTAGTCAAGTGGGGTCTTGGGTTCGAATCCGACTTGCGGAAACCGTGTAAAATCTGATCCCTAGATAGAAGACAAATTTTAAAAATAATATAGTATCGTAAATTGGCTAATGGCTAGAAAGGCAAAAAAAGCTTCAATAGCCTCATTACTAATAAAAATTGACGAAAAATATTTTTTTCTTAAAAATTGTTGAATAAATCTTAGAAAAACATTTCATATCTGACCTTATATTAATTGAACTAACTCGGTGCCAATGCGATTCATAAAAGGTATATGTTTGACACCGACTTAAAAAAGTAATTTTATGTTAATATTTCGTAGTTTAGTTGTAACTAAATAAGTTAATAATTATTTTATACCTTTTCGTGTATTTTATTTGTTGCATTTAATTTTTTGAAGACGGTTTTATTTTTTCTTAAAAATTATTTTTTATTTTTCTCTTTTTAGTGATGTTATTAATAGTGATCATATTATCAGAACTTGACCAAATTAATATGGCACCATCTCTAAGATACCCCCTTTCCAATAAAAAAAGAATCATCGAAATCGGTTCATAAACAAAGAAGTTAGGTATGAGCAAACCTAACAAAAAAGGTCTAATACATATGAAAAAAAAAATGGGACCAATCGGAAGGTAGACTGAACCCAATGCAAAAAAAATTTCAAAATCGGTTTACAATTGGCGGAGATTTGAGTATATAATAGAGAACCTCCTCCTTTTTTGAAGTCGGTTAAAAACATTTCATATCTGACCTTATGTTAATTGAACTATTGTTATTTAAAATTTCGATCATTTCTAAAATTATTTATTTATTTATTGTAGGTAAACTGCTCTTTATCTATAATTTTGTGATTGGAAGAGTCCAAATTGTGTCCCAGGTTAGTTGAATGGCTAGTTAAAATCTTTTCAATTGAGTATAAACAGACAGCATAAATCAATGAATGAGAGAGACCCTGAGGAGAGAGAGAGGTTGCAAATGTCAAATCTGGCAACCATGGTGACTTTCTCTACAATTAGAGAGAAAGAGAGAGTGGTTAAAGGGAGAAGAGAAGCCCTTCCGAGAATCGGAGCCTGTCGTTACCTGCCCTTGTGAGCTTGAATGGCCAGGAGACCAGGGTGTCTGTCTGTCGGTGTGCTGGGTGCTGAGCCAGCAATTAGGGAGGGGAGGGTGAGTGCTCGCAGGCAGGTAGGCACTTCTTGGAAGTAGGGCCATTTCGACCTCCAGGTCTGTCCGCTTCGCCTCCTCAGCCTCTGCCTCTGCAGAGGACCACCTCAGGAGATGCCACACACTACGACCACCACCACCAGCGCCAACCAACCAACCAATTCTTCCGAAACACAAACGATAACCATTCGAGAAGACACCAATTCCCAAACTTTTACTCGATTTTTATTTTTTTTTCACCGGACCCTGCCTGATCTACATCAATAAATAATAATCAGTACCTACCTGGAGGACCGAGTGTTTCTTTAGTTAAAATCGATATATTAGTAGATATTTATTATTTTAATTTTAAATTCAGGCAAAATTAAATTAAATTTAATTAATTTTTTTTCAAATATTGACCCATTCCGATCATCATCAAGACATACTAGTATATCACTGTTCATAATGTTTTGAATTTAATTACAATTAAAAATAATAGTAGAGATGGAAATTTTCTTTGAGGTGTTGCGGAAATTGATTATTTACTTGTTGGTGAGTAATAAGAAAACAGTCTTAAGTGTAGGACTTAAAACATCAATGTGTGATGGTGTTTATTGGTGAACAAAATATACACATTTTTGTTTCTGGCTGTTGGCCCTTCATTTTCTATTTTCGAAAAGGCCAAAAATGTGTAACATAGAGTGCTGATAAGGTAGAATTAAATGTCATTTTGTGTGAGTTTTTTTCTCGTAATTAGAAACATGCCAAAGGCAATTTTGCTGAAAAATTGTTACCATGACAATTATAATGTAAAAAGACAACAGATCACACACTAAACAAATTTCTGTACTCCTTAGGTGCTGAAGAAGGGCCAACAGCCAGAAACAAAAATATGTATATTTTGTTCACCAATAAACACCATCACACATTGATGTTTTAAGTCCTACACTTAAGACTGTTTTCTTATTACTCACCAACAAGTAAATAATCAATTTCTGCAACACCTCAAAGAAAAGTTCCATCTCTACTATTAATTAATATGGAAACACTGGCAACGGAGCACGAAGCCCATTATCGAGCCCCAAACACTTTATTATTAAAAATAATATTAATATCGTATTAGATGAAGGAGGAGATATCAGCCAAAGATGGAATCACTGGGATCAATAAAAGACCTTTAATAGAACGTTTCGGCCTGGATTTATTTGGCCATCTTCAGTTAATTAGGAGTTATACACAAAATGCGGTACACATGTGATCGAACCAAGCCTTGTCAAAAATAAAAATTTTTAGCTTCATGTAAATTTATAACGTGCCTGGACCCAAAAGTTTCAGAATGAACTTTCATTCATATGTGTACCGCATTTTGTGTATAACTCTAATTAACTGAAGATCAAATAAGGCCAGGAAACGTTTTATTAAGATGTTTTATTGAGTTGTATTCTGTGATACCTCCTCCTTCATCTAATACAGTTTCATCACGAGCCACGAACTCCTAACAATATTAATATTAATATCTATACAAGAAGTTTCCTCCGATGACACTTTTAAATTCTGAAGGAGGGACGATCCTCCGAATCGTCGCATTATCGGCTATTTTAAGAGAATAAAATGAACGTTCTAATAAATGACTAGATACTAAATTAATACTGATTACTAAAAAAAGAAAACTCAATAGAAAAGAAGTTGTTTTAATAATGGTTAGTAGCGAATAAAATTTTTTCGAATTTTTCAAAAATCGAAAAAAATATTATAGTAATTAGGAGCACTATCAACCCAGTCTTAAAATTTGTAGAATGAATAGAGGTTTAAGAAAAAATTATCGAAAAAATTATCAAAAAAATCGAAGAGTATATTCTTCTTCTTCTAAGGGCCGGTTGTATGTCGCAAAGTAAATGCTTTTTACAAGTAAGAAAGGGTAGATGGTAAATGGAGGGACTGGGAGGGCCAATCAGATGACAGGCACTTTAAGGGCCGGTTGTATGTCGCAAAGTAAATGCTTTTTACCACTTACACGAGTAGATGGTAAATGGAAGGACTGGGATGGCCAATCAGATGACAGGCACTGAAAGTTCCTATCATCTGATTGGTCATCCCAGCCCCTCCATTTACCATCTACTCCTGTGATTAGTGGTAAAATGCATTTACTTTGCGACAAACAACCGGCCCTAAGTGCCTGTCATCTGATTGGCCCTCCCAGTCCCTCCATTTACCATCTACCCTTTTTAGTTGTAAAAAGCATTTACTTGCGACACTACCGGCCTGAAGTCGTATACCTCATAAATGAGGAGTCGTGATCGGTGTGTAGTAATATGGCCCTGTTCTTTTCCTGTTGTTTCTATTATTTTCTTAAAAGAATGAAAAAAAAAATTTGAATTTGGACCATTTTTGAAGAAGTTATGAGCATAAAACCCAAATTCGATATCTTTTAAACCGGTGATCAAAAAAAATTTCAAAATTTTCCAGGAAAAGTTTTTTGATGGATTCTAAAAAAATGAAGAAATCAAAAATTAAAATTTTTCAAACCGACCGATTTGGCGTGGAATACCCTATATATTATAATACAAGGAGAAAATTTTTGATTAGAATTTCAATAAAAATAGGAGGGTAGGATTAGGTGTCGGTCGGGACGAAGTCCCGGGCATCCGCTAATAGAAATTAATTAGAAAAATAATTATAAATAATATTATTTTTTTGTGTGTGAATACTGAATAGAAAAGTATTTAAAATAATATTATTGATTTTCATTTGGAAATTGTTTGAATATTCATTTATCAAAATTCCCTAGAATCGTCGCCGCCTCTGTTATCAAATCAGCCGGCTAACGGCAATTTATTCATTTTTTGTTTTAGTTGGTGTTTGGAGAGAAACGAGGCAACGTATCGGTCATCACGCAGCATTTCACAGGTAAATCAACATTTCTATTAAGAATCTATTCTAATTCTATTATTTATCTATTTAAATCTCTACTAATGAAATAATTAACGTTCTCAAGAGACGAATATTTTGACTTTCCTATGGATTAGACTTTTCATTCCTATCCCTAAAATATTAATAATAATAATTTATAATTTAATTTGTTTTAATATTGATAATTTGGATTTAGATAACTTATACTATATATATTTGTCTAGATTAATTTGCCGCAACGCTGACGTAATGCTGCCGACAGAGAGCGCAATCGGTACATTTGCGGCAAATTTGAAATATAATCGTAATTTGGACTTAAATTTCAAAATGAAAGACTCCAATTGATTTTAAATTAAGAAACATTAAATATATTGATAATTATTACCCCCCCCCCCTTCACCACTCAAAAATTAAATATTCAATTCGCTTTTTCTTTGCGCACAGAAAAAGAAATCAATCACATCTTATTTGATTTATATATTATTTGTTTATTTTTTAATAATTTGCCACTTTTTTATAATTTATTAAAAATCTAAATTTTGTTATTCTTATTTTTTGATTTTTACAAAATTAAACGACTTAAGACACGCATGCCCATATGAGTTTCTCATTGTAATACTGGAGCAGCCTGTCATACAAACAACACCTGATCTCTTTTAAATATTTGGAGCCTTATATCGATTATCGATCCCAAATTTTAAAAAAATGATATAATATAATTCTCCTCCTCACACGATACCACTTATTTAAATAAATCTATTTCCACACAAAAATATCACAATGCTGTAGATTATAGAAGAAAAAAATACTTCCAGATTCATATCTAGAGCCTCATTTCTGTAGCTGTGTCAGGACGAAAATGAGGCGAAACTTTTAAGAGACTATGTATTTTCGTGAGTTTACAGAGTATACATTTGGAGTGTGGTTTTTTAAGATGAATAAAATTTTTGGACCGAGCGCCGCCCGCCAGGGCACTAAGCCCGGAGGGCTGAGCTTCGAGGGCTTGCCGAAGGCACGCACGAAAAGCTCGTATTCTAAATAACAACTTTATTATAATTCGAACATATTTTAATTGGATTCCCCCACTTCTGATGTTTTTCGGGATTCTTAAATGCCTTCATCAGACGAAATACAATTCATATGATTTCTCGTATCAAGTTTTTTATTATTGTGAACCTTTTTAGGATTCTTTAAAGCATAGGTTCCCAACGGGCCCGTTACCGCTGGACCCTTCCATGGGGGCGGTAGCGGATCCAAAGGCAAATGGGGGTAGTTGAGGCAGTCAAGAAGGGCGGTCAAATAAATAAATAAATGTATTATATTTATTATTTTTTATAATAGTTTATTTTAATATTTCATATAAAACAACAATTATGGACTAGGGGGCGTTTAAATTTTTGTTCTCTTCTAAAGGGGGCGATGGACCAGAAAAGGTTGGGAATCACTGCTTTAAAGCCTTCCCCGGACTAAATGAAATTCACCAATTTCTTTCAATGAAGCTTTTGTGGATTCTTAAATGCCTTCATCAGACATATGATCTCGTATCAAATTTTTCTTTTTAATGAAATTTTTTAGGTTTGGTAACGTACGTACGAACATACCACCTAACGTACTAACTAACAGGCATTTTGAGACCATTATTATTTTAAAAGCCACTAATAGTTCACGACAAATAAAAATTATTAAAATCTATACTTATGATCGGCTTTCGAGACGATGTCGAAACGTGATTTTTTTAATCTTAAAACCCAAATAAAATTGATTAAAATTAGGAAATTTAAATTATCATTTTAAAAGCCACTACGAAGTCCAGGGCGCAACCCCTTGGTCAGCATTACAGTGACGACACGTAGGGTCATCCGCCATTTTTAGTCTTATTTTAAATTGAAGAATATTAGGAAATTAAAGAAAATTAATATTTAAACACATCCTTTACACATATTAAAAATTATTTAAATAAAAATAAAAGGTAATGATAGTAATATTATCATTAAATTCACTAATATTCTTCAATTTCAAATAAGACCCTAAGTGTCGCCACTGTCCCTATAGAGGCACTGCTAGTCAGCATAATGCCCGCCGAAGGCGGTCTTCGCATCTGATTATAGATAAATCGATTTTTTCATTAAATAATCTTTTGATAAAGGTTTAGAAATAGAAACCAAAACGTATGTGTTCTAGATAGGTATTTTGTTAATTATTATAGACTAAGCTAAAATGTCCATCCCAGTCATTCACTTGACCCTTTAAGTTAGCAAATCAATCGAAATCAATCTCTGGTCGCTGCCCCCTCTCTCGGCCAATTGAGGTACTTGTGAGGGCGAGCGGAGCGGCATGCAGACGCGGTTGAATGTCTTCGGACAACCTTGGCCAGGCCTTGGAGCTGTTTGCGGAGAGCCTAACCGCCAGGGGTGACCAACAACAACAACAACAACAGCCTAGAGCTAGAGAGACACACATAGCACACATTCTATCGGAAAACCCTCGATTGGTCCAGAGAGCTGAATGCTCGAAATTCAATCCAAATTCTTTTGATTTATATTTTTCAAGACAGTAAGAACAGGTTCTCAGTTGTTGTTGTTCATGTTGTTCTTTCTTTTTCACATTGCTCACCTGTGATTCATCAGACGAGATTCAAAAATTTGGGGTGTTTAGGTGGGAGAAACAAAAAACAATAACAACAACAAAAATTCAAATCTTTTATTTTGCCGTTCGAGTTGTAAGCAAGTTGTTGCAACTAAGGTAGCATCGAGTAATATAGAATGGAAGGCTACCGTATATCGAAAAAGCGCTCTCTAGCGAGTGCAGGACGAAGCGTTTAAGTCTCCAGCTTGTATCTAATTGATATACTTTTCTCAAAAAAGCGAAAATAGATTAAAATTTCGTAAAATTTCGAATCGATCAACAGAATTTTTAAATGATTATTTTAAATATTAGGAAGAAGGATCAAATTTAATTAAATGTTTTTTTATTTTTTAAAGCGATGTTTCATCCTTTTATTTTAAGACTTTTTCAGATTCACTTCAAATTATTAACATATTCACTCAATTTATTTGTTTTACTTATGAAGCTGCTTAAAATTAATAAATAGACGTAAAAGCATTGAGAAAAACCTTTATCATAGATAATATTATTAATTACTATTTTTTATTACCAGCTGCAAACAGGCCCGTGCCTGGCAGGTAGTTCATTGCGTGCGCCGCACGCAGGCGTTCAAATCGCCAGGAATTGTTTTTTGTATTTTATGAGATTAAAATATGAAATTTGTAAAAAAAAAACGATAAATGATTTGAAATTTTTTTTTAGAAATTTCATATTTTAATCTTATAAAAAAAAATCCCTGGCTATTTGAACGCCTGCATGCGGCGCACGCAATGAACACTCGCCAGGCACGGCGGGCTGACAAAGCCCGCCTTCGGTAGAGTAGGTATACAGGGGGCGGAGCCATAAGTAAATGAAACCGGACAAACCAAGAGACTGCTTACTGCTTTATTATATAGTATTGATATTAGTCGCTACTTAATAGTTTAGATAAATTTATTTAGAATAATAAAGAAGTCAGATCTCATACCGAGGATTTCTTCCGAAAATTGCTTAAAATATCAAATTCGTTCTTCATGAGAGAATGAGTGAATTTAGAGAAATGTTTTCATAATTTTTAGTTAAACGTTTTGCAAATTCAAAAAAATTTTTGGAGCTCTCTCACAACGTCATTTTAAATTGAATTGAATTTAAAAAAATTCAGCTTAATTCTACTTAATAAAAGCATTAAAAGAGATACTTAAATACTCCATAATAAAAAATATATATGGTATATATTTTTTTTATTTTTGATCTCACAAGAAAATCGACCCAATCCATTAATCTAATTAAAACTGTGATTTAATTTTTAATTTCAGGGGAAAATAAATATAACTTGTAAATATCAAGTTTATATTAAATTATTTAATTAACAAACCACAATGTTCTGACCTTGTAGCGACACTTTTAAAGGGTTCCGGGCTTTTATGTGTGAACAGACCCCGAAAAATTGAAAATTACTAAATATTATTTTTAATATTGAATTTTTTTTTTTTTTTTAATGATATTGATGAGAGAAGCGAGATACACCAGAAGGTGGATCCCCTAAAGGCCTGTATGGGCTGGCCCCCTCAATCGTGAAAAGAACAGAGCAGAAGGAAAAGAAGCCGGGATCACGAGCCAATCTCAGAAACTTAGATACAATTCAACATCCAATTTTACCAAGGTTTTAGGGGCTTCGAGCAGTGGTAAATTCTCCGCGCGATAAATTCGGTTAAATTTATCTCCCCACTTAATGGATTTCCATCTTAATTTACACAAACATATATGCATTCACAAAATAATTTTGCCAAGCTGATGAAAGTATTATAGAAAGGAGAGTGAGTATACCAGGGGAGAGGGAATGCTGCCGGCTGGCTGCCAGTAATAAAATAATTAAACGAATTACTTCCCGGTGGCCGGGGAATTCATTTATATATATACATACTCATATGTATATATAGAGGTATGACATTTATGCAGAGAGAAGGAAAAGAAATATTTAATAATTTATAATACTTCTTTCTAGTATACACTCGAATAAACTTATTGATGACTTTCACGCAAATTAATGAGACCATTAAACTGGAAAATTTATTACTCGGTTCGCTCAGCGAGTTTCTGCCTAACTGGGCGGGCTCGGGGGGATTAAGCTCACTCGCAATTGCACTGTTGTGCAATCCCCCCTGTGGACCGGGGGTAGAATTGGTCCAAAGTATCCCCTGCTTGTCGTAAAAGGCGACTAAAAGGGGTTGGACAACAGAGAGTTGTAAAATATTTTTCGAATTGATAATCTATTCAGCAGAGGCTACCCATTGGCTGAATCCCTCTCCATTACTTAATTAGATAATCTATTTATTTTCACACGCTTTATATTAGCTTCTTTCAGCATGTATATCGCTGGTCCGGAAGAAAACGTCACAAGTCAAATACGATATTTGAGTTATTCATACCATATTTTAAAAAATATATTCTATTCGCTAGAAAAAGACATACGTCTAGTTCGTTCGTCGGTAGAAGCTGTTCTGTCGTTTTTCACTGCTACGCGTTTGACGCTGTCAAGAGATCGTCATAATTCAGTATTGTGCCATCCTTCGTTAAGATACTATGTTCAAAATGTCAAGAAAACGACCCATAGGTAAGCCCGTTTGTATACGAATTTTAAGTTCTGTTATCAACAAAATTGACCCAACTAGAAATATGACGTAGTACCAAGTAAAAATATTAAGAAAAATATCTAGAAAAAAGTCAAAATATAATAATTTATAATATTTTTAAGAGGAATATTGTAGAGATAAATTGTTGAATATAATTTTCATGAAAACTTAACTAAAAGTCCTAATTTTGGTAAATCGCATTTACTCCAAAAATTTATGTAATGAAGTTACAGCAACTTCAACTTTTGAAGAAAATTTCCTCAATCGTCTCTACTGAAAAAAGTTAATTTTTTGACTTACGACGTTTTTCTTCCGGACCAGCGATATGTATTTATGTATTTATCTATGTATCAATGTGACTTTTGTTCTATTAAATTCCGCAAACATTTCTCTATAAAAATAATTAAGACTAAAAAGTAAAAAAATAAATTATATTATAAAAAAAAACTAAAAAACATGCTTCTAAAAAGTACAAAATAATGTAATACTTAATCAAAAAGCGTGGGGCACTTTGTCGAAATTAATTAAAAGTACATGTTTCTGCTCCCCATGGGTTTTGATTATTTCATTATTTTGTACTTTTTAGAAGCGAGTTTTTTAGTTTTTTTATAAATATAATTTATTTAAAGTTAAAATTGTACTAAATATACAAGTGGGGTCAGGTATCGGAGTAGTATACCAAGGGTAATATATATTACCAGCTGCGAAGCCCGCCTTCGTCCGACAACTTGCTGGCTAGGGGCGTGTTCGAAAATTTTAGATTATAAATTATTTTTAAACTACCACCTAGTTATTTAACGCATTGCTTAAGCATGGCCAATCACTGCCTTCCATTCGATCTCTTTAGCCAATCAGAGAGATCACGCCGTCGTAAACCGATTATTATTAAGTAAAGTAAAAATTGTGATGTCACAACAGTAAAAAAAAAATGTAGAATTTTTTTTATAAATTAAACTTAACTAAAAGAATTTATAATAATTTATATTTTAATTTTATTTTTATTAATATCATGAAATATAAAAAAAATATAATTAAAGTTTTGAGCATCTTTTTTTTGAAAATAGTTGGTAGTTTTTTCAAAAAAATCAGCTCGGGTTCAGATTAACCAAGATATATTTTAAAAGAGAAAGAATTCAATCAATCTTTTTCGGACAATTCTACTAAAATCTATAGAATTGTACGAAAAAGATTGATTGAACTTTTCTCTTTAAAATATAAACATATATTTGAAAATTTTTAAAATTTTTTAATTTGACTTTTGTGAGATCACAATTTTTAAGATCCCTGGTCACCCCTGTCACATTTTGTCACAAATCTTTAATGACCCCTCCCCCTTACTGTGTGACGTAATTTATGAACGTCCCTTTACATATAATTTGTAAATTTCAACTTTTTATCATATTTTGTTTACGAATGGGGAGTCTGGTTGGCCGAGCTGGCTAAGGCGCTAGCTCCGCTTCAGCATCGTCGATGACGATGTTCAAGCGGGAGGCCTGGGTTTGAGACTGGCTAGCATGTAAAATTTCTACTGGCTAAAACTCGGCTTCCTCACTAACCCTACTAACACTTTACTGATGTGCTGTCTAAATGGGCTTTGTTCCCGATGACAATAAATAAATGAAAAAAAAAAGTTTACGAATACAATGCTCTCTTTGACAGACATACAGACATTGTGACGACATTAATAGGTCCCTGTAGGGTTGTTGTACGGAACCCTAATCATTATAAAATCACTAAAATTTGCAGAGGAACAGTGTAGAATATGTTTTAAGTTTTTAACCGACTTCAAAAAAGGAGGAGGTTCTCTATTCGACTGATTTTTTTTGTGTCTATGTTACCTCATATCTCCGCCAATTATTAACCGATTTTGAAGATTTTTTTGCATTGGGTTCAGTTTAGCTTCCGATTGGTCCCATTTTTTCATTGGTATTAGACCTTTTTTGTTAGGTTTGTTCAGGCCTAACTTCTTTGTTTATGAACCGATTTCGATGATTCTTTTTTTAATGGAAAGGGGGTATCTTAGGGATGGTGCCATATTATTTTGGTCAAGTTCTGATGATATGATCAACGACGAAATAACGTAAATCTCCAATTCTTATGAGCAAATAATCGAAATTATGATAAATAAAATCTTTTATAAAAAAATCTTATAACATTCATTTAAAACCCGCAAACGTTTTGAGAGAATTTCTATATTTATGAATTGAATTTTATTATCATTTTCTGATTCATTCGCCTGACGCTTTCTCTTACGAGATGCATGCAAGGTATTATATTAAGTCACTATTAATAAAAATAATTTTTATAAAAATAAAATAAAACCGACTTCAAAAAACTTAAATGCAACAATAAAGTAATAATAACTCAAAAATAAAATAAAATCCACTAAGGGCCGGTTGTATGTCGCAAAGTAAATGCTTTTTACCATCTAACACAGTGGTAGATGGTAAATGGAGCGTTTGCTGTATGGCACAACCGGCCCTAAGGTATAAAATAATTATCTTATTTAGTTACAACTAAACGACGAAATATTAACATGAAATTACTTTTTGAAGTCGGTGCCAAACATATGCATTTTATGAATCGCACTTGACGGATCTTACTTAGTACGTTTGGCGGGTACGCTCGCTTATAGGTATAGTTTGTTTGGCACCGACTTCAAAAAGTAATTTCATGTTAATATTTCGTCGTTTAGTTGTAACTAAATAAGATAATTATTTTATACCTTTTAGTGGATTTTATTTTATTTTTGAGTTATTATTTTATTTGTTGCATTTATGTTTTTTGAAGTCGATTTTATTTTTTTATAATTCTTTTGAATTTGATTTTGTTGTAACATAAGGGAGAGAAGAGTTTTGTGTTGTTAATAGAAAGAGGGCGGTTTGTCGGTGGGTCGGCTGGGTGTTGTTGCTGGATCAGAGAGATGAGAGCTATTCTTGGTGGTAAACACGGAACGGAATAGGCCTCGGTGGGTCTGCACTCCCACAACCTTGCCTACATACACACATACACACACACACACACATCTCTCACCGGAAATTGGCACTAAAATCGAAAATAGATCCGACCAACCAATTTCAAAACTAGTAAATAGCAAATCATATTTAGATTGACCAACTAATGATGTCATAACTGGTGGTGGGTTAGTTGGTTTTTGGTTAGATAGATGAGGGAAAACGATTTGCACCGATAAACGATTTGGTATTATCTGTTAATTAATCTGAGCTGAAAGAATAAGAAATAATTTTTAAGAAAAAATAAAAACCGGCTTCAAAAAATTAAATGCAACAAATATAAAAATACACTAAAAGGTATAAAATAATTATTATCTTATTTAGTTACAACTAAACGACGAAATATTAACACGAAATTACTTTTTAAAGTCGGTGCCAAACAAACTATACCTATAAGCGAGCGTACCCGCCAAACGTACTAAGTAAGATCCGTCGAGTGCGATTCATAAAAGGTATATGTTTGGCACCAACTTCAAAAAGTAATTTCATGTTAATATTTCGTCGTTTAGTTGTAACTAAATAAGATAATAATTATTTTATACCTTTTAGTGTATTTGATTTGTTGCATTTAATTTTTTGAAGTCGGTTTTTATTTTTTTCTTAAAAATTATTTCTATTTTTCTCGTTTTAGTGATGTTATTAATAGTGATCATATTATCAGAACTTGACCAAATTAATATGACACCATCCCTAAGACACCCCTTTCGGATAAAAAAAGAACCATCGAAATCGGTTCATAAACAAAGAGGTTAGTTCTAAACAAACCTAATAAAAAAGGTCTAATACCTATGAAAAAAACGAAAAAAAAATGGGACCAATCGGAAGCTAGACTGGACCCAATGCAAAAAAAATTTCAAAATCGGTTGACAATTGGCGGAGATATGAGGCAACATAGGCACAAAAAAAAAATAAAAAATTCAGTCGAATAGAGAACCTCCTCCTTTTTGAAGTCGGTTAAAAATAAATAAATACATAAGCTGGCCAAGCGCGAATCGGACTCGTATACTAATAGAATCCAAGTGTTTCATATTTATAAGGAGAAAGCAATGAGGGTCTTCTGCTTGATGCAAATAAACATATCTATCTATACTTCTTCTTTAAGTGCCATATCAGGTCTCACTGACGTTTCGGCACCTCTCAAAATATACCTGTGCTGAGTGTGTTTAGATGTTTTACACAGATATACGGGACCTACTTTTTAACGCCGGTTCCGAAAGGCTTGTTTGGAGAGGTTGACTAGGCAATTATACACTTGGTAGTTTGCCATTGCTTTCCAAGATGAGGGGTCTGCAAATATATGCCGAGACTCAGTCTCGAACCAGCATACTTCAGGACAGCGGTCCGACACTCTGACCCACAGTCGCCTCACCTATCTATACTATTATATTTATTATTACACCTATCTATACTATTATATTTATTATTATTTTATAAAAATAAAATTTTACATAAAAATAAAGCAAGTTATTCAAATGGACGTATAACATTAAAATTAAGAAAAAAAATCTAAAATGTTTTTATTTACAAAATAAACACTGTTAAATCGCTACACTGTGAGTTCTTAAACGGCGAGCTGAAATTTGGTTTAAAAGTTTATATTAATAAATGCACTATGTATCTATAATATGATATTTTTTTCAAATGAAAACAATCACTCTTCATTATTAAAAGAGAGAAAAAAGAGTGTGTCTTCTGCTGGAAAAATAAATTTTTAAATTTATTTATAACGAGACTTTCACACATCAATTTCTGTGAATCAATTGTAATAGCCTGATGATGAAGGCAAAGCCATCGAAACTATAAGCTCGTTATAAGAAAATAAATTTTAAAAAAATTTCAGCAGAAGACACACTCTTTTATTGTCTCCTTTAATTTATAAAAATTCTGCTACACTCGGCAAAAAGAAACGAATTCTTCATTATATTACTAGGTTCCCACTTAATTTTTATTACCAGACCCTATACTTATAGAAAAAATGTCTGGGTATAGCCGGGAATCGAACCCAAGACCTCCGGGTTGCCAGCCAGACATGCTGACCACTACACCAGGGAGGCGGATAATATACCATAAAAGAGAACAAAACACAACATTTGTTTATAACGGGTGTTTTTTTTAGAGGTATAGAACTTCGAATTGAAATAAAACACAAGAAAATCGTTTTAATGTCCATCAATTTGGCCTTATTGGAAGGACAATTTTATGCCATTAATGTTTAAATATGATTTCGGGCATGTGATTTTGGTGTATGGGCCGAAAATGAGATTGATCTCGATGCTGATTTTCATCGCAAAATTTTGTTCAGTGATGAGGCTCATTTTTGGTTGAATGGCTACGTCAGCAAGCAAAATTGCCGCATTTGGAGTGAAGAGAATCCACATGAGACCCTTGAGACGCCATTACATCCACAAAAACTGACTGTTTGGTGTGCTCTATGGGCTGGTGGAGTCATTGGGCCGAAATAATGCTGGAGAGTCAGTTACCGTTAATGGAGACCGGTATAGAGCCATGATAACCGACTATTTTGTTCCCGAATTGGATGGCATGAATGTGGATGAGTTGTGGTTCCAACAAGACGGCGCTACATGCCACACAGCGCACGTCACAATCGATTTATTGAAGGAAACATTCGATGAGCGCATAATTTCGCGGAATGGACCTGTCAATTGGCCACCAAGATCGTGTGATTTGACACCATTGGATTATTTTCTTTGGGGATATGTGAAGTCGCTCGTCTACGCCAACAAACCAGAAACGTTAGGGGACTTGAAGCCAACATTCGTGGCGTTATTGCCAACATACGGCCCCATACGCTCGAAAAAGTGGTTGAAAATTGGACCTGTAGAATTGGATCTATTCGAGCCAGCCGCGGCGGCCACATGCCCGAAATCATATTTAAACATTAATGGCATAAAATTATCCTTCCAATAAAGCCAAATTGATGGACATTAAAACGATTTTCTTTGTGTTTTATTTCAATTCGGTAGTTCTATACCTCTAAAAAAAACACCCTATATATAACTCTACTTTGCTAGTTGGGAGGTCCTTATGGTCCCAATGGTTGTAACACCTATAGTAACTCAGTGCCATAAATAGAAAATAAAATTTTTTAAATATTTTTTTTCCACCTGTAGAATTGACTTTTTTGAGTTTCTAGTTGTCACAGCTCAAGAGACAATATCTAATAAATAAATTATATATATAATAAGATATGTAGATATATATATATATATCAGTGGCGTTAGGCCCATGGATACTGTGGATGCGGTACATCCCTAAAATTTCAAATCATTCAAAGAATTTTCATATCGTGTCATAAAAATCTAACGTAAAATTCTATGATGCCATTATATATACTATATTCGATGAAATTTGCAAAAAGGAGCGAAGAATAAAATAAAATTTAAAAAAAAATGAAGGGTTTTTTTTTGACAGCATCCCCTGTTTAAAAACTCACCGCCCGACACTGATTTATATATTTATTTCCATCAAGTAGAGGACAACCTAGGTGATTTTTCTTAATGATTCAAACACAATCTTTTCAATTAACTCTACCTATTCTTTAAAAGTTTTAAAAGTTCCAAAACTCCTCCCTTGTCGATAATAACAGTGAACTAAAGAAAGATAACGAAGTACTCAGCTAATCGAGTTCTTTTATCAGGTTAACTAACATAAGAATGGACAAACGTAATAACGGGGAAAATGGAGATAGGTGAAACTGGTTGGTCGGCGACGTTATAAACGATTTCTCTACGGTATATCTAGATACGATATATATAAATATATCCAGAGAGAGAGAGAGAGAATCTTGGAAGTAGGCCATCTTGGGGGACTCCACCCAGAGCACCATGCTTTGTCTACAAGTCAACCGATTTTGACATTTGCAATTGAATCGACAACCCTAGCCACACCACTAAACAACACTAAGGGCCGGTTGTATGTCGCAAAGTAAATGCTTTTTACAACAAAGGGTAGATGGTAAAAAAATATTTTTCAATTTTTTATGATTTTTCCCATTCAGGTGTGATAATCATGGGGACGGAATTGATATTAGAGAAATTTGATTTGGTAATATAGGCAGAGACTGGCTTAAAAATATTGAAGGTTGCAATTTTGGTTACAATTCTATAAAAGTAAAAAGACACTAGAAAGTTTTTTTTAATAAATCTTTTTATATGATTTGTTATCACAGGGATGGAAATGACACTTATGTACGACATAATTAATCACAACCTTAATGAAGTCATTTTTCTGTGTTATCATATGAATAAAATTAACACCACTGGTTGCTATTAATAAACCAACTCACCAACTGACAATAGTTTCTCTCTTGACCACTGCAGTGGTGGCGTGAGTCAAGTTAAATACTAAAACTATGTTGGGGACGGAATTGACACACTTTTGGACAATTTTAATAATTTTTTCTAGTAAAATTTTAATAACTTAAAAAAAACTTTATTAAATTATATAAGCTTGATTCAGCTTTTTATTTTTATTTTTAGGTGATATTTTATTCAGTCATATCTGAACATTTTTCAAGTAAATACACGGGTTTGAATATTTAAACAGCCAAATTGGACAGGCGGAATTGATTTTTGTAGATTATTTGAATTGAAAAATATGAAATTGAATGAAATTCGGCGTACAACATAGTATGTTTAGTAGTGTGCAATCGAATAAATAAAATATTAATTTATTTATTTTTATTTGAAAAAAAAATAATAGAAACGTTTAATTATTTCTATATTCAATAAATAAATAACGAGTTAAAAAAATCATTGTACTCTATAATTTAAGGAATATTAGTTTTTCCATATACCTATTATTAAATAAATAAATAAATGGTAAAATGACGTTGTGAATTGAAATTTCATCATCGGAAAAATGGAGAGCTTTTGTTTGTTTACTAGTCATAGAGTCAATCCATCCGCGCTATACAAGCAATAATCCATTCTTAATAGCTACATGAGTATATATATATGTACATATATATAAGTAATAATTATAATAATAATAGATAAATCCACCTTAGCGGCCAAACTTTCACTTTTAAGAAATTTACTTTATCCCCCCTTGGAAATGATTAATTAGAAACAAAGATGGAGAAAATATGTTTAATCGAATCGATACTAAGAGAGAAAATATTGATATTATAATTTACATGTGTGTGTGTGTGTGTGTGATTTCCTTTTTTAAAATTATATATTATTGATATATCAGAGGGGTGAACCGCGACCTAATATCGTGTACACCTACTTCCACTTTCATTTCCAAGTAGAAGACAATAGATGAAAGGGCATTATCTAATGAATTCTAAAATAATTCCACATAATTCCATAGAAGTGTACATCTAATTCCAATCGCGGTTCACCCTTCGGATATATCTATATAATATACATATTATATAGATATTCAACAATTCAATTAACCTTAAACACAATTTAAAAAAACAAAAAAAAAAACGAACTTGCGGGTCGGGTTAGGCTAGGGGTTAGCGTACCAGCCTGCTGAACCAAGTGGACCCGTGTTCGAATCCGACTCGAGGCATCGAGCTAAAATCCGATCCCTGGCTAGAGATAAATTTTAAAAATATATAATAAGTATCGAAAATTGGCTTATGGCTAGAAAGGCCGAAAAGCCAAAAAAAAAAATTATTTTAGAAATGATCGAAATTTTAAATAACAAAAATTCAATTAACAAAAGGTCAGATTTGAACTGTTTTCCAAATATTTATTAAATAATAACTTTTTTCTAAATATTTATATTTTTTTATTTGAATTAGATAATTTCGTCAACAAGACAATTTGTATCATTGTCTATATTCAAAATATTTAATTTAAGATAAAGCAAAATTAATTTTTATTTTTTAAAAATTGAAAAATTCCATTGTAACGGAAGAAATTCTCGCGAAACGTTTGGGTTTAATTAAACGTTTGAAGATTGTCTTTTTTTTAAGATTTGTTTTTATTTTTATATCAACAAATTAGGTGCTCCTTATTTTGGATACTTAAGAATATTTCCGCTAACAGGGGCTCATATGGTTAGAAATAAATAAAACATATATCCCCCAAGTTTCAAGTCTCTATCTCAATTTCAACCTAGTGCCACACAGCGATTAATTTTCCCATCTAAATAATATGGGGTTTTTGGCAATGAACGATCAATTTTTTATTCCAGCCAAAGTAATGGTTCAAAAAATTTGAAGCTCTCTAGACTTTATCCTTATAATAGTAGCTATCTCTCAGAATTTTTACAGATTTGTAGCTATGATAATTTTGGAATCCATAACTTACTAACACTAAGATATAGCAGTATTTTAGCAGTAACTCTAAAATTGTAATAGCTAAAAATTTGTAAACATTTTGAGGGATAGCTACTATTATAAGGATAAAATCTACAGAGTTTCAAATTTTTTGAACCATTATTTTGCCCTGAATAAAAAATTGATCGTTCAATGCCAAAAACCCTATGGGAAACTTAATCGCTGTGTAGCACTAGGTTAAAATTGAGATAGAGACTTGAAACTTGGAGGATATTTTTTTTATTTATTTCTAACCATATGAGCCCCTGTCAGCGTAAATATTCGAAAATATCCAAAATAAGGAGCACCCTACTACATTACCATATAAAAATTATATGTAACTTATGAGGAGAATTTTCTAGGTTAGGTTTCACAAAAAGGAAATATTAAAACAAATGTATGTTTATTTGAGTTTGATTCACTCGATATATATTTCGGGTTATTAGCCCATCTTCAGGAGTTCAAATGAAAACTGAATACAAATTTGTAAAAACATTCAACAAGTAAAATTTTGAGAAAGAAGAGTACGTTCAGAAAAAAATTTTGAGAAAGAAGAGTAAGTTCAGAAAGTTTCATCAACAACCAAAAGTTAAAGTACGTTCAGAAAATACTTTCAATCTTTTTCTTTTTTCTTTAATATAAACAAAATGTTATTATTTAAAATAAAAAAATTAAAATTAAAAACAAAATTACAAACAAAATCAAATTAAAAACAAAAAATAAATTACAAACACCAAATATGTAATCGAGTTTGGGAGCCAATTTTTGATTTATTAATTTTAGCCAAATTAGAATCAATGATTACATCTTTGTCAAAGTCAATTCAAATTAAATTGAGCCCTTATGAATAAGTTCAGTATTCTCAATAATCAATTGGACTTTGACAAAGATATAATCATTGATTCTAATTTGGCTAAAATTAATAAATTAAAAATTGGCTCCTAAATTCGATTACATATTTGGTGTTTGTATTTGGTGTTTTTAATTTGATTATTTTTTGCACTTTTGTTTTTGATTTTAATTTTTTTATTTTAAATAATAACATTTTGTTTATATTAAAGAAAAAAAGAAAAAGATTGAAAGTATTTTCTGAACGTACTTTGGCTTTTGGTTGTTGATGAAACTTTCTGAACTTACTCTTCTTTCTCAAAATTTTCTGAACGTACTCTTCTTTCTCAAAATTTTACTTGTTGAATGTTTTTACAAATTTGTATTCAGTTTTCATTTGAACTCCTGAAGATGGGCTAATAACCCGAAATATATATCGAGTGAATCAAACTCAAATAAACATACATTTGTTTTAATATTTCCTTTTTGTGAAACCTAACCTAGAAAATTCTCCTCATAAGTTACTTATAATGTTTCACCTAGAACCGACACCTAAATCCTTAAAAATTAAAAATTATATATTATGAATATACCTAAATACATGCAAATAAATAAATGTTTTATAATATAAAAAGAAAAAATTACACTCACACACACTCATTGAATAGGTACATATACTAAAATGTCAAGTGTCATGTCCGTTAGAAAAAATAACGGAATTTTTTATTAGCTAAATCCTTTTTCATTTTTAGATGGATATTATTAAATTCCACTTTTTTTGAATGCATGTACCGATTTCTATACAATTTCTATCTATAAATAAATTCAATTCCAAAAAGTTGCGAATTAAACTAATTATTAACAAGTGTTTGAAAAAATGAATATGAAGTTGAATCAAAACAAAACAAGTGTTTGTTGAAATAAACAACAACTAAAACCCTAGCAAAGCTCCGTCTTCCAGGTAGATACTAACAAATTATCATCCATAATACCTATTTAATTTTGAAAAGAAAAGTTTCTCTTATGCACATATGATTTGTCTTCTTATTAAATATTAGCACAGGGTTTTCCATAAAGAGATTAGTCTCTAATTAAAAGATTAGTAAATTTCTAAAGGTAATTAATATGGTAGACTGAACGAAAATGAGAAACGAGCCTGGTTGAAATGAAAAAGAGAACCGCTAGGCTCTGGGTCTGTTATGGGGCCCACCGGTGTCGCACATACCTTCCTCTACCTGTACCTGTGCCTGAGCCTACCTGGCTACCTGATCATACGGTCAACCTGTTCTTGGCGGCCGCTAAACTGTCCATCAAGAGGAGCAGGCCAGCAAACGATCACCCACACAAATAGCAATAATTAGCAAATACTTTAATAATAATACTTGAAAAGTTTTTGTTTTGATTCATAAATAGAAGGTTGTTCTCTGCTTGATGAAAATAAACATATATATAACGAGTATAATTTCGTATACTAGTATAAATTTATCTGTTAGAGTATAGTTTCGAAGTTTTAACCTTCATCCAGGACTTTTCTCTAAGCAAAAACGTTAACTTTTAACATCCGAAATCAGCGTTAATTCATTTTAACACCCCCTTGCCTCAAATTGCTATTCTGTAAGCAAAAACCGAGGGGTGAACCGCGACCTAAAATCGTGTACACCTACTTCCACTTCCACTTGCATTTCCAAGTATAAGACAATAGATGACAATAGATTATCTAATGAATTCCAAAGACGGTGTACACATAATTCCGATCGCGGTTCATCCCTCGGCAAAAACTTTAACACCAAAGCGTTAACATTTTGTCAAAAGTGTTAAAAATTAACTTCATGTGAGAGGGTGCCTTTAATATTTTAACACTGTATTTAATGCACAAACATGGCGTCTTTAACCAAAAAGTAAGTTATGATTTTGACAGCTTTAAGATAAAAGCAACATATTTCAGATCCATTTGATCTGTGATTGTATTAAGATTTCTATTTATTTTATAGTAGTTAAATAGATGTCAGATACTAGATTGAGAATAACAAATCAAGTTAGTAATGCGTTTGCGCGAAAGGTTATCGAGGGGTGTAAAAACTCGAACAAGCAGAAAACGTAGCTATCATATGGATCGTTAACACCTGGTGTTAAAAAGTAAAATGTTAACGTCGCTGTTGCATTTTTTAACGCTGGTGTTATTACTTTACTTTTTAACAGCCAATTTAAGATGTTAAATTTTAACGTCTGTTTTTAGCGAAACTGATCGTCAGACTTTTTAATTAGAAATATTTTAATTGTTATTTCACTCTTTCAATCTTATACTATTAAATGAGCAATTCATTTATAAATTCTACACAAACATGTATGTACATGTATCTAACTCTCTGTATCTATATATTTATTTATTTATAAATAATTGGTTTCTCGAAAACGGCTCTGAAGATGTCGATGAAAGTCAAGGATTCGGGGGTTTTCGACTCTTCATCAAAATCGTTAGAGGTGTTTTCGAGAAACCGATTCTAGCATATATATATATATATATATATATATTATAGAATATTTATAAGAAATGCTTCATTTAATAGTAAAGATTATTAAAAAGTCCTAATTTCATTATTACTAATTAATTTGTTGAAATCTTTAATTAATAGTCATGTAATCAATTTTAAATGATAAATAAATGATCGATTTTATTTATTTATTTATTTATATGGGAGGTTCGGAGAATAGAATAGAATTTTTCTTATCATTATTCTCTCTGTCGTATCAATTCGATCGAATTGCATTTAATTGAGCCAATTAGGGAACCTAATGGCCCCTAGAGGGGTCAGGGAGGGGGGCAGGGTGGGTTGTTGTTCACTGTCTCCCTCAGGGTCAATTCAACAACAACTTCGACCACAAGCCACTTTCTCTTTGAGAATGCTCGAGTGCAAAATATATAAGAATATCCTGCCCCCCTGACCCCCCTCTTAAGTAATTTCACTTAAAGAGATCTTTACAAACTTTTTATGAAGAAAAAAAAATTATTTTCGACCCCACTTAAAATTTCACCCTCATAATAATCATTTGATATAAAATGATTTTTGATTTGTAGATTAAAAATGCTCGAAACAAAAATGAGTCCACGAAGAAGGAGGGATGATCCCCCCGAATCGTTGGGTTTTTTAAGAGGATGAAAATTTTACATTCTAATAAATTATTTTATTTGGAATTTGTGGTTTTCATTATCCTTGAGCTGTCTTTGTGCATCAATTCAGCATTGAATTCTAATAACATTCTTTCATTAATAGTATTTAAGTACCTTCAATTATTAAATTCAATTTTCTAATTTTGAAATATAATAATATTTACATATTATCGAGCTTTAAATTTCTAATTTTAAAATATAATAATATTTGTATTGAACTATTAGTGAATTTTAAAATAAAAACAAAACAAAAACAACTAATTAAGGTAGTTCTTTCGCGACAATTCACACAAAAAGTTTTAGCCTCGTAACCACTCTATACATATGAACGGTGCTAAAATTTTAGGTTATGTTTTTTAACGTGACTGTACTTTATACACTATTATATTCTCTTTATGATGGGTCGTTTTCAAGCCATTGATCTTATATCCCCTCCACTAAAAATAATCACCGGAATGTTTTTTTTTATCAAAACTACGAGGTAAATTATTTCAGGCGTCGACAGAAACCTCCCAAACATATCATTCGACTCAAACTCACTAGAATTCAGGGATAAAATTTCAATGCTAGGCGTAACTCTAGGGTCTGACCTTTTCATGGAATGACCATATCTCAACCACTGCTAAAGCTGCAGCGCGCAAGCTTGGTCTCCTATTTAGGTCTAGACGCTGTTATACTCCCAGTCAACTTCTTATGCTGTATAAGGCTCAAATTCGTCCCTGTCTCGAATATGGCTCTCATCTGTGGAGGGGTGCATCCAAGCATTCTCTTGCTACACTGGATGCAATTCAAGAAGCGAGCAATTAAACTAATAGGAGACCCGGGCTCTAACCAACTCACTCGACTCCCTGGCTCACCGAAGAACCGTTTCTGCCCTTTCCCTGTACTACAGATACTATCACGGTGTCTGTTCAGTCGAGCTGAAATCTCTTATCCCCCTAATGCCCTCTTTACGAGAAACACGCGGTTTTCTAACGCTCAGCACCCCTTCGCTGTCAAATTGGATAAAAAGTCGAACAAGCGCTTTCGCCAACTCTTTTATTCCTATGACCTCCGAGAGACTGGAACTCGCTCCCTGCCACCATCTTTCCCGCGACTTATAACCTTAAGCTATTTAAGACCCGTATCCACAGATACCTTCGACCTCCGCCCAACCCATAAAATTCTTTCTTCTTCTTTTCACGATGGAGGGGCCAACCGAGGCCTTTAGGGGTTGCACCTTTTTGGTGTAACTCCTTCTCTCATCATTATCATTAAAAAAAAAAAAAAAAAATAATTTCAATTTTTCTTTTTTTTAAGTTACTCCGAATATATTATTATTATAACAAATATTAGTTTTTCATCAAGATGATGAGTCCTTCAATGAAAAAATAAATAAAATAATGATCATTTTCCCACCCTTTCCCTATCTATAATTAGTAGAGATTGTGGTGTTGGTGCAAGGTGAAACATCTTTATTAAAGATAAGAGTAAATAAATATTATATTTAATATTGATTTACTATGAGTTAAGGATACTAGGTCACTTATTTTTAATGTGAAATAAGTGACCTAGTATCCTTAACTCATAGTAAATCAATATTAAATATAATATTTATTTACTCTTATCTTTACTTTCCCTATCTACCATATGTAAAAAATTTCACATGTAATTCCAATATTATTTCATGTTTGGTGTGGTAAATCGTCTTCAAATTTTAACAGTGTGTGTATTATGCTTTTAATGACTTATATTCCAAGTTTCAAAAACTTCTTGAATTTTTGTAATTGTGAAAGAACTACCTTAATAAAAGGAAATTGAAAAAAGTTTAATTATACAATTTTATTGACGCACCCAGCTGTAAATAATTATTTTAATTAAGATAAAACCAAAGAAATTAAAGTTACCCGAAGATGAGAGACCCTGACAGATCGAAAATATCAACCCTAAAATAGCCCTAATCTGTGATTTTCATCAAAATCGTTGGAACCGTTTTCGAGAAACTGATGCTATAAACAAGAATTGCTTATTTAATAGTACAATAAGATTATAAGAAATTTTTTTATATAATTATAAATTGTGGTATTTTCTATTAGCCATCTTCTGTCTATTCTGGCAATTGCGTTTATCAATAAAATATAGAAATATCCCGTTTCTCTACTCGAACCTACTAATTCCAAGGGTGCCCATCCCCGATAGCTTCATGACTCCGCCTAGTATATTTTATTCACTAATAAAGACGTTTTTATTACCTTTTGTTAAAGTTATAAAACTTTACCGTTTGTAATTTTAGCATATAATTTCGTAAACTAATGAAGATAGTATATTTAAAAACAGGGTTGTTTTTTACCCAATTATATAAATTGAAATTTAATTTATCAATAGAAATATTAGTAATAAGCTTAGTATCTTATTTAGAAAGGTATTTTAAAATGTGTTGCGCATTGAACGAGGGGATTGCAAATCCAATTTTGATTCAGGAAATCATTCAGAAATATATAATTGTAAATCATTTATTAAAATTTTACCTGCAAACTGTAAAAATGCATGGAGATGTTGTGTTTGCAGATTTTCCTTTGATGTCTCAATTGAAACAACTTAGGATACAATTTCTGAGAAAGATTCGATAAAATCTGTGCGAATTTCATCATAGTAGCTCACCGGATTAATATAACCATCTTCAAACCCCCCAGAAATTTCAAAGATCTGCGTCTTAGCCCCCCTGTAGGCATCCCTGAGTTTTAACTCTAGCTAGCGAACTAACTTTATAATTTTTAGGTTATACAACTGTTCTGTTTTAAGAATTATTGTTACTTGACGAACTAATACAAAAGAGGTGTATGTTTTAGGTGAAACATGATATTAATTAATAAAGTAAAGGTTGTGTAGTTTCACAGTGAATGAAATAAAACTCAAAGAGGTTTATACAAACTCAATATATTTCAGATTATTAGTCCATCAGGAGTTTACAGGTTAAAAACTAATAATATTTGAACATGTGATCACAAAATATAACATGTTCAAATATTATTAGTTTTTAACCTGTAAACTCCTGATGATGGACTAATAATCCGAAATATATTGAGTTTGTATAAACCTCTCTGAGTTTTATTTCATTCACTGTGAAACTACACAACCTTTACTTTATGAATTAATATAAAAGAGTAACAAACACAACAGTTGTATAACTCTACTTTGCTAGTTGGGAGGTCCTTAACTTAATCACTTAATCGTGGGATGCAAAATAGAGTAGAAAATAGAAATCCAGCTGTTATTGGCATTGTTATTTTTGCTGAAGAAAACAAAAGCTGTTTCTTGATGGTGTTCGATCGACTATCGATTTAGCGAATGATTCATTCCCTCGAGTGGGATTGATCTGAACGTAAAACGCGTTACGGATTAAAACACGACTGACGTCAAACCAGGAGGGAAAATTTACATTTTCGATTTTCTTATGCCATGGTAGATTTTAGAATAGTGACGACACCGAACTACAGACAACGAACCCGTTCAGTCGATGGTTTTGGTCCCTAACAATGGAAAACTACAACAAGCAAGACCCATATTCCAGGCTTAGGGCCGGTTGTATGTCGCAAAGTAAATGCTTTTTTACCACTAACCAAGGGTAGATGGTAAATGGAGGGACTGGGATGGCGAATCAGATGACAGGAACTTTCAGTGCCTGTCATCTGATTGGCCATCCCAGTCCCTCCATTTACCATCTACCCTTGGTTAGTGGTAAAAAGCATTTACTTTGCGACATACAACCGGCCCTTAGACTTTTGGAGATTAATTCAAAACAGCAATACTTGAAATCAAAATATTCATTTTTATTAATAATAATAAAGAAAGCTTCATCTATCATCTATGATTTCTAATTGAGTTTTTTTCACTATAAATCAAATCCTAGGTCCCTTTGGGGGGAGGTTAAACAATAGACCCTTCGAGTTGTATTAAATTTCGCATATGCCCTAATATCGATCTTTAATGACTTATTATGTGAAATTGACAGTGACCAGCTTATTTTACCATAATTCGAATTCTAGGTAAAAAAACAAAAAAAAACTAGATTTAAGTATATATCTGTTTTTATTTTTTTCATTCAAAAAACGTTTGGTTATTTTTTTACTATAAATCGAATTATAGACGGGCTTAAAACAAGTGGTAAAATGGAAATGTTGGAAGAAGCTTTCATTCAGAAAACTTTTAGTTATTTTTTTACTATAAATCGAATTATAGGCGGGCTTAAAACAAGTGGTAAAATGGAAATGTTAGAAGAAGCTTTCATTCAGAAAACTTTTAGTTATTTTTTTACTATAAATCGAATTATAGGCGGGCTTAAAACAAGTGGTAAAATGGAAATGTTGGAAGAAGCTTTCATTCAGAAAACTTTTAGTTATTTTTTTACTATAAATCGAATTATGGAGGCGGGCTTAAAACAAGTGGTAAAATGGAAATGTTAGAAGAAGCTTTCATCCAGAAAACTTTTAGTTATTTTTTTACTATAAATCGAATTATAGACGGGCTTAAAACAAGTGGTAAAATGGAAATGTTGGAAGAAGCTTTCATTCAGAAAACTTTTAGTTATTTTTTTACTATAAATCGAATTATAGGCGGGCTTAAAACAAGTGGTAAAATGGAAATGTTGGAAGAAGCTTAGATTTTTTTATAAATTAATAAAAATAAATATTTCGAATTCAAGTATTGATGTTATGAATCAATTAGCTTCAAAAATAGGTAAAAATAATAGTTTTCTGAGATTTGACCAAATTTATAAGATTTTATCTAAAGCAATTTTCAATATCACCTCCTCAAATAATCCCAAGCGTAATAAAAAAATAAGGCCACAAGAAATTTTTATTTTCACTTACGAGTACAATGCGAGTAAAGTATTCATATTTTTACAGACAAATCAAAGTGATTGTATTCGATACCCTTAAGATAAAGAAATTGAATTTAGAATAATAAAACGGGTTTTTGCGGGCGTCAGAGTTAAAAAAACAAAACAAAAAAAAACTCGCCCGAAAATTCACAGGTCGATAAAATCAATTTTTGACTTACGGTAACGAAGGACAAGTGGGAAGTTGTGTTGTAAGAATCAGTGTAATTACACTTACCTGAAACACAAAAAGAGAAAAAAATTACATTAGTAAAATAATAAATAAATACATAATATAAAGCAGATAAAAAATTAAATATAAGGTAAAAGTGTAGAATAAATCCTTTCTTAAAGCAACTTTTTTTTCAAATTTCTTAAAATTTCTCTTTAAATTAAATTGAAAGTTACTTTTTGCCGAGGGTAGCAGAATTTTTATAAATTAAAGGAAGCAATAAGAGTGTCTTCTGCTAGAAAAATAAATTTTTTAATTTATTTATAATGTCTTTGCCTTCTTCATCAATCTATTACAATTGATACACGAACACATGAAAGTTTTGTTGTGATAGACTGACGAAGAGAGCAAAGCCCTCGAAATTATAGTCTCGTTATAAATAAATTAAAAAATTCATTTTTCCAGCAGAATAAGACACACTCTTTTATTGTCTTCTTTAATCTTAAAATTTCCATTAATAAAGAGAGAATTTCTCCTGAAACGTTTGGATTTTAAAATAAACATTCCTAATATATTATAAAACCAGCTGCAAAGCCCGCCTTTGGTGGGCTTCTTGCTGGCTCGCTGTCGCTCAACATCACTCCTCGAGACAGAGTCAATTCTTGTGAACGACTGTCCTTGTGGAACATTCCAGAAGGTTCCGGAAAGTCTATGGTAGATAGAGTATACAGGGGGCGAAGCCATAAGTGGCCGAAATCGGACAAACCATGAGACTGCTTACTGCTTTATTATATAGTATTGATATTTTAAAGAGGAAGGAATTTGTAGGGATGACTTTAAAGAAGGCGAGATTTTCAGTGAAAGTCGTGTAGTGAACACATATCAGATGATTTTATATGTGTTTGGTTGTGTTATCTTTACTCAGAGCCATCTTTTGATATGAAATTGAATTCAAATTAAGAGCTATAGAGATGAAAAAGGGTGACAATATAAAGAGGGCGCTAGCAAAATCATCTGAGCCACCTGTTGAAAAATAAATAATTGGCCTGTTCACCCGGAGAGTTTAAAAGCCACCCTCTATTTCCTTGTTCCGTCTTGTCTGTCGAACCCGGAAGCTGGAAACATCTCTCTCTCTCGTATTTCCTCTGTCAATGGCTAAATGAACAATTAAACGGATGACGTCACACGAGGCAACCCTTCACCTCTTTCTAATTTAGTTTTTATTTTTACTTCTTAAATGAAGAAATGGACAGACAGAAGCAACCAACAACTGTTGTTGATGTTATTTAGGGATCTGGAGTCTGGAGTCTGGAGCAGAGAGAGATTTCGAGTGTCGGGTCAGACAGAGATGGAGAAAGCCCCGCCCTAAGCCAACCAAGCTGCCAGGCTTGCTCAATTCCAGCCTGCTGGCTGCCTGGCTGGCTGGATTCCCTTCCTATCTCACTCACAAACACTATTTATATATGGTAGAAGAGAAAAATACAACATTTCAATTTTATAATGCAACATTAGAAAATAGACAATTCCTATCAAAGAGACAAAAGTTTGAAGCATCTGATTCGGTGCTGCCACCTATTTGGTGTATAATATATGATCAGAATTAATCTTATCTTATACATTTATATATTCTTCTTCTTTAAGTGCCATATCAGGTCTCCCTGACGTTTCGGCACCTCTCCACATTTACCTGTGCTGAGTGTGTTTAGTTGTTTTACACAGATATACGGGACCGGTTCCGAACGGCTAGTTTGGAGAGGTTGACTAGGCAATTATAATCTTGGTAGTTTGCCATTGCTTTCCAGGAGGAGGCAAATATCTGGCGAGACTCGAACCAGCATACTTCAGGGAAGCTGCCCGACACTCTGACCACTGATCCACAGTCGCCTTTTTATATATTAGTCCAAGACAATTCCTATCAAAAGGACAAAAGTTTGAAACATCTGATTCGGTGCTGCCACCTATTTGGTGTATAATATATGATCAGAATCTTATCTTATACATTTATATATTCTTCTTCTTCAAGTGCCATTTCAGGTATCTCTGACGTTTCGGCACCTTTCCACATATACCTGTGCTGAGTGTGTTTAGCTGTTTTACAGAGATATACGGGACCTACTTTTTAACGCCGGTTCCGAACGACTACTTTGGAGAGGTTGACTGGGCAATTATACTCTGAGTAGTTGGCCATTGTTTTCCAAGAGGAGGCGGATGCAAATATCAGTCTCGAACCAGCATATTTCAGGACAGTGGCGGCACTCTGACCACTGACCCAAAGTCGCCTTTTTATATATTAGTCCAGTAAATTGTGCTCAAAGGGCTCCTATGGGGTAGTTCTGATTTTTTGAATATATGTTTTTTGGGGCGTAAAATCCAAATCTGAGGTCTCCCATCAAAATTTCGTGACGCAACAATGTAGAAAATGCAAAAAAGGTGAAAATTTCCATTTTTGGCGGTTTTTGCTTATAACTCGAAAACTATCAACTTTTCGTAAATAAACTTCATATTCAAAATGAAAGTTCATGAAATTTCCTTCAAATTTCATTTTTGGGTTTTTTTCTCCGACCAACCGTTCGGGCTCAAGCGAAAAATCCAAGTTTTCGACCTCGGATCACGCAAACTTGATAATTTTCGAGTTATGAGCAAAAAACCGCCAAAAAATGGAAATTTTCAGCTTTTTTTTGTATTTTCTACAATGTTACGTCACGAAATTTTGGTGAAAGACCTCAGATTTTTAATTCACCGCCCCAAAAAACATATATATGCACAAAATAAGAACTAGCCCAAAAATTTTACTGTTAAAAACACAATTTGACTGGACTATATAGAATAAATTTCTCGAAAATCGAGGATTAGAAGGTTTTTGATTTGACAATTCAATTTGTCAGGGGTTCCATCTTTGGGTAACTTTAATTTGATAGGGTTTTTCTTAATTAAACTAATTATTCATATAGGGGTGTGTCAATAAAAATTTATAATTATTTTTTTTTCAATTTCTTTTAATAATTAATTTTTCATTTTTAAAACCCACTTATATTTCAATACAAATGTTATTATATATTAAAATTAGGAAATTTAATTAATTAGAGGTATTTTCTATTGAAGACGGAGTGATATAGGTTCAATGCTGAATTGATGTAAATCTAGCCTAAAATTAAAACCAAAAATTCTGAATAAAATAATTTATTAGTAGGTAATTTTTATCGTCTTAAAAAATTCGACGTTTCTGAAAATCGATCTTACTTCTTCAGCGATAATTTTTTTCTCTCGATTAAAAAACACTGTAAAAAATTTACCTTCATCCAATCAGGTATATCAACCCAAAAGAAATAACATAAAATATTTCTAATTTCGTCTTCGGCGGGCATCTTGCTGGCCAGGGAGCTACATCCCCTAGATTCCGATGCCTCACCACCCCCGGTACGCCACTAGTATAATATAATAATTTATAATCACCCCTCGTCCCCCGACCCATCTTATTATTATTTTTGTTTTAAAATTTTTAATTTTAAATTATTTTTTCTAAAGTCAATGTACGGCCAAAGAGCGAGATCACGCCGACGTCGTCGCGCAAGCCAATTATTATAATAGATGCATTTTGCATCAAGCAGACGACAACCTCATTAATTTCTCTTCAAGAACGTGTCAATAGAATTATAACATTTTCTAAAATCAAGAACTAGAAGCTTTATTAACCAAACTCGAAGGTTAGATTCCGCAAGTGAACTTTGTGAATTTAACCTTTCTGTATTCAAGTAACAAATACATTGACATCTACAATACTCTACGTTTTCCAAGGCTAGCATAAACAGTGCTAGGAATTTTGTATTTAATAATAAATTACGAGGTAGGTTTCACAAAAAAAGGAAATAAAACAAAATGATGAGTTTTGATTTCGATATATTTCGGGTGTCAGCCCATCTTCAGGAGTCAGAGAAAACTGAATATAAATTGGAAAAAATTATTATTTGTAAAAATTTTTCTAATTTATATTCAGTTTTCTCTGACTCCTGAAGATGGGCTGACTGAAAAATTAATATTTGTAAAAAATTTTCCAATTTATATTCAGTTTTCTCTGACTCCTGAAGATGGGCTGACACCCGAAATATATCGAAATCAAAACTCATCATTTTTGTTTTATTTCCTTTTTTTGTGAAACCTACCTAGCAATTTTAGACAATTTTTATTATTATATAAAAATGTTTCACCTAGAACCAACACCTATCTCCTTAACTGTGAATTTTGTATTTATTTTTTAATTGCATCTAGCAGAGGACAACCTCATTGATTTACCTTTATGAATGAACAACTCTGCTATTTATTTAAGACTCCCTATGTGTGAAGTTCTCTCTAATTGTGATAATCTTCTTCGAGCGATTTCTCTTCTAATTAAACAAACGCCCTGGCTTGGATGGGTGGCCAACCATTCATTCAAACCAGTTTCAGTATTCATTATTCCATTTTCTATTGAAATAATAATAAAATCTGGTTGGATTGAAATGGGTATCGTTTAGTGAGTGAGAGTACCGGCGCCTATTTATTTGGGCGAGGTCTTGGCCCACCCCTCTAGCCCCCTCTGGTCCCCCAACTCTCAAGGTTCAAACAACCCATCTCTCTCTCTTCGAGCCTTCCAATAATTATTATTATCGCCCATCTCTTCCTTTTTCTCCCTGAAATCTACCCTTTTTACTTTCCCCAAGAAAACATAAATATTTACGTCACTTTGAGCTTTCACATAAATCAAAGCAAAAAAAAAAAAAAAAAAAACATTAAAAATATCATTTTTTTTTAATATACAGTATACAAGATGAAACCACAAAAATAGGTCAAGGTGTTTTTAAGTTAATATTAAAAAAAAGTGTTTCATTGATTTATTTATTTATTTTATTCTGACAGACGAACATACAGATATTAGTTAAGTCTATAAGTTTACAGGTGGAAAATTTTATTTTTAAAAATTATATACGATTATATATTAAGTTGAAAATACGTTTAATTAATTAAATTTCTTAATTTTAACATATAATAATTTAACATTTGTAATGAACTATTTGTGGGTTTTAAAATTAAAAAAAAAAAAAAAAAAAAGAAATTCATATTATAGCTATATCCATAATATATTATTCTTAAAAATAAAATTTTACGGTACACTAAAAATAAAGTTATTCAAATGGATTCTGGTACTGGACGTAAACTTTAAAATTTAAAAAATATATAAAATGTTTTTATTTAAAAAACGAACACCCGGTTAAATCGTTACATTGGGAGTTATTAAACGGTGAGCTGAAATTTGGTTTAAAAGTTGCACTTTGTATCTATATCTATAATTTTTATAATCGGCTTGCGCGACGATGCCGATGTGATATTTTTAAATTTTAATACCCAGTAATGACATATAAAATTTATTAAAATTATGAAATTTAAATTCTTTTTAAAACTCATTAATAGTTCATGACAAATAAAATTTATTAAAATTGGGAAATTTAAATTATTATTTTAAAACCCACTACGGAGTTCAGGGGCCGTAGCCGAAGGCGGGCTACGAAGCTAGTATAGGTATATAAGTTCATATATATTTTATTTGTTGGAGACTATAGTTTTGAATGTTGGTCTTTAATCATCAGCCTTTTGAATAAGAAATTTTATATAAGTAATTTCTCATTGCTTCAAATACCAAATTGGATGTAGGTAAATTAGTTCTGTTATAATAGAAAGCTGGTCACTCAACATATGAATCTTGAAAGTTTGTAAATTGAGGGACCAGCTTACTATAACAATAATACGAATTTATTTACATCCAATCGGGTATTTGAAGGTAGATATGATAAATTTCTTAACAAAATTTCATATTAAAAAGACTAGTAATGAAGGTTAAATTCAAATAATTCAAATAAATAATTCAAAACTATAGTCTCTAACAAATAAAATATTATATATATGAGCCGTTTATTTTGAAAGTGGCGTAAGTCCATTATTTGTTATTTTAAGATATTCGTATTTATATTTTTATAAATACATATAACTATATATATTTTGATGTATTTACCATTGTTTTGACGAATTCATGAAGATATTGTACTCCTATGGCAGTGGTATTATAAATATGAAAAGAAGATATCTATGTCTAACTAAATCTGTCATTATTTTTTTCAAAAATTGGACTTAGGTCACTTTCAAAATAAACGGCTCATATATATAAAGTACATATGTATTTATATATATATTAATTTGAATCAAGGAGAAGACAACGACGTTGAATACTATTTTGGGATCAAGAACCTCTGCTACCCTTTTTTTAATCTAAAGGGTTCACTGAAAATAAATCATCAAAATTTGCGGAGAGTCAACCAAGTCTTGAAAAATGCTATTTTTTTTCTAATTTATTTATATTAAAAATATATACATATAAATATTTTATTTGGAAATGTATTTTTATGCGAAAAAATTAAATATATAATACAATTATTTGAAGTATTGAAAGTTCGGCAGTGCTGCCATCTTTTAATGACATTCGGTACTACTATTATCATTATTACCGTTCTAGGGTGGGCTTAGTGGCTTATACTCTAGGGTGGTAATATAATCTTTACATCCTATAACTATAATACTAATGGGTTGGACTATTAAAACACCAGATTGTGCAAAAATTAAACAATATAAGGAATAATTTTAGTTTGTGCGATGAATGTCGAATGGTTGAATGTGTTTCGAAGGAAGGAAGGAATGTATCCAGGAGGGAAGCTGTAGCCTCGCAGAAGAGAAGAAAGAAAGAAAGAAAGAAAGAGACAAGACGTGGCAACAACAAGATGGCGGACGACAGGTTCTTTAACCCAGGGGCAGGCGGGCAGGCGAATGCATCAAACGAATGAACAACTCACCAGGCCAAACGATCAAACAACACACACACACACACAGGGAATTTACAAGAATTCACTTTTTATCATAAACATATCGGCAGGTGGATCAAATCGACCGAATGAACAAGATTCATTCATTTTTTAGGTTTGCGCCCTTAAGAGCGTTCCCTAATAAATCGATTTTCTTGCAATCCTTTTAAAACTTTGAATACACATATTTATAAGTGTACTTTATATGTATAAATAGTCCTTGCGGCACTAAATTTGTAAATATTGACCTTTGAAATTTGCATATTTAACACGCGAACCCTATCCCGATTGATGTTAAAGCGACTGTTTCATTAAATAACAATCGTAATTTTCTTGAAATTATTTTGAAAAACTGAGAATCATTAACTGAAGATATAACAAATATTTTTCTGTTAAAATAATTGTATCAAGCGGTATTCGTTTTGTATGAAAAATGTTAAAAGTTAGGTACTTTTGATGGTTTTCGTTTTTTCTCTCATGGCATGGCAAGTGAGAGATGGCAACGTCGCTCTAAAATCACTCAATTTTTTCATATCTAAAAAACTTCTGCAGCTGGTGAATTTGAAATTTTTAGCTAATTCTCTCAACCTAACTATACTGTACTTACCTGGAATTTCGCATTGAGCTGTTTCATGAAGTGTTTTTTTTTATTATTTATCTTTTAGCATCGGTAAGAATGCAATGTTGCCAGATCCGAGAAACGACGAAGTGAAAATATTTTTGCCTTTCTGCGCATGTGAAAGTAGGGGAAAGAGCGAACTGATATTGAGCTATATTAGGGAACGTCCTTAAATTCACGATTCTACTGAAATTGAAGTTATATACATGAACTGTCAATAATTTCTAACTGTTAATTCTACAGATCTAGAAATTACTTATTATTTTTGAAAAAATAAGAAAAATAAAATTGAGCAGCCGACAGGATTCGAACCAGCGATCTTTCTTGTATAGCTCAAGAATGAGCTTTAACAAATTACGTCACAGGTTCTCTTGTCAAGATAGCTTTAAGATATATGTCATTTCTCTTTTTGGCGTTTTTTTTTTCTATTAAAGCGTAGTTAGTTTTGCTTCTAAGATAAATTTACTTTAAAAGTTAGTTTTTATAAATGTTTAAAAGGTTGAGACTAAAAAGGACCTCGTAGAATGGATGGTTAGTTTTTATTTTTAAGTAAATGATCAGCGTTAAGTCAAATAATTTATTCAATAATTTCCGACCGTTAATTCGACAAATCGAGATATTAATTATTATTTTTGAAAAAAAGAGAAATAAAATTGCGCGGCCGACAGGATTGGAACCTGCGATCTTTTTTGTATATAGTCCAAGAATGTGTTTTAAACCAACCAGGCCATGGCTTATATATATATTGCAGTAAAAACCCGTTTTTAGTAAGAACGGATTCTATTAGTTAAAACGCGTCACTGTTTTATTGTGCCAACTAGAATTTACTGTTGAGTTTCTTTCAAGCAGATCTAGAATCTTCATTTTTGACCTTCCGCCTCATTTTGGGTGTTTATTTTCAAAAAATTTTAAACGAAAATGTCAAAAATTACATCGTCTACAATTTTGCTTCTAATTTTTGACATTTTCGTTTAAAAATTTTAAAAATAAACACCCAAAATGAGGCGGAAGGTCAAAATGAAGATTCAAGACCTTTGAAACAACCAACATCAGTAAATTCTAGCTGCCACAAAGGTATTCACTGAAACGCATTTTAACTAGTAAGAACCCGTTCTTGCTAAAAAACGGGTTTTTATTGCAATACACTCAAGAATTGAATTTCATTTTTTATTCAATCTTACAATTACTAGACATCCGGTAACAAATTTCGAAACACCTCAAAATTTCCACTAATTATTTTATATAGGTATTTATATATGTGTGTGGTTATGGATTTATTTATTGTCAATCATAGTTGATTAATAATCTAATGATATTTTCTTCGTAAGTTTTTCCCTATAGCAGAGGGATTTCCCGTTGACTTTACTCGCTTATATAAATTTTTCCAAGATCATTTTGCCACAAATTTTAAAGTTCTCTTTTCTTTTATTTACAGATATTTTGGTAGAAAATCTGATAAAAAGCTCAAACAGCAGCGTGGTGACTGTATCTTCAAATACGATTAAATGGTAAGTATTTATTTATTTATTTATTAATAATGAATAGTTATACACTTTTAATTCATTGAGTGACTTTTTGAAATTGTTTTTGAGATCAAGGGGACCTAAAATATTGCTACGATGACCCCCTTATCTCTAATATTAATTTATATTTGAAAAAAATTCTTTTGGGGTCCAAATCAAAGTGAAATAATAATTTTACAATACACCTATACCCCCTTATATATAATATTTAATAAAATAATTTGTAATCGTTAAGAATTTTAATTCTATAAGAAGTATTTTTATTTGAAATTTTATATTAAATTATGTATAATTTTTCTTTAATAGATTGAAAATTTTATCATTTAATTTTTTAACAGAGCCCCCCCCCCCCCCATTATCAATTAATCTGATCTTTTTTTTTTAATATTAGATTCTTTTATCGTGAATATCAACTTTCTTCAATTCTTGCTTGAAAATTTTATTATTCTAAATTTTTTGGAACCTCATCCCGCATTTTGGGTTACTCTCGATTTATCAAAGGGACTATGACATATATTCATTATTCTATTTTTAAAGGAGACAATAAAAGAGTTTGTATTTTTCTTTTCTGAAATCTTTCTAGACTAACTTGTGAAAATGGACTAAAAAGAAGAAAATATTTATTTAATATTTTTTTTATAGAAAATGTTCCATAAAATTTTGGGTTCGATTTCAAGTAGTTTCTAATCATTTCTTAATCTCACTACAAAAAAACTACATGTGAAATTTCGTTTTGATATTTATGGTACACTAACTAGTTTTTGAGCTAGAGCGCAGGGTCGGATCTAGGGGCTGGAGTGCAAATGGGGCACATGCCCCTGGCGGCAAATTTTAGGAAGAGGATAATGTTTTGTATATATTTTGCAAGGGGGTTGGGAGGTGCCCCCCAACACCCCTGACAAAAGACCTAGATCCGGCTCTGCTAGAGCGTACACAAAACATGGTAATGTACTAACGTGTACTAATCTATTGTTTCGTGAAGATTTTTAAAACATAAAAAAAAAATATGAAAAAATGTTTCTTTAAAAGGATACAATCATGCATCCTATATTGATTAAATGCTCTGGCTTGCATGTCATTCTTAATATTGTATTCAAGAGGACAGAAAAGAGGGGACGGGGGACGGGGTTCTTCGAAGAATTCTTAGAAAAATTGAAAAACACAGAAGCGTGTCTATTTCTCGATTTGCTGAGTTAGCCCCTATGACCAACAGTAGCAGTAGCAGCACAAGATGCAACTGGTTTCGGTCCAGACCAATTAGCAACGAGGTTAAAACATACACACACACACACAATTATGACCATAGACCCAGACAGACAGACAGACACGCGCCATGACCCCCTCCTTCACTTTCCCACTCATTCATCTAGATTTCAAATTATCAACTTACAAGCCGATTATGTACTAAAAAATTTTATTTAACAGTTTAATAATTCAGTGAATAAATTCACTTAGGCATTTAGAATGAAATGTTAGAGCCCCTAAGCCCTTTAAACACTAGACCATTTCATCCCCTAGATACCTACTCTCTTAAAATGAATCAGTGGAATTTCAGCTGATTTCTCCAGCGATCATATACACGTCACTGAAAAATCAATCATTTGTATTAATTTCAACAGATTCAACAGTGCTTTTTAATTTTCACTGATTCAAACATAGGTTGTCTGACGGCTTAGCCACTAATGAATCAGTGAATTTTAAAAATCCACTAATACATTCAGTGACTAGTGGTATGATAGTGACTGTTTGGATAAGTGAATAGTCACTGTTATTCAGTGGATATCCACTGATTCAGTTTTAGAGAGTATCCTCTTATTAAACGTTTTATTGATTTATTTAAAACTAGCAGACGCTCGGACCTTCGGCCCGGCGTCACCTAACCCCTGACTGGGAGCGTTTTATGGTTAAAATTTATATAGATAATAACTGACCCGACTACGCGTTTCTGTGACTAACTCTTATGCTTCACGCCTAAACCACTGGACGTATCGAAACTATATTCAATAGGTATTAAAACAGTAAATGAAGCAAAAATAATATTGACAGTTGAAAGATTTCCAAAAAGCTATTATCGGCCATCTTGTTTGTTTGCTTTTACTCCCCAGAGAGGCGCTGGCGTTGTTTCCTCGAAAAAATATTTTTTTACATGCCACGGGTGTGATATCTATAAAAACACTATATATAAAAACACTCGTGTATTTGAATGGAATGTAGTGTGAAAATTTCAAAGAAATCGATGAAGAACTTTCGGAGATCCTTCAACGTATCACTTAAGCGTAACAGTACATTTTTATTTACATAGATTTAAATATAATAATCTTTAAATAAAAATATAAAGTTTTTGTGCCGAGAGTAGCAGAATTTTTGTATATTGAAGGAGACAATAAAAGAGTGTGCTTTCTGCTGGAATTATAAATTTTATTTATTTATAACGAGAA